>CABFWB010000291.1:91618-132571 GCA_902151455.1 Timema bartmani
CCCTGGCAACAACCCTCAAACCTTACTTGCCCTGGCAACAACCCTCAAACCTTACTTGCCCTGGCAACAACCCTCAAACCTTACTTGCCCTGGCAACAACCCTCAAACCTTACTTTCCCTGGCAACAACCCTCAAACCTTACTTTCCCTGGCAACAACCCTCAAACCTTACTTTCCCTGGCAACAACCCTCAAACCTTACTTTCCCTGGCAACAACCCTCAAACCGCTACTAAATATAACGAACATTTTTATGGCAAAGGTTAAGATACAATTATCACCAATTTTGTTCTGCGAGCAAATGGCATTGGGGTCGGTGTGGACGAGGATTAAATCTCAAGCTTATCTAGACTAGACGGGAAAGTCCAGGTTCGAGTCTTGATCGAGTATACTTTGGGTGTTTATTATTTATTTATTTATTTACCACTCTTCCTCCAGGCAAGTGCTGGTATATTTCCTCTAAATTTTACCTTACTAATCACTTATTAGGGTAGCTCAATTCGTTTATCCTGGACCGGTACTAAGATACACTAAAAATATGACCACGGATCAACTAGTGAGCTCACATTCGAAGAATCCGTTTACGTAACGAACCTTTCTCTCTCGTAATGGAATCTAAGAAGATGGCCGGTGTTGTAACTAGTTCTCGAACCAGATCTTGCGGGATCCCTTTTATCGCAGGCTTTGCTCGCACTTTGAGCAACTTCATTGGCGTGGCTTGACTCTTATGTTTGGTATTCCCCCGCACAGTCGACACAAAACACTTTTTATCTAACCACTTTCACTGATGAACAGATAGCTCTGCGGTCGGGAAATACTTGGATATACACAAACATCAACAACTTTTCATTCTGATTCACCGAGAAAGCAATAGCCGTGATACGTGGTCAAATGATTTACTGATTAGAGCGCCATGGTATAAATGTCTAAGGCAAGACCATGGTCGGGGGGGAGGGGGGGAGGGGTCGGGGGTTCAAACACCCCATAATTGTATGAACAAAATACATATGGCTTTATTTATGGTTCAAACAATATCAAAATTAAGCTACAATTACAAATCAGGGGACTGTGCTACCATAAAAAGCATTTCAGAAAGCTTCTAGAGGTGTTTAGTATTTATAATTTTTTCTAGCCGTCAGCAGTTATGGTTTTATGTTGGCATAAAAAAAACCACTTCAGATAGCTTCTAGAGGTGTTTAATATTTAGAATTTTTCCTATCCCCTATCCTTCAGCTGTTAGGGGGTTATGTTTCTATAAAAAAAAACACTTCAGATAGCTTCTAAAGGTGTTTAATATCTATAATTTTTCTCATAGACTCCAGCAATTTGGGGATGTGCCCATCAACCCCCCCCTCCCCCTGAAATTATTGGCTGGCTAAGGCCTTGGTCTTAGGGAACATTATAAAAGTAACTTGAAATTGTATCGTCAATACAAGTATCTTTTACAGAACATTATAAAATAAATGTCTATATTCGGATTCACAAAGTAGCAATACTTTGGAGAGCATATAAAAATAAATTATAGTCTGATCACCCGTTTGGATAAAATTATAAAAATAAATGAATGATATATTCTTGGTAAGAAGAAATATCTATATTATATAGCACATCTACGTTAGACGAGGTGTTATGTGACAGTTAGAAAAAGGGTATTTATTAACAACTTTGGCTGGAAGTATTATTAGAATCGTTTGTTAACACCTGTTATTGATAATATAGTATTACTAAGCAAATAATAACTATGTCATAATAGGTTGGAATTATTCACTTACAGCCAATGATTACAATAACGAACCTTTTACAAGTGTCACTTATATTCCTATCGTAAATGAGCCTAAAATAAGGAACTAAAAATAAATATATTCAGATCACCATAAGACGAACCTTGTAAAATAGCTATTATAATAGCCGACATTGCTAGGTCCATTTATTTATCCTTCGGCGGTCAATATTGATACCATTTATGATAAATAAATAATAGTTAGCACCACGTCTGACTACCCGTTCGGTTTATACGCTTAACTATTAATTACGCTAATAGGTTAGGAATTGGGAAGTTTGTGCACCCGCTTTGAATGGAGGTAAAATGAACAACCATTTAGGAAAAGCCACAGCCAGTTCAGCCGAGCAAGATTCGAACCTCGATCTCCCCGTCCTCGGCGTCCTCGGCAGTCTAGCTCAACACGAAACCAGTGCGTTAGCCAACTACACCACCGAGTTGGGTGTGGATTTATAGTTTCGAAGACACTTTTCAAATTAAAGGTTTTAGTAAATTATTCTTTAGTACATTTTTTCATAAAAACAAATACATTCTCATGATATTCACAATGAACACAATTTATATATAAAATATAAATCCAATTGTTCAAATATTTTAACATGCTTCAAAAATAAGTTATTCATAAACGACCTAAAAATTACTTGTAGTTTGTAAATAAAAAAACTTACTTATTATAATAAACTATTCCAGATACCCATTTTTAATTCAATCTTAAAGGCAAATTTTGAAAAATTTCTATTTTTCTAACTAGCCTTAAATTTACTTATTAAAGATACATAATTATTGATCATGTAAAATAGTCCCTCGATATCAAGTTGAACAAAATCATTAGAGCTACTTGAAACAAAAATAATCAAATTTTACTAAATTTAGCTATCAGTAAACAAAAATTTTACCCTAAAAACAAGTATACAGTGCTATTTGTCATATCAAACACTCCCAAGATACCCGTTTTGAAATAAATCGTTAGAACCATTTTTAAATAATTCATATTTAAAAAAAATCAACCATCAGTAAACTACCCATACATTTTTAACCTCAAAAACAGATATAAAGTGTTATTTATAATATCAAACCTCTCCACGATAGCCATTTGTAGCCAAATTACTATAGCCATTTTAAAAATATTTTGATTTTGCAAAAATGTATCATCAATAAAATACCCTTCAATGATGTTTTGTACAAAAACCATGATACATTACTATTTGTAATGTCATAAAAGTACTGGATCTGCATTTTAAGCAAAATTGTCACAGCTATTTTCTAAAAATTTGTAATTGAAAAAAATCACTCATCTGTAAACTACCCTTAATTTGAGGTCTAGGATCTTGATATGAGAAAGTAAAACTTGACAGTTGTAAAACACAATGCTTGGCTTATGAATTAACGAAATTGGATTTTGTAGCATTTGAACTTTCAGCTACCTGTTACCCGCCTCAGTGGCGTAGTTAGCTAACGCGCTAGTTTTTTGTTGAGATAGACTGTTGAGGGCGGGTAGATCGAGGTTATAATCTCACTCGGGTAAACTGGGTTTAGTTTTTCCTAAATGGTTTTCAACTCTCCTCCACGCAAATGTGGGTCCACTTCCTCTATATTCCACCTTTCCCATTTCTACCCCCATAATTAGTACTTAAGCGTATAGCCCTAACGGGTAGTAAGACGCGGTGCTAATTAAAAAAACTACCTGCTTCGGTGGGCATCACTCTAGCAATAGACTGGACTGTCAATGATAGGATGTTGGGGTTCAAATCCCGTCCGGGTGTACTAGGATGGTTAGGCCTAAATGGTTTTCCACACTCCCTCCAAGCCAAAATAGGGGTACAGTTCCTCTAAATTCAAACATAAGTCACATTAACACATTAGTGTAACTAGAAGTACAAATTCTCAGGCCTATCACTGGGACGGGTGGTAAGACTTGGTGACAAAAACATGACTTTGGGATCTTCATATGGTGATACAACTATAGTTTAACACCAAACAAAAAAAAATCTATAATTTTGAAACAACTTTTGCAAGAACGTGCCATTTTTAAATATGAATATAAAAAAAATTGCCTTTTAAATAAAGATTTGTTTGGTATAACAATACACTCTCAATCCTTATACTTGAGAAATCTTAAATGAAAAACGTTACCGAAAACAACATGTAGACGACCTTGAAAGGCCTTTTTTTTAATAAAGGTGTCCACATTACTAAATTAAGCGGGAAAGTAGACTCATGATACAATAATTGAAGGGAATGAAATCAAACTAGGTCTAGGCGCACGACTTAAGTGGTGTTTTGTTTTTTTTACCCTCCAGCACGTCGTGTTACTTCATGAAGATATTTTTTTATTAAGAGCGTTTCTTCATGAAGAGTTCTTGACACCTTCACTCGGTTGAATTGATGAAGTTGTGTCTACTTAGTAATTATGTATTTTAAGTTGTGTAAATACACAATGATAAACGTTCTTTTAAATTATGTAAGCTATTCTAATAAGATATTTTTAACTTCCCTTAAGATTGCGAAGACAATAATGTTGAAAGAACGCATCGCAATATTTGCACAATAATTTTTTGCAGCCATTCTTCTCACATGCAAATGTATTTCACCTTTGATTAGTTGTTTATGATTCATGTTTTGAAATAAATATATTTTAATTGACTTGTTCTCTCGACCCCTCACCCCACCACATCTTACTACCCGGCCAGGCTATCAGCTTTTAATTACTCTAATGGGGTCGGGAGGAGAAAGGTAATATTTAGAGGAAATCGACACGCATTTGCGTTTAGGAAGAGTAGAAAACTACTAGGGAAAAACAGCTCCAGAACACCTGGCTGGGAATCGAACCTCTCCACTTTCATCACAAGAATAACAAATTAGATGAGGCTTATTTTTAGTCTGCATGGACACCAATGCTGATATTTTTATATCAACATTATTAAAGCATCACTTTAAGCTAAAGAAAGTAAATTAAAAAAATACACATTTAAGTTTTGTTTATTAATAGTAGGCCTAAGTACAAAACAATGGGAGTTTAATTACCTAGTCAAGAGGTTCAGATGAGTATGTTCTTTAAGGGCAGTGCACCCACATTAGAATATAAATATGAGAGAGAAAATCACCTTGTCCGGATTCAAACCTCGCCCGTCAATAGTGCCAAAGTGCAATGCGATACTGATGTCTTAAATAACTTTTCCACCCTCTGAGCTGGTAAATAATGAGCGATTTTAGTGTATTTCTAAAATTGGGGATATTTAAAATTAGTTGGAATTCTCCTTATGCTTATCAAATGAGAATAGCATGTATAACGGATTAGGAATTAAAACTAAAATATACACGTTTACATGCTTAAAGTCCGCTCACGATAACGTATTTTTCTTAACATCGCGTCCTACTGCCTGTTCAGGTTAAACACATATATGATAATTACTCTAATGGGGTAGGTATGAGGAAGGAAGAGTGTTAGAGGTAATCTACCCGCATTTGCGTGTAAAGAGAGTGGGAAACCATTTAGGAAAAGCTACCTCACTAGACCCGACCGGGATTCGGGCCCCAATCTCCCTGTCTCCAGCAGACAAGTGTATTTTATTCAAGATGGAAATGTACATAAGACTAGCTACCATATTTATAGGCCTGACAGGCATGTTATCTCAATTTGAATTGATGTTAATTGACTTCCATCGACAAAGTGGCAGTAAAAAGTTTGAGAGGGAAATTATAACCTAACCTTTCTTGTAGCCACCTTTTCAACTGTCAAAAAAAGCCAGTGTTAACATAAAGCAAGTGTACATACAATTATGAAACCTTCATCTTGATAAAATTATTTATGATAAATATGTTGGGTTAAGTTGTTTTTATACTTATCACGAGTCTCAGGTTCTAGTTAATAATTCATAGCTGTATGCAAATTCATTTCTTATCGTGTCATATAGACATGTTTGTATAGAACGAGTGGCTACTAACGACATTTCTAAGAGCTTAGTCTCATAGTTGGATTAAATTGCAAAGTTATTATATTTGATAATCACGGTTATAGCCACATCTAAATATAATATTATTTAAATTTAAAAATGAAACATGGACATGGAAATCGAACCCAGAACCTTTGGCTTAGTACGCCAATACTCTAACCACTGAGCTATCCAGGAATCGTCTCGTGACCAGGGTCGTTCTTCACTCATACGTTAAGGCAGCGTCTGTAATGGACGTGCAGAAATCTCCAGTTACATTTGTGTGAAGTTGGCTGCGTTTTCTGATATCTTCTGGTCTTAATTGATCCCAAATGTGTAGCTGATGATTTACACACGTCCATCAGAGACTCTGCCTTAAAATATGAATGAAGAATGACCCTGGGTACTGGACAATTCCTGGATAGCTCAGTGGTTAGATAATTTTAGTAATAAGTCAAAGGTCCTGGGCTTGATTCCCGTGTCCAGGTGTAATTTTTCAATTTAAAGAATTATTTTATTAGTGCCTAGTTAAATTGTTATTATTATTATTATTATTATTATTATTATTATTATTATTAATTGTTATTATTCTTATTACCCGAATCTGGGTTTGTAAGGTTTTTAATTGGGATGTTTAACATTTATATCATAAACACAAGTACCATATCAACACACTATTTACAAAATAACTTAAGGGTGTACACGATAATTTTAAGTGATTTTTAATATATGTATTTTTTGTTGAGAAATAATTTGTTCCCTGGTGATTGGGTAAATTTTGTTCTAAAATTAACTTTGTGGTGAACATTCTCTGATATTTGCACTGTTATATTAAAAATACGAGCTTGTTAGTTGAAATTTGAATGATTAATTAGTAAGATCTCAATTAATCTCAACAAATACTTTAATGTCGTTTTCATAACAATGAAAATGTTTTCAACAATATTTTTTTTGAACCAAAGTTTTTCAATTACTAGAGAACGAACATTTACTATTCGACCAAAAATAAAATGTTCAAAACAATATTATTCAAGAATCACTTTTACAGTATTAGAACAGTTCACCTAATGCCAACCATAGTACCTAGATTTCTACTAAATAGATAACAGGACGAGTCTGTTTACAGTATTAGAACAGTTCACCTAATACCAAACCATAGTACCTAGATTTCTACTAAATAGATAACAGGACGAGTCTGTTTACAAATGAAGGGTACAAGGGGAAAAGGAGGAAAGTCACAATACACACATTTTCCAGGAGGGCAACGTTAATATATCAAGCTTCACTAAAACCCCAGCAAATATGTTTTATTTGATAAATTTAAATAGGACAAAGACCTCTTTTAACCATAATCCTACCCGCTTCTATGGCCTCCTGGTCTAACGCACTACTCTTGCAGTAGACTAGATGGAAGATGACGGGGAAATTGAGGTTCGAATCTCGGCCGGGTGTACTGAGGGTGGTTTTTCCAAAATAGTCTTCCACTCACTCTCTCTCTCTCTTTTTTCACTTTTTCCACACAAATGCGAATACACTTCCTGATAATATTACCTTCATTATCCCTAAAACCAATAACGTAATTAGTACATAGCCTAAGCGTATAACCCGAACCGGTAATAAGACGCGGTTCTAAGGAAAAACATACCATCATCTAAAGTCTATTAAAAAGGTCTCATGATTGTCTAAAAGATGGAAGCACTAACTAGATTTGAGTTAAAATAGTACCTTCACCCTTTTTCCCGTGTAGGCCTACGTTTCAGATAGTATATGTATGTATAGGATGTCTCGAATACTCTTATGTGATTATTAAATAATTGAATTAAGATAATATGTTAAAAAAGTCCTTATCTCTTGAAGAATTTGATAGTCATTTCAATCACTGGCTAGCTACATTGGTTGTCATCACGTAGTATTATTAATAATATTAATAATAATAATCTAGATGTGACTCTTGAGAGTGATATAAATGTTGTCTACACTCGTATCAATGGTATGCCTAAGAGTTTCGAGAAACCATTTTACAAAATTGCTGTCATAGGTTAGATGGCCGTTGTTTATAGAATGCTAATCACATATATGCATTCTCTATGCACCCCAACCAAGGAAAATAGAAATTATAGTGAGCCTTTCTCCCCCCGAGTGATACCGAATAACCCCCCCAGGCTCATGGACTTTTGGTCTTTCTTAATCTTCTAATAAGATAGCGCCATCTTTGAGATAATCTAGATAATGGTTAGATGAGATTAATAATTATATTAATATATTACCTAAAGGTGCATCCTACTCTCCTAATACTTCATAATAAGCAACTGAGCCATGTATGAGACAGTAAGTGTATTTATTATTATCTTGATAAGATCTATAAAACAGTTTGGTGTCCTTATTTTCCTATAGCCCACATGAAATTTAGTTAAATAAACCTTGAAGAAAATTCTATAAAGCTGAAATTTTGAAATCTTTGGTATTAATATTTTCTAAGCAGCATACCATAAAGCGTATAACCTGAACGGTTAGTAAGACGAGGTGCTAACAAAAATCACATGACTAAAGTCCCAAAGTTCTATTGGCCACTCCAATTTTTTTCTAGAAAGAATGTTATAGGTCAAAATTCCCTTACATTGTCTGCGGACGATTGGCTAGACAAGACTCGTAGTGGTATCAAAATTTTTGGGAGAAAGCATATTATTAATAATTAGAAAAATTAATGAAGTTGAACAATATGTAAACTTCAAAATATCCCAGCTGTAAAACTAATATGTACGTAACTTTCATTAGAATGAGAAGAATCATTTGCATTACACATGCAGTGAATTATCCTGGGTTAAGTTCGTGAACAATTCTACCAACTGAAATAGTAGCACAAGTTACCCATTTCGAGGTGACCTAATTCAAAGTGGAGAGCAAGGTGACGCGACAGAAAGCAATCGTGATTTTTCGGTCAATCTGTGTCACAAAAACCAAGTAACAAAAAAGAAGCATAGATTATCCCATGAGTTACTCTTGTAGGCTTATGAGGATTGAAAGGAAGTTCTTTGTTTGACATTTCGCTTGATCAGCAAAGCTATTCACACCCTCTCCACAGCACCAAGCAATATACACTATTGTTCCAATTAATATACAATAATATTTATAGCATGGGCGTATGTCGTTCTCTGGTGAACGACTGCACTATAAATGTACTAAGCAAATAACTGAACTACAAAGCTGTAGTTCTCGAATAAATGAATTATTAAACTAGAAAAATGAATTTTTCCTTTCAGTGAAGGGAACCATTTTGAACTATTCCTAATAGTGAACAGTCAAAGTGTAAATATTAGTGCTGTTAAATGGGGTTTCTAAGTTATAAAAAATGTCGCATCATCTAAGTTTACAATGTACAGCTGTTAATGAACCCATTATGGTCAAAATAAAATGTACTGTTTCTTTTATCAAGATTATTCTGGCCTCAAGATTGAGGACAGTAGGGCCTTAAGGGTTCACACCTTTCTTTCAACCATAAATACAGTCTCATTAACTTTTTTATTATTATTATCAAGTATTTAAAATAAAGTTTATATTTAATGGTCATATTACCATGGCGTCCCCTTCCAGCCCAACTATAGCTGTACCGTAGAGCAATCATGTAGCGAGTATTGCCTAACATGACAGGAACTGCACGCCCCCGTGATTGAGGGGTTGTAGAGTGTGGCTATTATATTTGTGAGTGCTGGTGGCACGTTGAGGCATACTGAACGTGCAAGTTGGCTACGGAAGATTCGGGCACGCGCTGAGAAACTTATCTCAACTGAACAGGAAATTAACCTGCTTCGGTGGCTGCATGGTCTAAGGCTTTACTCTAGTCTTAGACTAGACAGCGGATCACAGGGATATTGGGGTTCTGATTCTGGTTGGGTGTACTGACGGTGATTTTACTAAACTGTTTCCCACTCTCCCTCCACAATAATGTGGGTACACTTTCTATAAATTCAACTTTATTAATCCCTACCTAACTGACATGATCAGTACATATGCGTATTGCCTGAACAGATAATTATACGCGGTGATAACAAAACCAGGAAGTGCGTTTAAGAAACGACAACATTCCCATTAATTGCTCAACTTTTTGATTTTATTATATTCAATTCTTTGAAATATAAATGTATCAAAGCCTTCGAACATTTTCTCTTTTTTTTTTAAATTGCTATTGAAAGGAACCACTTTTAATTTATTTTTATCAACAATAACTTAACGTTGAGGATTTCACAGCACACCCTTTAAGAACCATTGCTATAGACCTAAAGGGTTATATTTATCCTTCAGAGAGCAGCTAAAATAAATATACTGTAATTTTTTTGAGCTCGTCCCTAATTGTTATATACTTGCCGCTAAATTTGAGTGAGGTTTTAGACCAAGTTAGCAAGTGAATGCGCTGGCGTTACTCAATATAGAGCCACTACATCTATCATAGAGAGGCTTGTGTTTTATTAACAAGTTTAACGTACACTCATAGACAAAAATTGACTAACGCTTCCAAAGAAAGGTCGCCGTGGAACAAAATAAGATGCAGCTCACACTTAAGCTGTGTTGAAATGTAGAAAACTTTTAAGGCTTTGGTTAAAGAGAAAGCTAATTTTTTTATTTTTGTTATGTAAGTTAATAGCAACAGTTGCTGTCCTTGAAAATTCAACTATCTAAGATAAACGAGGTAATAATAAAACAAATAATAAAAATAATCAATTTCACCTATCTGCTGGACCAATCACATGGCTTATAATTAAACAGCATCCAACGGTGTATTTTCACCAGTAATTCAAATATTTCGAAATTAAGAAGCAACTATAAATTAGTACGTTCAATACCAAAGGTTATTAAAGATTTAATCCAGTGTGACCTGACCTGTTTTTTACTCGCGGGCCAATCTGCACAAAGCAGTAAACATAGCGGACCGTAAGCAAAATGATAATAACAAGTAACATTTTTATTTTATTTTAATTCGCGTAGAGCCGGTATGAAAGCACAATATTATGAATGACTATACCAATATAATTAGCAAGATGACCGAGCCTATTTTTGTGCCGCAAGTTTTTCAATATTAAGTCATATTCTATTATTTATCAAAACACCCGTTGATAGTTAATGGTCCGGAGTAAAATAGATGGCAGGACATGAGTTGGACCACACTGACTTAATCTTACGGTAAAGTATTGGGAGGAGTAGTTAAGGGTAAATTAACCCGCATTAACGTACAGAGAGGACGATAAATCACACGGGTAAACCACCCCCGGTGAGATTTGAACCTCAGCCTTACTGTCACTGGCAATTCAGTCAAACACCTTAACTCAGTTGGTAGTACGTCTGCCTACTGAGCTAAGGGTCCCGGGTTTGATTCCCACTATGGCCAAAAAATGTATCATTGGTGAAATGTGTGTTCAAACTTTCACATAGATAAATTAACGGCCGGGGACTGGATGTTGTGCTTATCCTAGTTTTAAGTTATATTATAAGGCATCTGAAGCTACGACAGGTCTAGCAAGCAGGTAGTGGAAAAATATATGACTATAATAAAAAAAACTGACCTAGGCCACAGGCTGGAAACAGCAATGGATATAAAGACTTTATTTCTATATGATTCTAAATCTGTAACACAACAGTATTAAAATAAATAGGCTTTATTTAAATATTGTATCAGTAATTAATTCATAACTGATTTGGGTCTATCGTAACAAATTATTCTGAAAATGTAATAAGTTTCAGATATAAATATTTAAAAGTTGTTTACTGACAAAACAAACAAGTGTAGACTGATGACTTTGTCCACGTTCCCACCGGTGCGGATATTTATTTTTATTGAACTATATTTTAGCACTCAACTCTGTAGTTATGAGTAACAGCTATAAAGCAACAGGAATAAAAGGGTAAATATTAAGGACTTAAACCGGCATTCACTTGATGAAAAAAATGGTAAACAACATCTAGGAATCAAGCTGAGTGTCCTCGCTTTGTGTTCCAACTAAGACTAACTTTATCTGCCAAGCTGCCAGCTTGATCAAGCAACAGTTAAAATCGTTGGAATTTAAATAAACTCTACATAATAACATGTTAATAATGTAATCAATTATCTTGCAATCAAAATAATCAATGTGAGGGTGAAGGTTTTAATGCGTGATAGTAGTAATAATAGTAGCAGTTGTAAAAATTGATAGTATTATTACTGTTTTTTTAAATTACAACGCTGTGAGAAATATGATTTGATATTTTTATTACATGTATTTATTCATTTTATTACAAATTATTGAAATAAGAATCGATATGACATATTTGCACCTTTTGTATTAACACCTATTTTATATCTTCGAGTGTGTTGAAGCGATTATTTACATAACTCCCACATTAGTAAGTATCTAATAAAAATAAATTAGAATTTTACAACTTTTTTATTAGAATTTTAACAATTTACCTCATCAAATGTCTAAATAGAAAATTGTTATTATTTTATTCCATCGAACGAACTGTTTTTTTACATACATACAAAATGGACAGACGTAAATTAAATACAAATGTATTAAAACCTATTCACAAAGAGTATTTAGCTTGTCTTCTCTTTATATATTTTTACTGCAAAAAAGGTCTATGTTGAGTTTATTATTCTTGCCCAATCAATATATCTTGATATATTTATCAAATATATGTTGGGGAATGTTTTATTTTTGTATGTATAAAGCCAAATAGGACCCAAAAAAATATTATAAGTTAATATTACGTTTTCATTACAATTGTCTTAAAATAAATCAGAATCATTGGGTGGCTGTGTAACTAGGCTACCTATAAAGTGAGCTACATATTTATTACATTAATTAACACGCTAATACAAATTATTACTGTAAATATTATTTTTTAAATTACATTTTTGAATATTATGTAACTTATACTATTTATAGTAATATAAACGAGATACAAAGATTTTCAATAGTCATTTAACAAATAATATCAGTTGAGTTTGATATACTAATACTATGACATGGCTACGTGCACACTTTTGATCATTCAAATAAGACTTACCATGCAATATAAGTAGTCTTACTGAATCAATTGAGCAAAACCGTTTTCTCTTTCTCTTAAAACTTCCGTGATGGTTAATAAATTAGGTCAGTCGTCTTTGTCATGATAAGATTAAAGGATGATACTTCAATATCGCTTGCATTTTGTATTGCGTTTAGATATTTGTTGTTAGTTTTCAGCGTATTAAAATCAAAATACACCCTGGACATATTTTCCTTTAAAATGTCAGGAAATGTTAGACCAAAGTCTACCTGACAGATTTTAATATCGTAGATTTTGACAGCATTAGTGAGTGGTCAACAAGGCATCTCTAAATATACTACTTTAGATCGTAGCCCTGTATTGTTTGATATAAAAAAAGTTTGCTCCATTTATTTTTTGTTACTTGGGTATAGCGAGGCATTATCAATAGTAGGCTACCAACAAACCCTCACTGCGGAAACAGGAGGAGAATATTCACTACGCGTGTTAATATTTCCCTCGACGCAGTTGGTTGGATTATTAGGTTCTGTCCGTCTGACGTCACATCCACTAAACCAAGAAACCAATAATATAATAACCTTGTCAAAAGTTCAAAATTAAAAATAATCTTATTGTGTGTGGGTTTTTTTTTACACTGACATCCAACTTTTCAGAAATGCCATGATGTCATTATGCTGTGAAATAAAATATCTACAATTTAGATATTTAAAAAACACGTAATATTAATATACAGTAGATAACAATCATAAAACAATAGGGTAATTCTTATTTGTTCACGTGGGTAACCAACAATAATGGTCGCTGTGACGTAGGTAGACAAAACCTATCCCTAATGTTGATAAGTTTAGATCTATTTCCACGGTGTTACAAAGTGGCTGTGATGCAGTGCTGTATCTGTCCGCTCCGTCATTAGATAGCAGCACGAGCTCGGCAGGTCACGTGATGGTACCAAGGAGAGTTATTGATATGGAGCAGCTACAGGTGGGAGGTACTGTCCAGAAGACGCACCTGCAGATGATGACGATGATGACGATGATGATGATGGTGATGATGAACCAGAAGATGACGAAGAACCGGAAAATAAGTTGCCGACAAGAGAAAGAACTGACCGAAAAACGGTGAATTTTACCTAGAAAAAAAAGAAGGTATTTTTGCCATCACGTAAATAGAACTTCAGCATCTGCTTTGAAAGAAATTAAACATGAAATTAAAACTTATTTAATTAATTATTAATTGAAAGCGTCAGGAATCGATTCCCGCCTTCAAGATAATGCTCATATATACATATATATTTATAATATATATTGTGGTTTTGGTTAGGTCTATAAATATGTTGTTCTAAATTAAGTTAATTTTAACACGATTTAATTAAATAGTGTTGTTTTCATACATGATTGTTAAATAGTTAAATATAATAATAACAATATTTTTATCGCAGAGTCTTCGTATCTCTTCGGGCTGTACTCATAATTTACGCTTATATATATAGCGTTGAGGAATGTATGGATTTAGAAGTAATGTTTCCGTATTTTCCTATAGGGAGACTTGGAAAAAAATTAGGAAAAACCCCCCCTCAATACTCTCGACTGGGATTCGAATCCCAATATCCCCGTCACCGACAATCAACACAAGAGGGACGTTATAGACCATGCGACCACCGATGCGGGTAATGCATTATAAATATATAAATTAATAGATTAGTTCATGAATATAAGCTTTGATAATCTAGAGAGACATTTTTCGGACATTTATTATCTCATTATCCTGACTATAGCCAAATACTTTTAACTATATAACATTATATTTAGATAAACATTGTATTATAAAAATTAATCATTTTAATTTAGCTTTTTTTTTTTGCGTGAGTGAACAAAATATTATCTTTAAGCACAAAACCATTCAAATATAAATGTACTTACTTGTAAGACCTGCGAAATGGAGTTCGTCAAAAGGGATAATGGGTTGAAACTGTTTTCATCTCGGCTCTGTTTTATCAGGTCATCGTACTGAAAATTAACACATAACCCATATTATTTGAGCGTCAATTATTTGAAAAGTAGTCCGTCTACATATAAAGATAATAGCTCTACTTAGTGCGCATCAAATCTGAACCCAAATATTAGGTACCAACTTATACTACAACCCGAAAATATTTTTTGCTCATCACAGGTGGAGCTCAGTGAAGAGGAAGATGGTTAGGTATGCGGTGTTTAGTAGTATGTGGTCCAAGTGAGGTCTAAAATACTGTCCACATCTGACACAATGGCACTGACAATGGTTGAGCAGTCTGGGGGTAATAAGTCTATTAAAATGTATAAACTTTGAATAGAGTTAAAAGCTTTATTATTTTTAGCACCGCGTCTTACTACCCGTTTAGGTTTTTGCGAATGTGCTAATTACACTAATGTGTTAGGAATTGGGTAGTTTTAAATTAAAGGAAGTAATCAAGTTAACTCACATTTGTGTAGAGGGAGAGTGGAAAACTATTTAAGGAAAACCACCCTCAGTTTACCCAAACAGAATCGAGTTCCGATCTCTCCATCCTCGGCAGTGTAATTTATTGCGAGAGTAGCGCCTTAGACCATGCGTACACCGAATGTCTAATGATTTTAAAAAGTATATACACTTTAAACTTACAGTGGCTCCTTTGTAGGAGACCGATCCGCCAACACTCGCTCCACCACCCTAGAATAAACACATAATTTATGTAATTATTGTCAACTAAACAATAACATGATTGTGTTTATTTTATTTGTCAATTTAAAATTGTTCTATGTTCACTTTCACATGATTTCTCAAAGTTTTCTTCTTAAGCTAGAAGATTCACGCATGTGCGATTGTAGCTATTTAAACGTTTATTGGTGAAGAGTAGAATTAAAATAACTTAACAAATAAGCTGTAAAATAATAATATTTATAATTTGTACTAAGCTATCAAAAGATGTTATATTTCATGCGACAAGCCATTTCAGCAATGAACAAAAAAATGTTCTAAATTATTGTTAAGCTTGAATCAGTTTATGTCATTGCTATAATTTAGTGTTGTAATATACTATTTCAATTACATTATGATCTAATATTACAGATGATAGTCTACTTAGAACGATTTTTAATAATATTATAGCATAAAATAATAAATTATTGTATTCATGGCTAAAAACTAAGGACTGTACTTATATTATGTTAATGGACTAAACATTTTAATTCATCCGTCTAATTAAGCAAAAAAATAAGTTTGATCAAATACTTCTTGTTTGCTTTTTTTAAAAATAATATTCAATAAAATAATAATCAATACAGTCTACCTCACCGCGTTTATATATCTTTATTATAATAGACAAAGGGACATACTATATTCAGCTCAATATGGTTTGATTATTTATTGATAATTGTGAAGACTTATTATTGTGAAAATTTAGAGTTGTCCTTACCCCACTGCTGCTACCGAAGAGTCCACTCACTAAACTGAGAACATTTGAACCGCCGCCATCTTCTCCATCTCCGCCACCCTAGATAGAAAACAAAACAACTGTATTGATGACATTTAGAATGTGAGGGTTACACCAATAACCACGAGTTGATGTCCTCAAGTAGGCCTAGCTACGGTCAGTTCATGCCATGTCTCGGAGTACACTTTGTTCAAATAAAGTTTAAAAGTTTTCATATTTGAAAAATGTTATGTCTTTATAAACATTAATCTTTGGGTACACCTTATCTTACCTTTGCTTCTATCTATCTATTTAACTTTCCCTCTCTCAGCTGTATTTGATTCAATCGAATACTTACTCCACTGCTGCTACCTAGGAGTCCGCTGAGCAAACTGAGCACGTTAGATCCACCTCCTGACTCTCCGTCACCCCCTCCCTGCAAACATTATCAGTCAGTGTCAGATTTAACTAGAACAATTTGAATTGTATACTATAATTATTGAGAAGTGTATCAAGTTGTTCTTTAACACTTCTGCGTTCCTTAACAACAGTGATGTTGAAGAAACAAAGCTATGTCTATTTGGAATATTCATTTGATAGTGTAGATTGGGAAGACTCAAAAACTCATTTTGTAATTGATGCACTATGTTAATATCCCTACATTAAGGGCCTTTAAGAACATTCATCTGATTAATTTAGAAGAGCTAACACTAACAACATTTATTTTTTAGCTTTTAAAATTGACACCATCTCTAAAAACAATTACAGTTATAGAAGATATTTGTTGGAGTAATTTGCGGCTCAAAGGCTGGCAAATAAACTAGAGTTTACTTTTTTATTTCCTACTAATAGGCCTTTTCAGCCATTTAGAACATACAGGTGTAACCAGCTCTCACAGAGTTTTTAAACGTGATTTGTATTCGTTATACCAAGGACAGTTTGAGTTCAGCTCAGCTAGCCATATAAGGAGTATCACATTCAAACTCTTTTTTATAAGATGTGAAAATTATTATTTACAGGATTTCTGAAATGGTTTATAGATTAATACAAGTTTTCTCTCTGAGCCTTATTACGACGGTAACTTACGTTACATATTTTAAACGTTCATTAACAGCAAAACGTTACAAAAAATACAAAAGAATGTACTTACAATGATGTATTTCAACTCAATAATGTATGGAGTGTTGAATATGAAAAATCATAATACTGTATATTTTGTTTTGAGCTCAAGTTCTCAAAAGCGGACCTTGTTTTAGACTCACCCCACTGCTGCCACCTAGGAGGCCAGACAGAAGACTAAGGACGTTGGATCCTCCACCATCAGCTCCATCATCTCCACCACCCTTCAATAATTATATTACATCGCATTATTACACTTGCCAACATTTGCTAGCCGAGTCGGTAGGCTATGAAACTTACTGGGCCAAAAAAACTCTTTTTCGCAATCTATGGAGAAATTAGCGTCTGTGTTTGAAATTGCATCCATGATTAAAAATTCATGGAGTAGTTAAAATTGTTTTTTGTGTAATATTTTGTGTGTTAAATAAGATGTATTCATTTTATTTTTGAAATACCTTTATAATGTTTTGTTCAACTCAAATATAATAGAAATGGCAACATCTCCAACAAATATGTTTATATTAAGTAATTATAAATCATGACTGAATACAATATTTACTTTAATTAACGGCTAATCATATTGAACCAACATAAAAATGAAAGAATAATAAAAGTTAAATATTTCTAGGACTAGCCCAGAGGGCAAAATTCTCTAGTTAATGAACGTGTTTCTTTTGCTGAAATTCAATTCAATTCAATTTTTTTTATGTGTTAACCGAGCATATATTGGCAAGTTTTTGCGTTGTTAAATCTTTATTAAATATAATTCACCACTAAGATAACAACTAAAATACTGTAGTTTGTTTACTATACATTGTAAGTCATTAATATTTATAATACATAATATACATTTATATTTTTACTAAATAGTATGTATAATGTTATAAAAACAATGTTTTTACTAGGATTATTTACATCACATTTCCTCATTTTAAGCATCTAACTTAGTAAAATTAATGAGTGATCTTTATATACATTTAACATTTCCCAAATATACACATATATAACTATAAATATAACATAATAAATGGATAGGTATGCATTAAATGTTTAATCTATATAAAAGTTATCCTATCTCATATAGTCCTCCTAAAATTGGAGCTAGCAGGCCCAGAATATCTGAACCATACCCACCTTCTCCGTCACCCTGTATAGTGAGTGGGTTAATGCAGTTGGTAGTGTTAAACAAAATAGCTGTAGCAACTAAATTAATAGAAACACCTTTACAAGTATTTGTTAAAGCTAACCATCAAAGTACTAGCTACCAGTGGCGTGGAGCGGAGTATCGCCTGGGAGTGCAGAGCTTGTTCTTGACAACTCGCTCTTTATTTTAATCAGTCATACATTTGCTCGGTTATACATTCCTCAAATAGGAATATAGTTTTATTGATACCTGGCCAATCATTGTTCTACTGAGAGGTGATAACATTTCACAGGTACAATTTAGATAAGATTTGCCTACCATAGCAAAAAGCCGTGCTACACCACTGTTAACTAATCTATCATTAATAAGCATTATTAGTTTGGACGCCATATTAGCTTTAATTATACCCAAATAAACTTTATTTAGTTTATTCTGTTGTGAAGAATTCGAAAATAGTAGATTAATGCAGTAGGCATTCTATGAAAAACGTTGAAAACATTACAGTAAAATATATTCTTAAAAAGGTCACTATGTTTAATGTTTAGGATAAAAATATCGAGTTAAAAAATAAAAATAGTACTTTATTTTAACTTTTTTCAACGGAAAATCCGTTACACTACGCATCTTTCAATTTATAAGATCCGAATAGTTAGTAAATTAATGTAATTGATCAATGAAGCTTCAGTAATAAAATGAACTCCGTCATTATTTCAGCCTGCCAGGTTGTATTTACCCCACTGAGTCCTCCCAAGAGTCCAGTGAGGGTACCAAGGATGTCAGAACCTCCTCCCCCTTCTTCATCATCTCCTCCACCCTGTATAGCATTGGTGTTAGTAGCTTAGTATTGGTAGCAGGATCAGGAAAGTTAGCAGGCTGGAATTAGCTCACAAGTGTGTTCAAAAGTCATTTATAAACCAAACAAATTCTTTGGTGGTAATGAGAAGTGTGTTTCTTCCACAATGTAGCCATTTATCGCCCTTACAAGTGATAATGGCACATTTAATTAAAACCCGCCTTCCTCCACAAGTTTCCACAGATTTGACGTGATGTTACTCAATACCCATTCGGCTGTTAGACTAATATATTACAGAAATTTCCCGAATAAATTAGTCTAATGGCATGGCATGGTCCCATTATATTAGGTTTTTTTTACTGGACATTGAACATTCAGCCGGTTATTATTAACACCCAATACCTCTTAGCTACAGCGAAATAACTTCTTCTTCCTCATGCGAATCTTAATTTGTGATAGACGAGCTATTGGAATTATCTCAATAGCGTTTGTGACTAATGACCAAAAGATAAGCACGTCTTACTATCCTTTTGGATTATACTACAATCTAATTCAATATAATAAATGGGAACAATTAACTAAGCCATCGCCATCTGCTATTACCATTTAAAATTTGATTCAACCAATAAAATACCTATATTTTATATTTGTCATTATAGTTGCAATTATTTACCCCGCTTAATCCTCCTAAAAGCGGGCCTAGTAGACCCAGGATATCCGAGCCCCCACCCTGTACGATGCAGCACACAATAGCGACACGGCACAGTCACAAATATTAGTACTGGCAGTAATCATTACATTTGGAACTCTGAATATAGCTATAGACTACTGAAATCATTATTAGAACCGCGTCTTACTACCCGTTCGGGTTATACGCACTTACGCTAGTGTGTAATGGTAGGGTGATTGTGAGATGAAATGGAGGACCTACAGTTTAACGTGGAATCCGAACCACGGTGGAGGCCTGGCATTCCACACATTCACAAGTTGTGATTAACACACGTCTTGTCAGAGGTGAAGGAAGGGTTTGACAATCAGTTAAATCTGTGCCGGGACCGAGGATTGAACCCCAGACCCTCAGCACAGAAGTCCGACACCTTACCCCTAGACCACCAGGTCACCCACGACTACTGAAAACAAAGATATTTAATTTACCTCGTTGTTTATATTAGCCTACAAAGGAGAAAAAAACATTCTTTTTTAATAACATGTATTTTAAACACCTAATATACACATTATAAAACTTTTTATTTTAAAATTAAGCCATGTAAAAATGTAAATATTTCGAAGTGAACCTATTTTAAATGTCATTGGATAAATTATAATGAACAGATGCCCACTCAAATGACCACAAAGTAGCAAAACATGGTCCCCATAAAACAACAGGTATAGAGTATTATTGTTACATCTAATTGGTCAAATAATTCCAACTACCCCACATAGCCCACCCAGTAATCCTGTGAGGGTGCCAAGTATATCAGAACCACTCCGGCTTCATCGACCATCGTCGCTCTGCACATGTCCGGACAAGGTTAGTATTATTGGTGAAGTGTTAGAAGAAAGGAGAGCGCTAGTATCGCCACAGGCATTGCCAAGGGCCGTATAATGGACCATTTAGAAAGGAGGGATCACATCCATGGCCAAATTGGAGATACTCAATATAATTTTCCAGTAACATATCACAAATTCGCCTATAGTGATAGGTACATACAATTTTGTTTGATAGGGTTGAAAAGTGTACGATAAATCTATTGATCTCAATGTTCCCTCCTTTATAACTTCCCACGACACGTATATTAGGAAGTCGAGTTACGCCAAAAATTCATTTGGATCTAAAATAGAATATCATGCCATCACTTTACAGTAAATGTTATTTTGATTGCTTCCCCAAATTATTTTTTAATATTCTGGCAGCAAGATTATTAAATTAACAAAATTCTATTTTACTCTTCATTTTGTTTTTTCACGTTTATCTCAGAAAAAGATAGCAGTTACGTGACTCGACTTCAGAATAAACCTGCTTTGACCTTTGCCTAGTAGTGATGCAAATATTAAATATTCATGCTACAGTAAAAATATAATAAATTCTATCAAATTAGAAGCATTAGTACACAAATATACAATTAGGGCTAAGTAAAATAATTTCTGCACAACAATAAAACGGTATTAATATAGTTAGGCAATGTTAGGCACTTGTAAGTATACATTTAACCTTATAAAATCTATAGGATTATAATATAGTCATGATTTTCCTCTTAAGATAAGGCATTATTATAGTGGCTAATGCAAAATTGTAGCTAATATTAATACACAAGGCAATTTTTAATAGACTTTAATGTTTATATCAAAAGTTTAGTTTAATTCAGGCAAATAACATGACTTGGTTATTTTAAAAAATTATTTAGTAAAAAATAAAAAGTTAAATATTGATGCCATAAATTATTTGTATTCACTTACTCTTTACACAATAATATTTAAATTAAGGGTAAAAGTAGCCATATTTGAGCTAATTTAAAGAACTAGGTCAGAGGTTTCCATTCAAGTGACGGCCGGTGGGCCGCACCTGGCCTGCGATGTTTTTTTTGTTTTTTTTTTGCGGCCCAATAAGTTTCTTGGAAAAGTAATTTACAGTAGTAAAAATTGATATTTTTAGCCAAGAAACAGAAAATTTTGACTTGCGGGGGAAAAAATCCATGAAAGCTCCAACTAATGTTCATTCAGTAATAAATGTATTGCGCTCTATTTTATTAATAACTGGTGTATCCGTGTGAGTCTTATTTCCTTCTACCCCACAGCCGATTATGATGCGGCCCGCCACTAGACTCATCGATTCAATTGTGGGCCTTGGGCACTTTTAAGTTGGAAACCTCAGAACTAGTAAAAAAATAAAAATGATAATAATAATATTTTGCACCGCGTCTTACTACCCGTTCGGGTTATATGCTTAAGTACTAATTACGCTAATGGATTAGGAATTGGGAGGGTTGAATTTAGAGGAAGTGAACCCGCATTTGCGTGGAGGAAGAGTGGAAAACCATTTAGGAAAAACCACCCCCAGTTCACCCGACCGAGATTCGAACCTCGATCTCCCCATCCTCGGCGGTCTAGCTCAACACGACTAGCGCGTTAGCCAACTACGTCATCGAGGCGGGTAACTAACTAGGTAAAAAAAAAAAGTAGAAAGGTAGACTTGATAAAAAACTTACAGTCACATTTTAGATGTATAAGGTGATGAATATTAATTTTGGTCTTTTCATTGCACATATTATATTTACCCCACTTAGTCCTCCTAAAAGCGGGGCTATGAGGCCCAGGATATCCGAACCACCGCCTTCTGCATTCTCTCCTGCACCCTATTTGATGTTAAATGTTAATACAGGGGAGTTAGCAGTGGCAGCAATGTTAGCATCTGTGTTTGAACAGGGCGTCATGTAAGTACAAAGCAAAAAAAAAAAAAAGAAAAAAAAAGAAGCAAATATTATACATAAGAATTAAAAATACTGGTATTAATTTGAAATAGCTCTTTATTTTTCTTTGGAGTTGTAATGGATCAGTGGCGAGATGTAAAATATTGCCTAGGTATACAAAACTTGTTAAAGCCGTGCCCGTTAAATTAATGTTTTTGTTACTAAATATATCGTTCACTACTTTCAAAATACATTTATCATATCAGACAATTGTTTACATACCAACTTAACCTTGGGAAATAATCCTAACGGGCCAACCATTATTGGCAGATATATATTTTCTAGTTTAATATCAGGACAAGCCAATCCCGGAATCGAACCAGGTTCCTTCTTACATGTGCCTTACCACACTGAACTCTCCATCATTGGGAGGGACTGGGAAATTTTCTGTCCAATCATTATAATATAGTATTTTGTTGATCACCAATGAGCGAACATTGCCAGGTATCCGTGTTGATGATTGGTCAAACGAGAACGGAGAAGGTGGAACGTATAACATGTAAGGTAATTACCTTAGAAATATTCAACATTTCGCCACTGTAGTGCGTTTAGAAAAATCATACATACAGAGAAAACACTTAGAAGTGGCTTCTTTTATTTATTTGAGGTATTTAACAAGCACTTTCTGAACCAACAGCACACAATAATTTATGTGAACGAAAACGAAAGGAATTATCAAATTTTGCCAGAAAAGGTAATTTCACATACCTTCCAGGGTTCTTTCACACGCCACAATCGACATAGGACCGACGGCTTTACTTCCCCTCCGAAGGAAGTAGTGCTATAGATTTTTATTGCTCAAGAAAAATCCGTCGACCCCGTCTGGGTTTGAACACATGAACATCGGGTTCTGAGGCGAGCACTTTACACCAAGTCCACTCACTGAGGTCAATGAGGCGACTTGTGGATTGTTGCCAAAGGAAGCCAAACTTGATTGGTCTATACTAGTAAAGTTTTTCCTTCCGCGAAGTATTAAATTATCTCGTTAATACAAATGTAGGCCTACATTATGTACCGTACATACATTTGCACATGAAATTATTGTATACGTTAAAACGATCCCGTAGAGTCTGACATAGCCATGTAGCATCCCCCGATCTGCCATTGAATAAAATTTAACTCTTCAAAACCTTACTAGAACTAGTTTTATGTATTCGTACGCTCTAGAGTCTTGTAAAACTAATGTAAATAAAATGACTCATTCGTATTTAAGTGTATCATTCTATACTTTCTCAACGTTCGTAATTTTCTGGAGCAACAGGGTCCTGCATCTATTGATTGAAGACGACCCCCACAAACCATTCATTTCCTCAGTTCCGAAACAGGGATCGAATAGGAGTCAACCAAGTAAGAAACACATCAGTCTCTAGAACGTCATGATATATTTGTCTTCTTCCTTACAACTAAAAGATTGTGGGATTAATTCAATATAATTTGCATTAGTGAAGAAATTGTTATAATAATGTATTGAGGTCACTTCCCCCACATTATCTTTATATTATGATTGAAAACCATTATTATTAAAGAACTGTCTGTGATAATCTAAAAACAATGTTCCCTCTTCAAATAAGTCCACCTTTCGCCTTCGTCATTATAGATCATCGACGTGACTTTTAATGGTGGCGTTCTTAGTCAATTAGATGCAACTAATTGCTATATATCATATATAAATCGTGAGGTTTAGTTCTGTATGCAATATTGTTACTATATATTTATCGCGGTGAGATGTGAAGCCTGATTAAAATCAAATAACCTTCTGTATTCTTCTTTCTATGAATTTACATGCATCCATTACTGTTTCAAGACTTTGACCTTGATCATTTTTTCTATTCAAGCCATATATTTTCTACTGCTAGCTTGCTAGGCCTGTGGTAGCTTCATATGTCTTATAACATAACTTAAGACTAGAACAGACACAACGTCCAGTTCCCAGCCATTAATTCATCACTGTGAAAAGGTAAACCCACATTTCATCAACGATAGATTTTTAAGCCATGCCGAGAATCGATCCCGGGAGCCTTAGCTAAGTAGATAGACTACGCTACTGACTGAGCTAAGGTGTCGGATTTTCTTCCTGTGAATCCCTGTTATCACTATTTTCATTTGTCACCAAGTGTATCAGAAATAATTACATCTTGAAAGAAGCAAGTCTGGTATTTATATAATATACATGCACCACGTATTACAACCCAGCCGGGCTATCCACATTCATTTTAAATAATTTAATATGTTAATAAATGTAGAACTTAGAGGACGTGTATCAACATCTAGGAGAGTGAGAGTGAGAAACCAATTAATAAAAAACACCCTCAGTAAATCCATCCGGGATTCGATCCTCTACCTCCCTATTACCGGCAAACCAGACTCCACGAGCTTGACGTTTAGCTCATGTTCCCATAGATAGTGTGTATTGAATCAAATATATTAATGGCGTGGGTCTGTGTAATGTCTCTGGAGCTCATGGCTCTGATCTTGCAGGCCGGGCTTCGTTCTTGTAAGGGCTCATTGGAGGTAAATTATATATCCGTGATGTATCATAATATTATCTCCGGGGGAATAATCATGCATTCCTTTCAAATTAATCCTCCTAATTTTTTGGTCTTGGATTCTTAAATTAGTTAGCTTGCTGTAGTATGGCATGAAACCCAATTTATGTATAATATTCCAAATTGGTGGATATAATTAACTTATCTAGTTTTAAAGCCACACAATTAAAACAAATGTTTTTTTTTCAAGTTTATAACTGGCAAGAAATCCTATTTGTAGATGTATTAATAAATAAATGATTTCGAAGTGAGTCTTCTGATAACTTGCTGGAAACAATAATTATTCTGAAGTTCATATTAAAATTTCAAAAACTGTATATAAAGTGTCGAATATGAACTAGCCTTAGTTATCTTTCATAAACTGTAGCATAGCCCTTCATCTTTTACATAATAACATACATAACTCATACATCACAATGTGATAAATGATAATTCTCAACCATGTTGCGTAGTCATTGTAAATTTAAACACAAGGAGGAAGTGTTATATAATATGTTAAATATATACATATGAAATTATTCAACGTGCATTTTCTGAACTGACTGATTATATCAGCACACTAGAATTTCTATGAGCAAGAGCGAAAGGGCCTATCAATTATCCCGATAAAGGTATTTTAAAATACCCTTCAGGGTTCTTTTACATGCCACAATCGACTTGAGACTGACGGCTTTACTTCCCTCTGAAAGAATCTGTGCTACGGAAGTGTATCACTCAAGAAAAACCCGTCAACCCTGGCTGGGTTTGAACGCATGAACATCGGGTCCTGAGGCGAGAACTTTACCGCAAGACCACTTAGGTTAGCGTTAAAAATATTAATTTCAATATGCAAATGTAATGTTGGTTAGTTCCTTGCTTGTACCCTAAATCTATTAGTGAAGCGAATTAGGTAATAAAACATTAAATCTACTATACAAATAAAGTTATGGACAAAGCGTTTGCACTGTTAAAATAATAAGTATAGCTCCTAAAAAGAGTTAAAGAATGTTACAAGCTTTTTACTTACAAAGCAACTTAATTATAGTAATAGTTTACAAAAGAAAGGTAAGAAAATCAGCGGTGGCTCGTTAATAATTTCTATGTAAAGATAGGCTTGACGAGACTGTACTATTAAAAAAAATTTCTCGCGTTCAGGATCTAATTTTTGTGCACCACGTCTTTCTGCTATTCCGGGCTATCTGAATATTTAAACTAAACAGGCGGAGTTGATAAATTTAGAATTAAAAGGAATTGTACCCAAATTTTAGTGTAGGAGAGAGAGAGAGAGAGAGAGAGAGAGAGAGAGAGAGAGGAAACACGTTTTAGGAATAAACTCTCTCAGCACATCTGGCTGGGACTCGGCCCTCAAACTACACGTCACCGGTAAACCAGGTCATTCGAGCTTAACGCCTTCATTCCGTGGTACCACATGTGTGGGTACGTTTATTATTAAACTTGCACATTTTCATGTGTGGTTGGTCCAATGGAGAATGTGAGGAAAGGACTATTTAACTGATACAGTCCCGTTAAGCCTAGCCTCACCAGGAAACTATCCACCAGCCACTCAAGCGAGCGATGAGGCAGCATTAATTAGCACCAAGCTTGTTAGAAGAAGCTAATTGTTCCCTGTAGAGTTCCTGCTACCCCCGCTGTTACTTACCCCGCTGCTGCTCCCTAGAAGAGGAGTAATGAGGCTCAGAATGTTGGATCCACCACCGTCCTCACTACCCTCTCCACCCTGAATATACAGTGTGGAGCATTAGTGACAACTCACAGGAAAAATAACAATTAGACATAGTAATTATTTGTACAGCCGTTTGTGCCAATAGCTTCTGTTAATATTGTGACAAGTTTATACAAAACCTAAATCTTGGGACCTTTCTTTCTCTTCATGGCTGTCTGTATATTTGTATATTTACACTTAGGAGGTAGGAATGAGGAAGGTAGGATTGAGAGGGAATGTACAGTACATGGCAGGGGGAATGAGAGGGGACAATTTAGGGAAAAAACCTCAATATACCAGGCTGGAACTCGGATTTTGACATCCCTTTCTCCGGGACAATCAAACAAGATGAAACCGACACCTTTTCCCGCCGAGGAAACCAACTGGGGGAATCTATCATTTATCAGATGTGGCTAAATTCATGGACAAAAGTTAATAGCAGCGTTCTTTTAATATATATATATATATATGAAAGTGCAGGAGTAGTAATAATTTTAAAAGTCGATGATTCCCCATAAAATTTAATTTTAGTTCCACCAATGAGTTGGAGTTGAATATAACGGAATCTACGTCACTAAGCAAAGACTCAAGCGACATGCTGAATTTGCGTTTTTAAAACTTTACAATCTACCTCCTTCGCAATATTATTGAACTAAATAAAGTGAATTATGGAAATGTACACTTCATTTGTCCTAAAAGAAAGCGTACTTGTATTTACTCACTACTCTATGGCGCTATATTATCATCTTCACCTTTATTGGATCCTTATTAAGTTTTCACTTGCACTTTGATGCCTTTGTACTTTAGGAGGAAAACATCGTTGTACCTATTTTTTCCATTAATTTTGTGGCATTTGTATTTTCTAGACACATTCCTTTATTAGTCCAGCGATGCCATAACAATGACTAGACAGAATGGATGACCTCTTGGTATAGTGGTCAGCACTCCTGGCTACTAACCTAGAGGTCTGAGTTCGATTCCCGCCAGAACTATAGGTATTTTCCCGACGGAGAATTGTTCATATGATTGACATTGTCTGGTTAATTAGGCTTAATTTAGGTTTAAGACTTCTACTGGCAACACATAATCATCATTTCATAGAGGCAAAGGGCCCCAACCTCAGAAGACGGCCACAGACCCGCCACTGCCAGTAGAGGACCAGACATTTCTATCCGACAGACCCTGGTGTAATACGATAAAAATAATCTACATAGAATAAAGAAATAATAATGTCACCTTTGTGCATTGGATTCTTCCTACATCTGTTTCTCTTTCCCTAAGGGCTCTTTTATACAGGCGTTTTGTGTCGCGGCGATACGGCGTCGAGCTTCATTGGAGTTTGCTTTTATACATGCAATATTGTGTCGAGCTTCATTGGAGTTTGCTTTTATACATGCAATATTGTGTCGAGCGTCATTGGAGTTTGCTTTTATACATGCAATATTGTGTCGAGCTTCATTGGAGTTTGCTTTTATACACGCAATATTGTGTCGAGCTTCATTGGAGTTTGCTTTTATACATGCAATATTATGTCGAGCGTCATGAAAAGGGTGGGAGGAAATGAACAACAGAATCAGGGTTGCCAATCTCTTCTTTTCTAGCGTGATGGATCCATGTGTTGTTTACCTCCTATTGAAAGAACTTCATAAAAACCGTCGTAAGAGGATGTCTGTGCATCCAATAAACATTGCAAGGCGTTTCCAGGGAGCGTACTATAATCTATACCAGAAACTTAGGAATGGTGATCAAAAGTTCTTCAATTACTTTAGGATGTCACCTAGATAATTTGATGAACTACTGTTCAAATTTAGAAGAACGCTGGCTACAAACACGGCTCTGATGGAAGGAATAGGATTTCCACCCGAAATAATTTCAATGCAAACTTTTTAATAAAACAGTAACGCTAATTATCTTAACTGAAACTAAAATCAATCAACAAATTAAAATAAAGTGCTAATATTTTGATCAAAATAAAGCTATAATATTTTAATACGTGCAAGGGACACGCTTTTCGTTCCACCTAGTTTTATTATTTGAAATTTCTGGGTTAACAAAGGCAACGTTTTATCAAACCTTGTGAAACTAAACAAACATTTATTTATTCTTATTATTTTTAAAACTGTAGAATTAAAAATATTGTAAATCTAGCTGCTGAACTGGTTTAAAGTAAATATTCTGATAATACAAACAGTAAAATATACCCCGGAGCGAAATTTCTCCTAGTCTGCTAAATTTCCCTCCTCAGAATGCCTGTTATCTCGCTCACCTGTAATTATTATTTCAAAGGGGGGAAAAATTTGCAACAGAAGTACACTGATGTTTCAACCACTGAGGTTGGCTGCCCTGTGCTCTAGCCAACACAGCGACACTAAAGTTGACGCCTGTGTAAAAGGCTCCATTGAAAGTAATGTATCTTGGGCTCACCACGCGTCATTAATGTCGCGGCGTTTTCTAGATTACGACGACACACTTTTCAGAACGCCGCGACATGAACGACGCGCGACAGAGTATAACCGCACCCATTGCCTCCTGTGTATTTATAGAACGCTCGACATCTTGTCGCTGCGACACAAAACGCCTGTATAAAAGGACACTATGTGAAATTTCTTAATTTAATTTACACTTATTAGTTTATTTTTTCTTTGTTAATTAATTTACATTATTATAAAATCTCATCCATTGGGCCTGCTCATTGTTAAACAAACAGCACATTAAGTTATTTACAAACTAATTGCTTTCCCACAGGGTCAAAATCAATAAACCTTAACATCGTCCTTACCAATTTGCTCTGGCGATGCAGAATTTATCTTAAAATACAGGATACGCAGGGTATGAGACAGTAATAAATACGCTACTGATGGCAAACCGAATATATCCATCTCCCTATTCATTCCAAATAATATTTTTACTCTCAGAGTTTTTACTTTAAACGTATAATTTTTGTTGTTGTCAAAATCCACTTTTAAACGGGAATAAACAATAGGAATTTGTTGATGAGGCCAGAAAATATAAAGTTCCAACTATTTAAACTGCAGTGACCTCACAGATTAAAACGTATACTCATTACTATAAGGTACTATTAGTCAGTACAACAAATCTTTGTATGGGTCTTCAATGGCTCCGCTATAATATTCTTGCTCAACTTTAGTTTTTAGTTCCCTACTTGGAACTAAGCTACTCACCATGCCTTCACTGTTGAGGACCAATACTAGTTTGACTGAGCTCTAGTATATTTCCAAAGTCAGCTATAACCTAACTGACTTGATATAGTTTCTAGTAGTTAGAACTCTACGTCTAACCTGACCCTTCTGTTGTTTAATTTGTTACTAAGTTATTACACACCTCTGGTCTCTCTTTACTAGTCGAGCTACCATTTTATATTACCTCATTAATTTCTAGTACACGGTTCAAGCTTTACTATTCACCCTGCTTCTACTAATATCCAACATATTACTGAGAAGTGTGTCTACCCTATCAGCTCAGCTATCCTCCTGACCTCCTCTAGTTTCTAGTTAGCTAGTTTACTATTCACCCTGCTTCTACTAATATCCAACATATTACTGAGAAGTGTGTCTACCCTATCAGCTCAGCTATCCTCCTGACCTCCTCTAGTTTCTAGTTAGCTAGTTTACTATTCACCCTGCTTCTACTAATATCCAACATATTACTGAGAAGTGTGTCTACCCTATCAGCTCAGCTATCCTCCTGACCTCCTCTAGTTTCTAGTTAGCTAGTTTACTATTCACCCTGCTTCTACTAATATCCAACATATTACTGAGAAGTGTGTCTACCCTATCAGCTCAGCTATCCTCCTGACCTCCTCTAGTTTCTAGTTAGCTAGTTTACTATTCACCCTGCTTCTACTAATATCCAACATATTACTGAGAAGTGTGTCTACCCTATCAGCTCAGCTATCCTCCTGACCTCCTCTAGTTTCTAGTTGCCGTGTTACACTCACCCCGCTACTGCCGCCCCCACTGCTGCTTCCCAACACACCACTTAACAACTCCACTGCCCTCTTGTCTCTCTTCACTAGCTCAGCTATCATCTTCTTATCTTCCTCTAGTTTCTCCTTGTCATCCCGATCCTTATAAAGTGTCCTCACAGCCGACACAAGTATCTCGTCTTCCAACTGCTGTTCCATCCTCACAGCCTCCGCTACCGCCCCAGCTTCAACGGCTGTAACTAGCTCAGCTTCCAGTTTCTGGAACAGAGACAAGGATATCTTCCTAAGTACAGATCATGTTTGAGTTGTATGCACACAGCTATGGCAGCAAATGTAGACTGCGGCTGTTCAGAAAATATAATAGGGTCCTTTATTAGCTTAGAACGCTGCTTTCCTTTCTTCGAATATATCGGGTTCAAGTCTCAGGCACCGGGCTCTAGAGAGAGAGAGAGAGAGAGAGAGAGGATGCATATGTTTATTTAACTACTCTACAGTTCAAAAATGTTATATATATTATCATGTTATGTGGGGAAAAGAAAATCCAAGGAACTTAACAATATCTATTGGATGAAATGGGAAGCTATTAATTGTTTTGAGAACAATTGAATACAACACCATGTGTGTCGCCATTTTGTTTGTTTTTCACCGCATTTGAATACCCATCCGGGTTGTACGCCTACATCAATCACACTATTATAATAGGTATGAGGAGGGTAACATTATAGAAGAAATGTAACAATTTGTGGGAAAGGAGAGTGGGAAACCATTTAGGAAAATTCATCTCCAGTACACTCGAACAGGATTGCACCCCATTCTTCCCGTAAGCATTAATCCAGTATAACATGAAAGTGACGCGTTAGACCATGTGATCACCTGTCTAGGCTTTGGATTTTTGTTGAAAAACAATTTAAAATATCTATATTAAAGTTTCAGAGTTGTCCACAATTGTATAAATTTTTAGACCCAGTAAAGTGACTATATATTTAAATTTTTACTTTTATAATATATTAACTAGTAGATACGAATTAAAAAATCTATGATTTTGATAAAATTTGACAATCACATAGAATGTTATTTTAATATATATTTATAGAACCTCAATTATTTTATATTTGGAATATCTTGCCTAGCTTAATTAAATCGAGCACTACAACTTTATGATGATATATATACTGAGCCGTACCGGTCGACACGTGTATAAAGACGTCAGCCACATGTTCCTGGTTTATCAGTGATGGGTAGGTCAGGGTTCAAACCCCTTCCGGGATTACTGAGGTGTTTTTTCCTTAGTGAGTTTTCAATTTTCATTTTCTGATCTGCGGCTACATTTTCTTTAAATTATACATTCCTCAATAATAGTCCACCAATCCGAACATACGGTTAGTCCAGACGGGTATTAAAATTAAAATAGCTTATCTATAATAAAATATCAAGCTAAAGTTATATTTAAACATTATTTATAATGATAAAAAAACACTATACAGTTTTCACTCATGGAGATACTTTATATTTGTATGGAACTGTTGTATTAAAACAACTTTTAGATAGTTCTACAAATTAAGCAAGCAATAATTACAATTTACATTTCTTTAAAGTTCTACCGACTTGCCCCTATGCTAATTCAGATGACTGGATACAGATCTAGGAGACTCTTATTTAATATTATATTAACACCCACTGTGTTTGGAAACTAAACGTAAAATATACCTTCTTTAACCCCTAGAAATATTAAAGATTTATATGCCCAATGTTTGAAGGACCCCAACTCACTCGTTTTCATGAAAACATATCACGTAATAGTTTACAGAACAGATAAAATTTGATTTTTTTTTTAGTGGAATTTGTTAGTGTTAAGGCCACCACCTTCAAGATGGTGTCAAAATAGGTAATAGAAAAGTAAATCTTGATATAACATATTGAAATCCTTGAAATATTAATGCAATATGATCAGAGGGCGGGGGGAGCATTTGATGTGGACGAACTGGTTTAAAGAAAGCGAAAGTAGATATTTCAGGTTTTATAAATTTGTGTGTCAGCCGTTTACTACATTATGTAATGTCTGCCGGCCTTATTTAGGAGCGCGTGGTATGGTGGGATGGTATTGGTAAAAGCAGGTTGATAATTTTGAATATGTCACAATTATTTTAAATAAATTAATACATTAAGATATCATGAAAGAACGCAATTAATCCTTACACAATACATACAAAACATTAAAAAGTTCACTAGCAATACAGTTAAATAAATACACGTTACAAGGGATATTTACTTGGGTTAACATGTTAATAATTATATTATTTAACGATGAAAATTGTATTTCAATCGATTCTGTGACAACTTTTACAACCTTTTCCTAACTCACTCTGGTGACATGAAACATTATTGGGGTCTTGAAATATAATGTATTAAATATAAACTATAATTAACATCTTTACTATAGCCAGCCTAGGTGGTTCAGTGAACTGTGTTTTAATACAATCTACATTCCTTTAAAACATTATGAGTGGATGCCGGGATTAAAATATGGACTGTAGATCTCATCCTCACAGTAATAAAGTAGTAGCAGGGTTAGGTTAGACTGTCCTTCAGAGCATTCAAGGGTGGGTTAAACTGACTCTCAGAGCATTCAAGGGTGGGTTAAACTGACCCTCAGAGCATTCAAGGGTGGGTTAAACTGACCCTCAGAGCATTCAAGAGTGGGTTAAACTGACCCTCAGAGCATTCAAGGGTGGGTTAAACTGACCCTCAGAGCATTCAATAGTGGGTTAAACTGACCCTCAGAGCATTCAAGGGTGGGTTAAACTGACCCTCAGAGCATTCAAGGGTGGGTTAAACTGACCCTCAGAGCATTCAAGGGTGGGTTACGCTGTCCTTCGGAGCATTCAAGGGTAGTCGAATAAATTCAAAAATGACACCTGGACACGAGAATCGAATCCGGGACCTTTGGCTTAGTACGCCAATGCTTTACCATTGAGCTATTCAGATAATTTTCCGTGCGCAGGGTCATTCTTCACTCATATTTTAAGGCAGAATCTGTGATGGACGTGTGAATATCCCCGGCTACTAAGAGTTACCAATAATATCACAGCCACCACCACATTTATCATCATGACACTGAACAAAAAATTTAAACAATACATAATTAGAACCAAAAAAGTATTTCAATGTAATTGTATGGACAAATATTACAACTTTTTAAGTGGAGTCTGTTGTTGAACCAACGTCCCCTGGACTTTATATGAGATGAGGACGTTTATTAAGACATGAATTCAGCCTTATATTAAATTGGAAAAGTTATTAGTTGATTATTTTTTAATTATCACGTTTAACGCACAGGTTACTAACGGCTTAACATGAGTGGTAAGTATAAGATGTTAGTTTAGAGAAAATGTGCCCGCAATAGAATGTATGGGAAAACTACTTTAGTAAATAGCCCGTGGAAAACCATCCCACTGTGTACTCGTCCGAGATACGAACATCGACCCCCACGTCAGCTGCAATCCAGTCTTTAGGAGGAACGACGGTGCAGGGTTTATTATTTGAGATTGTCGTGAAACCTAGATCAACAGGTGTTGATGTATATGTTGTGACCGACCGCTCTCTGTTACTTGAGTGGAGCGAACAACAGTGACGTGACCGAGATTCCGGGTCATTACGTCAGCAGGAAGACTTTTTCAATCAAAGTCACACAATCATTTTATGCATGCTCAACCAAGTTTTGTGTGTGTGTGTTTGTGTTTAGCCATCTTGAAAGGGGGTCCGGTACCCCTCAACCACACGCTCTGCATTACCTAAGGAACCCGCACAAAACGGACGAAAAGTTTGTCAAATATTATTATTCCCTTTTAACAGTTTACCCCTGTGTTTCATTTCTTAGACCTTCTATTGTTTCATCCAGATTTTCTTTTTACATGAAGATTACCGAGGATTTCTATATAAAAGGGGCCTATCTCGAGATAGTTTTTAGGGAGATTGCATTTTATGTTCCGTCATGGTATGCTTGCAAAGTTTGGTATGTATATCTTGAATAAGATAGCAGTGTGAGACAATTCATCAGCTGTTGTTATCAGTCTATTTTGCTCCACATAGTGGTGAGGTTATATTTTCACGCTTTTATTTAGTATTACAATAAAACAGGGTAAAATGTCTGACATTGTGGTTACTGAGGAAGGATAAATTAATAACTCAAACAGGAAGAGAAAGAAACACGCATTAGGAGATAGAAATTAAATTAAATTGAAACGTAACTCCGGGGAAGCCTATACAACAGCTTGTTCCAATAAACAAATTCCAGTTAAATCATTTAATAGTGTGATAAAATGTTATTCCAAAAATTGTTTTAAGAAAATTACTAAAGATGAACAACAAAATATGTTTTCTCTTTTTTATGAAACAGGTTCAAAACAGGAGCAAGATGTTTACTTGGGTGGTTTGTTGAGCCTAGAAAAGACTGTAAATCAGAAAAAGTGTAAGTGTGATTCTAACAGCACAACACGAGAAAATGTGTGGTCATATTCTGTAAAATACAATGGCTCAAGTATTGCAGTGTGTCGTCATTTTCTGGTATTACTTTATCAAATATCGGCTGAACGGATTCGTGTGATTCAAGATAAAGTTAAGAGAGGAAGGCCATTTACTGAACTTCGGGGTGGACACAATAATCTACCCCGTAACATAAAAGAAAATGTGTGGCAGCTGTTTAATGAACATTTAGAAGAAATACCCCATCAATATTCTCACTATTCTATTAATAAATCAAAGAAAAAGTACTTTGAAAAACCCGACCTTAATGGATTAACATTATTTAAGTTATTTAAAGAGCATTACATAGATAAAACAGGCCAGCCATTAAAAATGAGCTACAAACCATATCACAAGTATTTTAAAAAGAAAAATATGCATGATTTTAAATTACCACGCACTGATGTATGCGATTTCTGTACAAAATAATCTAGTTTAAAAATAGCACTAGTTATTTTGTTAAAAATTCTATCTAGAGACTATTTTACTTTATAAATTAATAGTACTGCATGTTTACTTTTCTAAAAAAATAATAATTTAAGGGTAGTTTACTTATTAGCATTTTAAGAAAATTTGAATTTTTTTGGAAATGTCCTTTAAGATTTAGTTCGAAATGGGTATCTGGGTATTTTTTTTCCTTGATAAATAATAATAATAATAATAATATATTTGTATTTTTAAAACTATAAATAGTTTGAGAGTAGTTTACAAAAAAAAATTGAGAACGCTTTGAACATTTTTGCTAAAATTTGTGTATGAAAAGTGTTTATTTTGACTATCAAGATTATATGTTTGTTATTCTGATGGAATCTTACGTAAGGGTAGCTTACTGAGAACCTATTTTTGAAAATGTCTCAAACTATATTACACTGAATGAGAAAGTTTGTACGATTGTACAACCGTAAAATTGTATTATCTTAATAATAAACGGGGGCTGAATTCAAAACAGCATTTTAGCTATGAAGAATTCCACAGTACTTTCAAGCACTAGTAGTTATTTGATACATGGGGATCTTTCACGATGAGGGGAAATTTCTACTTCATATCAACCGGCGAGAAACAAGGGAAGAAAAGAGTCAACACTGCCCGCAAAACAAAACAAAGCACACAGCATCAACCGACAGCTTATAGTAAATGTAATGGATTTAAATTAATACAAGGTATATAAAAAATACTTTATTAAAAGTCCTGAGCTATTTTAAATAATTACGTTATTCCTCTTTCTTTAGATCTTGTAAGCCTTTCAATTACGTTATAGTTTAAATTTGAAAAGAATCTGTCGAAATATTTGCACATAATTAATTTTATTATAAATAAAAGTACGTGAACAATGATTATAAATAAGTTCAATAACAACTATTTACATCTACTGATGTTTGAAGATAATTCATAGGTGATAGCTGTGAAACAGTTGCACGTAAAAAATTATAATAGCTTGGGTAGCAACGCTGTTAGGTCAACAACCTTTCTGCGCATGCTCAGATGGTTGTAAGCACCAAGCAGAGAAAGTTGTGAGAAAGATAGTTAGCAGTCAAGCTCACAAGTCGAACAGTAAAACGCATAACATAGCAGATATAATAAAGTCATACCACAATGCAAGCCCTACTACATGCAATACACTCTATATATTAATAATATTAATTTGTTATGAAGTGTTATTATTTAAATAAAATAATATGACATATTCATTTTGTATGAAATTATAAGCGGTGCACTTGCACCTAAGCACTCAATGAGGAGACGCCACTGGTATATTGAACAGATTTCTAGCACTAGATGATATGTTTATAATAAATGTTATAGTGTTATCCTCCTCTATTGCCTAATTTAAATCATATATGAAAATAAATGCTTGGCACCAGCTGACAAGCACTGAGTGCTTAGCTGGACCATGAATCTTGTACGTGTATGCATTACAAGCATATTTTAATAAGTAGTATTAGTAGTAGTATGTTCAAAAATAGGACTAGTAACGACTTAATCTAGGGGATATGGCTGAGGATAGTTGTTTACAGTGTTTCCTAACCGGTGGTCAGCAGACCAGCATCGGTTAGCGATAATTCGATACCTCAATTAAAAAATAATAATTTATGAGTTATTAAGATCAAGAAACTTAGAGTATTTAAATATCTATTTTATAAATTACAGTTAGACTACATCTTTATTTAAATTTTTATTTAATAAAACCAAATAGGTCGGTTATTCCAAACAATTAATTCTGTTACAAAATGTTTTAATTGCATACTGAAAACTCTGCTATTTTGGAATGAACAAATTTATACTTGGGTATTATATTAACTTGTATTTTAGAAACGCGTATGAAAATAACTTTTTTTTCCCTTAGAATCAATTTCATTGCAGCTTACTTCGATTCATTAATGGCTCAAATATTGTATATTCATGGGTAGTCACACCAACCCTACACACTTCATTAACATGCTTGTAACATTTATATATTTGTTTAAAAACGGATTAATACTGTTACTGCTAATCCTACAAAGGTCATAGTAACAAAAAAAAAACTGTTTGTAAAATCAAGTTTAGAATTTATATTTGAGCCAAATTAGGCCTGCTATGGACAAATCTGGACATGTTCCCATTCCGTGTACCTCACTGTCATTTGTTTGTAATATATAATTTTGCTAGTTGGTTAATTAGAAAGTATTGTGAAGCCCACTCACCCACTCCTAAAATGACCTTCGACCATCTCTAATATAGCCTTCTCACCCTTATCCCTTATATTAAGTCAATTAAATAACTTTTGATTGAACGTGATTACAAAATCAGTAGCTCAATAAGCCACATTAATAACAACTTACTTATTCCACGGAATTATTAGCTCGAAAGTGCATTGCTCCACGTACCCTATCTCGAGTTAGTTATATTCAGTCCACCCCATTATAACCTATTTTTTCAAGTCCATTTTAATGTTAACATCCCATATGAGTCTTCCCAACGGGTTTACCAGTCAATAACTTGAACAAGGTTCTATTTTTGGCGCATATTAACATTGGCATAATTTTAAAACATCTTTCACTACCATCGTACACATTTACCTGCAACATGTTAGCCTCAATTTAATAAATCATAGTCTAACCCCACGACACTTGTGATGGGTCAAGTCCCTTTTTATTGAAACCAAATCAATTTAATTAGAATATCGAATCATAATATTAGAAAACAAACGTGGTAAACTTAATTGCTTAACTTTTTCACATTGGTTTGATTTTTTCTCTTAATTTCTGATTTTCATCACATTAAGTTGTAAATTAACTGTATGGGAACTGGTTGTTAGGGTTATCCTATAATTATTTTGAGGTAAACTAATAATAAGCATTATAATAGCTTTAAAATTAATTCATACTCAATTTTTTTTTAATGTGTATATTTTTAATCTCGAATTTAAAATTTTCTTGAACCCTCAAATCTTCTCAAGGATTCGAGGATTCTAAGAACACATTTCTAGTTTATATATATATACATAATTATAAATATATTTAAATAAGTGTTAAAATGTGAACAAATCTGAGTTATTGAACCCATCCTTTAAACTTACATCTTTTGTTCACTACATGATAAAAAAAATTCAAATGAATAACTTCAATTGTACTTACTTATATTTAATAATTTAAATTGTGTATTAATTTAACATTACATTCAAAATGGAACATCCAAAGATCTAACCAAGTTCAATATAGTTTATTCCAGTTTAAAATAATCTAACCTAGCCTGACCAAACAAACTCCATGATAGTAAAACATAACTTAGGGCCAGAAACAAAGTCTACAGTCTCGGGAGTCAACCAATCCCCCTATATAAGGAATAACAAGCATTTCTGGTCGAATTGGGAATGGGATGACCTTCAAATCTTGGATAAATATTCACCCGGAATCATTCAAATCATCATCATCATCATCAGTTAAACAGCTGTTGGCACTAGTGAGAATTTTAAGAAAGGTGTTGCTAAAAAAAAATCAACTTAAGATTACAATTCTGAAAATTGAAAAATAATACCTAGACACAGGAATCGAACCTGGGACCTTTGGCTTAGCACGCCAATGCTCTTACCACTGAGCTATCTAGGAATCGTCCCGTACCCAGGGTCATTCTCCACTCATATTTTAAGGCAGAGTCTATGATGGATCCGGAAATCATTATTATTATTATTATTAGCACCGCGTCTTACTACCCGTTCGGGTTATACGCACTTACACTAATGTGCAATGGTAGGGTGATTGTGAGATGAAATGGAGGACCTACAGTTTAACGTGGAATCCGAACCACGGTGGAGACCTGGCATTCCTCACATTCACAAGTTGTGATTAATACACGTCTTGTCAGAGGTGAAGGAAGGGTTTGGCAATCAGATAAATCTGTGCCAGGACCGAGGATTGAACCCCGGACCCTCAGCACAGAAGTCAGACATCTTACCCCTAGACCACCAGGTCACCCGATTCGGAAATCGTCGGCCACAAATGTGTGATTGTTTATTAATATCACGAGCTATCAGATAACGCAGCCACCTTCGACTCTGTAGTTGGCTTAATGCTACCACTTGTACAATTATTATAATTGTAAGGGATTGCATATTTAAAAATCAAATAGCTGAAGCTATTATTTATGCTGTTTAGTGAGGAATTGGCATACTAAGCCAAAGGTTCCGGGTTCGATTCCCGTGTCCAGGTGTCATTTTTCAATTTTCAGAATATGATATCTAGATGGAGAATTCCTCACTAAAAAGCATAGATAATAACTTCGGCTATTTGATTCTTAAGATTACAAGCTTTTAAGGCGGTCCATGCCGTATACATAAACCCACAACTTGAACCTTGATCTCCCAAGTCATTATAAGATACGCTTCCCTTGCGGCAAATCCTACCAATGGTGGTCTCGTTGTTTCAGAGGTTTCAACAACATCTTTCAGATATTACGATAATAAGATCACTGCATGGTTCATGTTAGGTTATAAAAGTAATACACCCATAAATCCTGTCAAATAAAACAGTAGTAGGTAATTTGAAAGAATCGTTGAAGCGTCAGAGAAAGTGTGTGAATGAATGTTTTGGAAGTTGTATTCCTCCAAGGACGCCAAGGTTGTATCCACCACTTCATAATGAGGGAACGTCTTCAAAACATTAACATAGCTTGTTATTTGAAGGTGGCTAGGCAGGGGCTGGGGGAAGGGGCAAACACGTGTTCGCTAAGGTTGGTGTCCTTAAAACAACTCTTAGTACTTTATCCATCCTGTCAAAACAATGATGAAATTCTTCTTTTTAAGCTTATTTAAAAAAAACTGTATCTTTCCAAGTGCTCTGTTTGAATTTTCAAGGAGAAATGTTTGTCCATAGGTTGCATCATTCAACAACTTAGAAGATAATGATATCCAGTAGGGGTGAGAGTTTGGGGTTGAAACCCGACCGGCTGCATTTGTGATGATCTGATGAACCCCTTCTCCACCCACACACTCATATGCAAAACACAATTTGGTTGTATTTGATCTGTTTTGAGATTGGGGGTAGTACATAGTTTGTTATAAATTTTTTCAGCACGTTTAACTAA
>CABFWB010000291.1:145202-157025 GCA_902151455.1 Timema bartmani
CCCAAGTGAATGTTACAATTCTGTCTGTCCCCATGTTGGTTTGTCTGTCTGTTTCTTCCTGGCCACAAATCTGAAACAGTTTGATGGATTGTGTTTTAACATGATATTTAGATGCTATGGGTGATACCTTAGGACTTTTTTTTTTACTATATCCCTTAAATTAAGGGTAGGTAGTTTACTGATGAGTGTTTTTTTATTCTAAATTTTTCGAAAATGTCTCTAACGATGTTGTTTAAGATTCATACCTAGGGAATACAGGTAGAATGGGGTTTGAATTCCAGTTAGGTCTACTGAAGGTGGTTTCACTTAAATGTTTTCCCACTCTCCTTCCACGCAAACGCGGGTAGATTATCTTTAAAATGCTTCCTTCTTCATCCATACTTCATTTATCATATATACGTATTACCTGAACAGGTATTAAATTGCAGTGATAAAAAGTATAGATCTAGGCAGTATTTTACCTGACAAATAATACTGTATGGGCTGAGCCTACTTGTATTTTGGGTCGTAATTCGTTAAAACGTGGTTTACTGATGAATGATTTTCAAAAGCTCTAAATATTTCTAAAATCGCTCTAATGATGTTGCTTAATGGTATAGCTGGGGAATGTTTGTCATGACAAACAGAACTGTATATTTGTTTTTCAGGGAAAAAAAGTTTAAGGGTAGTTTACCGAGGACTGATTTTTTTTAGATTAAATATTTAAAGAGATGGCCTTAACGAAATTTGTTAAAATTGGGTATATGATCAATTTTTACACCATAAAAAATTAACTTATATTTGTTTTTCTTGAAAAAACTTCATAATTTCTTACCGATGACTGATTTTTGAAATAAAAAAAAATTGAAAATAGCTCTAGCTAATTATTTTTTCCAAAATTGGTATTTAGAGACCATTTCACATGATAATAAATAAGATTTGCTGGTTTTTATAAAAAAAATTTTTTAAGATAAGTTTAAACTACTCAAGACCAATTTTAGAAAATTCAAAATATTTCAAGAATGGAATTTAAATTGAGTTTAAAATGGGTAACTGGGAATAATTTTTCATGAAAAATAAGAATTTATTTTTATTTTTACAAATATAAATCATTTGAAGGTAGTTTACATAGCAACATTTTTGAAAATTTAGTTCAAAGCTTTAATTAAGCTTTAAGCTTTAACTGCGTAAGAAAGTTTGTACGATTGTGTCGTACCATTTATTTAGTAAAAACTAGATTCTCTTTAGAACCATTCCTGAACAGTGCCTATGTCAAGACAAGCTAAACTTTTTGTTTGTACATATATGTACTGATTACATTAATGAGCTTGGAATGAGGAAGGTTGAATTCAAATGAAGTTTACCCGCATTTGCGTGGAGGAAAAGGGGAAAATAATTTTGAAAAAAACCACCCTCAGCACACCCGACCAGGATTCCAACCCCTACCTCCCTGTATCGGCAGTCAAGTCTAACACAAGAGTGACGCCTTAAGCCATGCGGCAACCGAAGCAGGTGACCACTTTAATTGATGTTACACCCCTTGTCCCCTATGAACTTAATGAGATCGTCGTGATTTGGTCTGGGCCTTAGCCCTAAGGTGTTCCTTAATTATTTGATGCCTAAGATATAGCCAGACCTCTTTAAAAAAATTAATGTAGACTGGGCATAGTTCACAAATGACTCACTATATTTATCATTCAATCCACAAAGTTCGAGAGGATATGTGACTTTAATATTTTCACCACCCGTTAAATGTGTTTGATTACCTGTGTTCCCTTAAATCTGTATTGTCTGTGTTCCTTCTTCTTTCCTAGGGATTTTCTTTGCTTTCTTGCCAAAGCTTAACTTGTGATAAATCTGTCTACCCTTATCAGTGGGACAAAGGCGTGAGTATCGTCCAACCTGGTTTTCTGGTGATGGGGAGGTCATTGTTCAAATCCCGGATGAGTGCACTGGAGAAGATTTTCCGTATGTGATATTTCTCTGTGGTTTTAATAAATTCTCTTCGCGCTAATTCGGGTGCAATTTACTTTCCTATCCCTGCCTCTTAAATTAGCTCGTTAATAGCCCGAGTGTTAAAATGTTAATCAGAAGATACGCGTGTTGGACTCTGACGCAAGAGGCCAAATGTCGAGTCCCGGTTGCATTGTTTCCCCCTTCTGATTTTTTCCCATTCTCTTTGCACGCGAATGTTGGTGCATTCAAAAGGAATCATTTTCTTAAATTAAATACCTTTAAGAGTAGATACTAATATCATTGAAATTAAAAAGAACGCATGTAGCGTTTAGTAGCCGCTCAGGACAATGTTATGTTAAGGAATATTGGTTTGAGCCCAAGTGACGCGTGGGCAATTTTTAGCTCCGTTTTGTTGACTAGAGAGATAGTATTTTATTTAGCACAGCGTCTTACCACCCGTTCGGGTAATACACATATGTACTAATTACACTAATGTATTAATGATTAGGAAGGTTACATTTAGAGGAATAGTAGCCACATTTGCGAGGAGGGAGAGTGGAAAACTATATATGGAAAATAACTCTCAGTGCATCCAACCAGGATCAAACCCCGATCTCCCCATCTTCGGCAGTCTAGTCTAGTGTAGAGTAGCACCGTAGACCATGCGGCCACCGAAGCGGGTGAAAGTAAAATTAGTTGATTTGCTATTTTGGAATAAATGTGTTCTCTCATATTTAAATATACTACATTTCTAACCATTAAAACTATATACTCTATTGTTGATATTTAAAGTGTACTTTCTAAACACAAGATTTATATCAACACACAAATTCAATTTTAGTCGGTTCAATCATTGTAGGTATAAATAACCACTTAAATTATAATTGAAAATAAATATAGTAGCCAAATATTCAACCAAAACTTAAAATGTTTATTGCACGACTGTCAAAATTGTTACCATCTGTCAAAAGTGACAGCCGTAGTAAGTATGTATGTATGTACGCCACATGTCTTGGCGCATTAGCAAGTGAAAGTGAATCTCGTGTTATGAACTGAATTACTCCTGACGACCCGACCCGACTACAACTTAAATAGGACAATAAACCAACACTAAAACCAGAAACTCTACTTTATAATATACTCTTATATAAATAGAATGGAATTATTTATAGTGATTAATTTCATAAATCACACACAGACTGGTTCTGTCTGGCCACTCACTCACTGTCAGAGAGCATTTAACCATTCAGGCACAGCGATGGGTTTTAAAACCTACAATAAATCTATGAGGTGTATTTTCTTACCTGAATTTCTAGAAGCAACCAGTATGTAAAAAAACACCAACCAGTTCAATGCGCGCGTGCGTGGCCTCACAAAACAACGAGAAGAACGATATAAGGGAAATCTCTAGTCGGTATTAGGAGTACAGAGAGAAGAAGAGGTCGTTTGTTTGCGATCAGGCCGGTAAGTAGCGGGACAAAAGTGATCCTTTTCCCGCCGACTCTGTGAGTGGTATCGCGAGTGGTGAATGGCGAAATGAAATGAGGAGCACGCAATGTTGAATATAAGCTCCTTGTGGAGGGGGGGCACGAGTGCCCTACACGTATGGGTGAGAGTATACCTTAGCGTTCAGGTTGGAGAGGGGGTGGGATGGGGTGGGGGAAGTTGTGGCTTGTAGGCCGCCTGGGTTGTTTGTATCTGCTAGTTCGCCACTTTCTATTTCTGGCGCAATGTCTTTTAAAACCGGAGCTCAAGGGGGTCCGTAGATGTGGTGAGCGTGACATTTTCAAAATTCCTCCAAATTATGTGTTGTTCAAAATAAATTAAAGGTAATTTTCTGAGCAAAAATGTTTTGATGTGTGTTTTCAAAGTCAAGGTCGATACCAAATAGGAGCAAGAGTTACATTTTAATTCTAAGATAAAACAAACCATGCAATTGCAACGTCCAAATATTTAAATAGATAACTTTTTTATGTTTGCTGTTTTAGTTAGTGTAATGTGACTGTAGGTACATTCGTTATTATTAATAGGCTAGTTTCTCCCGTATTAAAATCAGTTATAGATGTAAGATATTAATGAAATAAACCCAACGATTTCTTGAGTATAGCATTGTAGGGTGAAACTCCCAATTTTTTAAAGGTACATCAAACCTAGTGTTGCTAGACGTTCCGGCTTTTAGATGATAGTACCGGTGTCCTGAAACAACACTTCGGGACATACATTGTCCGGTTTTTAACTTTTTTGGTTTTCTTCCCTTTTGCTCCGCAATCGGCGATGTAGGAGGCCTATTAACATTATTTTTGTCAAGTTGGTATGCATAAGTATAACACAATTAGGGAAAGTCCCGTCTACGAGTATTGTATAAGGTTATTGATTAGTGATTACATTCTCTTTGAATTTGTACGTCATTGCGTCACTGTGAGAATGTAAGTGTTAATGCAGGGATATGTTGGTTTCGTGATTCTGAAATTTACATATATATTAAATTTAATTTACAATGTTAAAAGTCTAAACATGCCGAAAAGACAGTACAAGTATCGCAAATATAAGTAAACATTTAACTTTTGCTTGTTCTTTTTTTACTAAATTATTAATTATGCTGTTTTCTTTTTTGTAATATGCGCAAGGCATTTATTTAATGTGTCGTAAGAATTAAAATCAAATTGTAATAATTAAACTTTTTTTTTGTCCTGGTTTTCCCTGGCAAAAATCTGGCAACCCTAGTTAAACCTACGATGTAATACATACCATACTATCTATAAATAAGCACCCGCCTCGGTGGCGTAGTTGGCTAACGCGCTAGTCGTGTTGAGCTCGACCGCCGAGGACGGGGAGATCGAGGTTCGAATCTCGATCGGGTGAACTGGGGGTGGTTTTTCCTAAATGGTTTTCCACTCTCCCTCCACGCAAATGCGGGTTCACTTTCTCTATATTAAACCCTTCCAATTCCTAATCCATTAGAGTAATTAGTACTTAGGCGTATAACCCGAATGGGTAGTAAGACGCGGTGCTAAATATTATTAATATTATTATAAATAAGCGAAACTTAATAAAAATTGTAAAAGCCATTTTCGAAAAAATAGCGTATTTATGTTTATGGATTCATATTAAAACTACACCAATATGAGTTTAAAAAAAGCATAGAAGTATTTCTTTAAAATATCACTGACATTTTTTCTTCTGTAACCAAGGGGGCCTAAAACTTTGAAAAGTGCTAAAAATAATGATTCCTGCTCTAAAGGAAGCAGTCATGAGTCTCACTGATACATTTGGTCAAATTTACTAGAGGTTCTGAACTAAAAAAAAGTTGAAATCAAGTTAAATTTAAAAAAATATATATATGGGTGGGGGAGGGGGATATTATTATTTTTTAATTATTAATCACAAATTGATTTAGAAAAAACTTGATAAATAGGTCTACATAATACTCCCTTAGTATATTTGTTTTTCATTTGGTCAGTATTGTCTAAGACAAACATTTTATTTTAATGTTTGAATAGTGGGCCCATTGTTTGGTACTCAAAAAGCAGCAAAAATCAATTTCACTAAAAATTGACGCCCATGTAATAGACGTGTGGAATTATACATATTAAATATTGAAATCGGAACGCAACATTTGAAAGTGACCGCCTTAGTTCAAAATGTTTAAATATATAATAATAATATATTTTTTGATAGATTTTTACCGAACTTGATGTTTTCGTAATCCTTATTTGGGCTAGTATTTATGTGTACGTCTATATTATTTCGGTAAATATTATCAAGTTCAAATGGGTCTAAATACTAAAATAATGGTGAGTGACTATGTGTCGCTTTTATTATGTTAATACAGGTCAAAGCGTAAATTTGATCCAAATTTGAGTGATGTTAACAAAAAAAACACTCTAAACTAAAGGTAGAAGATTGAAAAGTGGAATACAACTCTTAATTAATTGACTAAAGGAGATCACAGGCCTTAAAGACCACGCGCCGACCGCACAAGCTGCCTCCATCACTATGTATTTATAAATTTACTTAAGAAGTGTTCATAAAAAAAAAGGTAGGTCAGAATATTTTGTAGAAATAAAATTTGACGCCCAGTAAATTGGTTCCACACATATTCCTCTTTTATTTCTGTCTATTGAGCCGTCCAAACTACCTGGGCAAAGAGAGTGCCCATGGAGTGAGTGAAGCATGACTGGGTCAGTTTCATTGGGCTAGTTTCATAGTCAGACTGGAATAGAATGGGCCAGTTTCGTATGAGAAATTGGCCCATTCCATTCTAGTTTAGGTGGGTATGTCGAGGTAGGTGTATTTGGGCTATCACCGCACTTGGGGCATACTAAGGGCCAGTTTCATAGTCAGACTGGAATAGAATGGATCAGTTTCATATGAGAAATTAGCCCATTCCATTCTAGTTTAGGTAGGTATGTCGAGGTAGGTGTATTTGGGATATCACCGCACTTGGGGCATACTAAGGGCCAGTTTCATAGTCAGACTGGAATAGAATGGGCTAGTTTCATATGAGAAATTGGCCCATTCTATTCTAGTTTAGGTAGGTAGGTCGAGGTAGGTGTATTTGGGATAGCACCGCACTTGGGGCATACTAAGTCTGACTTTGAAACCCACTCAATGTCCGGTCATTAGAGAAGAGTCTTGGGTTCAGAAATGTTCAACAAAATATTGACCGTGGATTTGTTTGTGTCAGTTGAAGGTTTTATATTCGAAGTAAACATCGCTATCTTATCAGACGAAAAGCTCAAAGATGTCCGTTTAGTGAGTAATTTCATATCATACTCATTAAAATTGTTTTGGTCATTGTAATAGAAAAACGCACGTTTATTTTTAAGAAACACGTATCTTCTTGAAAGGCAGAACACGAGCATGCGTGAATACCTTCCAAAGACACTAATTCCCTACTAGGCTCCGGCACGTTATATAGACACGTCCTTACAGCGAGGACGTTCCTCTATAAGTTCATTTAAATAGATCGGCAAATCCTCATTTAACAAGATTACACATAAGCATGAGCATTAAGCGATTTTAAAATACAATTAACCTTAGATCAACCACGTAAGATATTTCCATCTCAATCAGAACCCTTAAGATGGATTAAATAGCCAAGGTTTTGTATTTGTTAATAATAGCTATAGCCACATCTAGATATCATAATTTTTTAATTTAAAAAAGACACCTGGACACGGGAATCAATCCCGGGACCTTTGACTTAGTACGCCAATGCTCCTACTACTGAGCTATCCAGTAGTCCTACAGTGCGTGAAGAGTCACCCTGATCACGGGACGACTCCTTGATAGCTCAGTGGTAGAAGTATTGGCGTATTAAGCCCAAGATCCCGGGGTCGATTCCCGTGTCCAGGTATAATTTTTTAATTTAAAAATAATAATATGAAAACCCTTAAGCCTAATGGGTGTTCTTTGCACCGCGCCTTACTACCAGTCTGAGATGTCTCCAACCTATCACACTAAATGGTTAGGGATAAATAAGGTAGGATTGAAAGGAAATACACCCACATTTGGATGAAATTTTTGAGAAACTAATTTAAGAAAAAACCAACCTAAGTACAGTCGGCCAATATTTCTAATTCCGACCTCCCCATCACCAGTAAGCAGACTAGACGTCTTGTCCACGTGACCCAATGGCAAGGGAATACTCTTTGAAACAATAAAATAAAAACTTCGTTTATATTTATTGTGACATTTTTGTAGCAAATATAATAGTGATATGGAATGTATTGTTGTTGAACATAACACATGTCTCCATCTTAGTCTAAGGACATCACAAGGTCAGCAACCCTCCAACTCCTCCATCCCTTCCTCCACCCAAACACACAGCCATAGGCATAAACAAATAAGAAACGATATTGGCAAATCCTAGAATATAACCAGAAGGAAAACTGTGATATTTCTTCTACTCTCCATCGATTGCTGGTGGAGTTTATTTTTAAAATATTTCATCTTTTCCTGTAACCCTGGGTCGTTGATAGCCGTTACTTCCATTACCAACCCTATCATCATGTTCTCTTTGGTAAAATATTTAAAGACACTCGAAGCAAGTACAATAGGACCCCGATTATTCAGACTAATTAGGACCTAGGCTAGTCCGTATAATAGAAAATCCAGGTAATTGATCTTAGAGAAAAAAGAGGATTTTACACTAAAAGACGTTAAGAAAATATAGTATTAAAAAGCATATAGCATATGTACTAATATGTACTGTAGGTGTACGTACTTACAAGTTACAACACTTCATAAAACAAATTACATATGTACAGTACATAGTTATGTACTTATTATACAACACAACATAAAAATAATCCTCCGAACTTCTTAAAAGGAATTACATAAATCAAAATACATATAACTCCGAAAAGTTGGCAAAAAGCTAATAAAAATTTATTTGGTCAGAATTTAACGGAAACCGCAGCTGTGATACAAATCCGGATAACTGGTGTCTGGATAATTGGGGTTCCACTGCAATGGAACTATTCAATATTCACTCCCTTTAATTTCCCCCTTAGGTTTGGTCTTCTTTGTGTGTACTGATTGTCATAAAACTGTTGTGGCTATCCGCATATTTACACTAAATGGTTGGTAATTAAGAAGGTAAAATTTATAAGAAGTACACCCGCATTTGAACGGAGGTAGAGTGAAAATATATTTAGGAAAAAATACCTTCGATACACTCAGCCTGGATTCGAGCCCTGAGCTCCTCGTTTACAGGTGTAGAAGTGGGTTACCTAAAGTCACTGAAAGCTATACCCCATCTACGGTTGGAGTGGTGGGGACTGACAGCTAGGAAAAGTGACGAGATCTATTTAATATATCCATTCGCCAAACCACGTGATCTACAAGACCATATGTTGATTTGTTGTCACTTTTGACAGACAAAACTTTCACAACAAGCAATTTGTTTTTAACTATTTTTTTCTTTTATCTGTTTGTACATCTCATCTCGCTGTCAGTGATCACTACTTCTATGGCAAATGCACTCTAAGCAGAACCAACTTGCACTATTTACCTTCCTCATTCTATCCCCTTAGCTTATATTGCTTTGGTTGCTAACAGTCAGTACCATTAGGCCGATTATTCACTCTCATTATTTTTTATTATTTTTTAGCACCGTGTCTTACTACCCATTCGGGTTATATACCTATGTACTAATTACATTAATCCTATGGATTAAGAAGGTTTAATCGAGAGGAAGTGCACCAGAATTTGCGTGGAGGGAGCGTGGAAAACCATTTAGGAAAACTCCCCTCAGTGCACCCAACCGGGATCGAACCCCGATCTCCCCATCTTCGGTAGTCTAGTCTAACACGAGAGTAGCACGTGAGACCATGTTACCACCCAAGAGGATCATTATTTTGCTATTTGAAAAGGGGCGTAGAAACCCTTAGTTTGAGGGGTACAAGAAGTAATGAAATTATTGTTGAAATAATATTGGTGTTTGTCAAAACTTCGTGAGAATGGGGGGAGGGAAGCAGTATCTCAGCAGATTTTGGAATATTGGATGTTCCTATGATTTATTTAGAGGATGTTTTGGTTGTAGTTTCACCCAGCTCACAATATATAGCCTATATAAATTCAAGGTAGTAATTTGATCATAACATTATAATATGGGTGGGTTCAATGTGCCCATCTACTCCCTGTTCCTGCGCCACTGTATCAGCGGACAGGTAACCTAGTTTAAATACTCACTCATTCTGTCCTTCCACGTCAGGGAGGAACCTGTCACTTGTTTGTAGGTCTTAGCTCATAGGACGTCCCGGTGTTAAGTCACACGCGGTATTCTCATTACCGCTGAGTCAACTCTTGGACCGGATCCTCATGGACGCGCTAGTGTGAAGCCAATTCCACGCATACTATTGCGTGAGTTAGAACCGAGCTAGGTTTCCAGTTTTGTATTTGATCCAGATTTCCTTCACGCGACCTTCCATGGAAACCTGGCACACTGTTTACAATCTAGATGTGCTCATCACAGCGCAGGCGCAGTTATGTCAAACATGTGTGTGGATTGCAGGGCTGTGATTCGATCCACGACGTCTTCTGTGATATTAATATTATTATTTATAACACAAGGGTAACTCACATTGGTGGGCACATTAAAAAAAAGTACCAGTCTTGTGCTGTCTGTTTTATCAGTAATGGTGGCGTAGTTAGCTAATGCGCCAGTCGTGTTGAGCTAAACAACCGAGGACGGGGAGATCGAGGTTCGAATCTCGGTCGGGTGAACTGCGGGTGGTTTTTCCTAAGTGGTTTTCCACTCTCCCTCCACGCAAATGCGGATTCACTTCCTCTAAATGCAACCTTCCCAATTCCTAATCCATTAGTGTAATTAGTACTTAAGCGTTATAGCCCGAACGGATAGTAAGACGTGATGCTAAATAAATAAATAAATAAAAATTGATCAGTAGTGGTTGTTTGGCGCTCGAATCCCGGCTGAGTTTCATTAAGTGTTTTAAAAAAATAGTTTTTCACTCTTTCTCCACGAAAATTCTGTTATAAATCCTCTAAATTACACCTACTTCATATTTATCCCAATCTATGTGTATCCCAGGGATACTAAAAAACCAAACCATAAACAAGCGTTATTAATTATTTAATCTAAAGGGTAAGTGTGAGTAAAGTTGATTAGGAGAAGACGTGCACTTGCACTAGCTTGGAAAGAGAATAGATAAAACACAATGATAAATCACATAAAGAAAATCATCGCTAGTGCACTCGGCCGAGATTCGAACCTTGACCTTTCCCTCACAGACAATCCAGTGTATTGCGAGCCTGATTCCTAAAGGGGTATGGTCACCGATGCGGGCAGTAAATAACGTACATCAAGTTGGCCCACCACTTTCTCCAAATGAATTGAAATTACTACAGTCCTTTGTGCTACGTTTGTGCTCATATGTGCCCGAAGCACAGCGTTTGTGCTATTTAATTACTCAAATTATAACGATTTTAATGTGGCGGGCCAGCTTGAAATCAAGTTGGCCCGCCACATTTTTAAAAACATCATATCTTGATTTTGATTACGCCAGTTTTTTGTGCTCCATTTGTGCTAATATGTGCCCAAAGTTTAGCTTTTGTACTATTAAATTACGCCCGTGGCAACGATTTTAATGTGGCGGGCCAGCTTGATGTTCAAGTTGACCCACCACATTTTCGAAATCAAAATTTTCTTATGCGATTCGTTAGTGGTGCGTTTGTGCTCATATGTGCCCGAAATTCAGCTTTTGTGCTATTAAATTACGCCTGTGGCAATGTTTTTAGTGTGGCGGGCCAGCTTGATGTTCAAGTTGGCCCGCCACATTTTCGAAATAAAAATTTTCTTATGCCATTCGTTAGTGGTGTGTTTGTGCTTATATGTGCCCGAAATTAAGCTTTTGTGATTTTAAATAACACCCGTGGCAACGATTTTAATGTGGCGGGCCAGATTGATGTTCAAGTTGGCCCGCCACATTTTCGAAATCAAAATTTTCTTATGCCATTCGTTAGTGGTGCGTTTGTGCTCATATGTGCCCGAAATTAAGCTTTTGTGCCATCAAATTATGCTTGTTACAACGATTTTAATTCTGCTGTCCACTGTTGTGAGGCGAAGTCAGGCGGGGCGGATTGCTTGGTAGGATACTGAGGGGAAGATAGCTTTTGCGTCCATTGGAGCGAAGCGGGAATGCTAACACTGCACAACTGGAGCACAATAATAATTGACTCTGTAAGCCTACAATTGAACTTTTTTGTAGAATGAGATGGTCAAAAAGCCAGGATCACAGTTAACTAAGTTAATATTTCATCTCGGTAAAATTGTATTGTATCTAAGACTTGGGCTGATGTATTTTGTCGTCACAGTATAAACAATCCTATAATGTACTGATATAGGTTTTTAAGTTTAAAAAT
>CABFWB010000291.1:159004-249400 GCA_902151455.1 Timema bartmani
CGAAAATGTGGCGGGCCAACTTGAACATCAAGCTGGCCCGCCACATTAAAATCGTTGCCACGGGTGTAATTTAAAAGCACAAAAGCTGAATTTCGGGCACATATGAGCACAAACGCACCACTAATGAATGGCATAAGAAAATTTTTATTTCGAAAATGTGGCGGGCCAACTTGAACATCAATCTGGCCCGCCACATTAAAATCGTTGCCACGGGTGTAATTTAAAAGCACAAAAGCTGAATTTCGGGCACATATGAGCACAAACGCACCACTAACGAATGGCATAAGAAAATTTTGATTTCGAAAATGTGGCGGGCCAACTTGAACATCAAGCTGGCCCGCCACATTAAAATCGTTGCCACGGGCGTGATTTAATAGTACAAAAGCTGAACTTTGGGCACATATTAGCACAAATGGAGCACAAAAAACTGGCGTAATCAAAATCAAGATATGATGTTTTAAAAAATGTGGTGGGCCAGCTTGAAATCAAGTTGGCCCGCCACATTAAAATCGTAATAATTTGAGTAATTAAAAGCACAAACGCTGTGCTTCGGGCACATATGAGCACAAACGTAGCACAAAGGACTGTAGTAATTTCAATTCATTTGGAGAAAGTGGCGGGCCAACTTAATGTACGTAAAAAACTTTGCTTGACTAAAGATAGGCTGTAGTAAAATTGTATAGCATACCCCTTCTATAGAAATAATAACTTTCTACGCTCTTGCTTGTGTCTATATAGATAGTTTAAAAAATGAACGTTAAACTTGCATATGGGGAGTAAGATTTGCCGAGTCTCGAGGTCACGTTTGTTTGTTCTATTATAAAGTTAGGGTTAGTTGCGTGTCATGAAGCGATGCCAGGGTAAGTATGGTCGAGTCTTGAAGTCACGTTTGTTTGTTCTATTATAAAGTTAGGGTTAGTTGCGTGTCATGGAGCGATGCCAGGGTAAGTATTGCCGAGTCTTGAAGTCACGTTTGTTTGTTCTATTATAAAGTTAGGGGTAGTTGCGTGTCATGGAGCGATGCCAGGGTAAGTAGAGCTGATTAAAACTGTACCTGTAATGTTATGTTCTCATACACTCGCTACCCATCTGACCAAACACACATATCACATGGGAGTGTATTACCATTGACATCTGACCAAGTGGTAAGAACCAGTCAACCGCATGTTCTAAGGCGTCGCTCTCGTTTTAGACTAGACTGCTGATGATAGAGAGATCAGGGTTCGAATCCCGGTTGGGTGCATTGAGGGTGTTTTTTTCCAAAATGCTGTTCCACTCTCCCTTCATGCAAATGCGGTTACACTTCCTCCAAATTCAACTTTCCTCAAGCTCACTAGCGTAATTAGTATATTTGCGTTTAGCCTTAACAGGTAGTAAGACGCAGTGCTAAAAAAACCGCTAGCTTTGCCTACTCTGGCAACACTCCACAACACGCCACGGGATAGGGTAGACTGATATAGGGTAGACTGATATAGGGTAGACTGATATAGGGTAGACTGATATAGGGTAGACTGATATAGGCTAGACTGATATAGGGAAAATACTTAGACTAAACAAGGGCCAACTTTAAAAACATATTCAGAAAGTTACGAATTTTAATTTTGTTTTTATCTGATTCAATATTCTTCTTAAAGCAAATATTTTAATTCCAAATGGTAGGCCTACAGCAGTGGCTCTCAATAAGTTAAGGTTATATTTTGTATTGGCAATTAAAGATTATATATTTTTGATTATTATAGCTAGGAAATAGTTTTGAAAAATTATTGAAGAGTAATTTTCTTTCAGCCATCTCAATAGGCGTTACTTGCCGATGGTATGGTCGCTCACTCGTACGTCAAAGTTATTTATCTAAGCCAGTGGCATTCTACCTGGGGTATCCGCACCCCGGGGGTACCTGAAGACAGTAATTTAACTGTATGTTATATCATGATACCACTGACCAATCAGGGCTTGTATAACATACTCGAAGGTCATGTAAATTGGAAGCGCCATTGTTTTTTTATCTCTGTCTCCCTTTCTCTGCGAGGTGTAGATACTTCTTTTTAAGTCAAGGTTGGTTTGATGTGATTTATATCCATCCAATGGGTTAGTGCTGCCTGTACCATCTGGTAGAAATTCCACGGACTAGGATAGTTCAGTTCAGAAAGTGTGGTAGCTCCCCGTTGCCATCCACACTGAATCCTATGAGCGAGCGTGAAAGGGCTTGCCAATTTTGTTGGGTTCTTGTACATGCCCCAATCGACATGGAACCGTCGACTCTACTTCCTCTCCGAAAGAAGTTGTACTATGGATTTTCATAGCTCAAGAAAAATCCGTCAACTTGGCTTGGGTTTGAACCCATGATCATCGAATCCTAAGACAAGCACTTTACCCCAAGAACATCAAGGTTGATAGATGTTGATCATAAAATATGTCTAACTTGTATTATGTTACAACAACTTTGGGGGTATAAAGTTGAAGAGAAAATATATCTGGGATGGGGTAGGGTAAACAAAAAACTTTAAATATAACTGATCTGGGGTACTAAGTTTCTCTTATACTGCACAGTACATTCAACTTACACTCACATATATACATCCTACCTTGACTGATTGGACTATGGAGTAGCTTAGAAGATGTGTTCATAATGTAATGCACTTAAGGCAAAACCTTCCACGGTGAACGAAGTGTGCAGTAAGTTAATTAATCACATAATTGAAAAAATTTCACTTTTTAACATGCTCCTGTATGTATCAATAGTAAAACATTCTCGCCTTTGTGATAGATAGATAGATAGATAGATAGATAGATAGATAGATAGATAGATAGATGGATAGATAAATAGAGAGATAGATAGATAGATGTATAGATATTTCGTATGCATATCACAATTAAGATCAAAAGATACGTATAACCCTAATGGTAATTAGACGTCGCCACTATATATATACCCATTTGGGTTGTATATAGATATATATTTATATTCATTTGTATTATACGCATCTTTTGATATTAATTGTGATTAGTCATAAGAAAAATAAAGTATTTGTAGAAATGAAAATACAATAAATTTGGGTATATTCTTGAGAAAGTTTGAATTGACTACATTGTAACGATGCAAAATCAAGTCAAACTTATAAAAGCAGGCGTGGGTAATCATGGGTAATGATCATCCGCTTTATTTAGGTCATGTGTGTCTTCTTCCTTGGCTGTGATTTAGGCTATTATATTTAATTCGTGTAAGGACAATCTTCAGAGTGTAATAATCACATGCTATAACATTTTATCTAACATAATTATAATGAAATTGGCTCCATATGCAGAGGAGATAATTGAAGATAATCAGTGTTGATTTCAATGAAATATATCAACAATGGACCAGATGTTTGCTATTCTGCAAATATTACTTAAAAAAAAGTGGGAATACAACATAACGTGTCATCAATTGTACAGAACATAGATTTTTAAAAAGCCTATGATTCAGTTAAAAGAAATAAATTATATGATATTTTAGTGAAGTTTGGGGGTTCACAAAAGAACTTGTCAAGCTAATTGAGTTGTGTTGACTGATACGCGTGGCAGGGTAAGTGTTGGATGTCACCTACCAGGCACTTTTGAAATACATACTGGGTTGAAACAAGGAGATGATGCACTTTCCCCATTACTTTTTAATATAGCTTTAGAGTATCTTATTAGAGTAATGCAAGGTAGTAGGGAAGGGTGAACATTAAACGGTAAAATGCAGCCATTAGGATTGCCAGATGATTTAGCTTTGTTGGGAAATAGTAAGGAAGGTGTGGCAAGAAATACAGAAATATTATTAGAGTAGAGGCTTGTAAGGAAATAGGTTTAGAAGTGAATGCTGAAAAGACTAAGTTTATGCTCACACAGATAACACAGATTGGGACGAGAATTTAGAAATTACTCGGAGAAACATGTCATTAGATAGGGTTAGTGACTTTAAATATTTAGGAACCATTTTAAATAGCTATAATGATATTATATTGAAAATTAGGAAAAGAATAGAGTCGGGAAATGCATGCTATTGCTCGGTCAGTAAGTTGTTGACATCTCACCTGCTGTCCAGGAATGTAAAACTAAGAATATACAAAACAATAGTTTTACCGGTTGCTCTCTATGGGTGGGAAACATGATCTCTTACCTTATATGACGTAAAATAAAATTAGGTTGTTCGAAAACAAGGTGCTTAGGAAGAAATTTGGGTCACAAAGGAATTAGACTATTGGGGAATGGAGGAGGTTACATAATGATGAGTTTCATACCTTATATTCATCACAAGACTTTTTAGGATTATCAAGTAGATCATAGATTACGGTGGGGAGGACATGCAGCGCGAATGGGAGAATCTAGAACCTTGTTCAGTGTATTGACTGGCAAACCCAATGGGAATAGACCATTGGGAAGACCTAGACGCAGCTTGGAGAATAATATTAGAATGGATTTGAAAGAGATAGGGTGTAATGAAGTGTACTGGATAGAATTATCATGACTTTATAGAGTAATAAGCATAATTAATTTTTAAAATCAATGGTGGCAGAACCAAGGAGAGGGGGTATGGCACCTCTGGAAATAATCCCTCTCCTGGAATAAATTTGCCCCCCCCCCACCCCCCATATATTTCAAATCCTCATATATTATCGAATATTAAGCCGAAAATGGTCTTAAATTAAATTCAAAAGGACTTATAGATGTATTTAGCTTTCAAAAAGTTGCTAGAAAAGACCACTTCAAATAGCTTCTTGAGACATCTGTCAGGACAAAATCAGGTGAGGAGCACTATAAGTAGCTTTTAGGACCATACAACTTTCAAAATTTTCCAGGGTAGGAATCCTCTAAATATCTTCTAGGTGTAAATTTTGAAGAATTTTCACATGAGGACTAATACAGATGAATTTTGAAAGCATTTAATTTATAAAAATTGGTCGTTGGAAGACGTTTAGAGACTAGAAGCATCTAATTTTCAAAAAATTTACATAAAAGGATATTTCCAAATAGCTTCTAAGAAGAGCCAATTTTCAAAATATTTCTGGGTGAAGACCACTTCTAACAGCTTCTAGAGGCATATAATTTTCGAGAAAAATTTGGTTAAGCAGCAATCTAAATAGAGTCTAGAAAAACTGAATTTCAAAAGTAATAGTTATGCCCGGCCAACGCAAACCTCTGCAGCCTAGTTGCAAACTAACCAGGAATGTGTATTTTACAACCATACAAGCAAAGAGGTTGAGGTTACAAAGTTCAGTGCCAGTGCCTACATTAACTTCTCATTCAAATAACGGTGTGTTAAAAAAAGTTTAGGTATTTATGCATTTATAAAATATCTACAGTATTTAAAAATATTATTATTCAACATTAATTCATTATAATGACTCAAAAAACCTAAACATTGATAAATAGATAACGCAAACCAAAAAGATTTGATCTAAAATTCCAAAATGACAAAAAATAAACAAAATATAATCTATCAAATTATAATGTATTCACCCCACTTAATTTTAAAAAAACCTATTTAATGTGTTTATTTTAATATATATTTTGTAATGAAACATGCGTCAAATTTCTTCCCTAAGCCACACAGAAGACTACCACCTACTATATCAACTAATAGCAACGGTCAACAAATACTCATTAGTTGTTAACGTTACCATGGTCCTGTACAGGCTGCTGGAAGATAAAACTGGGACAACTTGTATCATTTACTTTCCAAGTATCCGTTTAGAAAAAGAGAACGGCAAATTCGTCTTATATTGGCGGCGAGTTTAAGACAAGCAGAGTTTATAAATTGATTTTCTTATTTAATGTAAATAGCATATGAGTCATTTTACGGCAATTTAAATTATTAACTTCATAAAAGGTGACCTGGTGGTCTAGGAGTAAGGTGTCAGACATCTGTGCCGGGGGTCCGGGGTTCAATCCTCGGTCTCGGCACAGATTTATCTGATTGTCAAACCCTTCCTTCCCCTCTGACAAGACGTGTATTAATCACAACTTGTGAATGTGTGGAATGCCAGGCCTCCAAAATGCCAGGCCTCCACCGTGGTTCGGATTCCACGTTAAACTGTAGGTCCTCCATTTCATCTCACAATCACCCTGCCATCATACATTAGTGTAAGTGCGTATAACCAGAACGGGTAGTAAGACGCGGTGATAATAATTATAATAATAATAATAATAATAATTATAACTTCATAAAAACAATTTATCAAACAATCACATTTGTCGTCATTCCACTAGAGGAAATGTCAAGTCTATCAGCTAGACCCCGATTGTTATGTAAATAGTACCATTTCTGCGGTAAAGACGTGTGAGGTGTCACTTTACTCAGTTTTGGTGTAGTTTACGTATATGTCAACCCGGAAATCAAAATTAGTAACTTTCTCATCTTGTTTGCTATTCAACACTGAAAAAAACGCACTCTTTTTTTTTGTATTTATTTTTCCCCTCAACAAGCATAAATTTAGAAAAATATATATTCATACAAAATTGGTTTGGCTATAAATTCTCTACAAAAAAGGTTCAGTTCATTTTTAAGGTTGAACATATGATAAAGCCCTAACGATGGTCAAAGCTGAATAATATCCCGCTATTCCGGGTCTTAAATGCATCATCCAAATTTCATATGCTTAAAATCCACCAAACTGAATTTTATATAAAGTTATAATATACCGTACTAATATGTAATTCCTATCCACAAAACAAAATTTGTTTAATTTCTATTAATCACGAAATACATCATGTCTTTACCGTTTTAGTTTTACGGTTGAAAAAACAAGTACGGTAAATTCATATTTTGAAAGGGTTTAACGCATATTTATTTACACATAGCTTAGGAATAGTAGGTTTTAGCTATATGGTGACTTTTGCTACAAACAAATATGTTATGTATATGTTAAAGAAACTAATGTTATATTAGAGTCAGAAAATAATTCTGGAAATACTAATATGTATAACAACTCTTTGTACTGTGTATCAATTTATATCTTCACCAACATTCTTCTTCAAAATCATCATCGTCGTCATTGACACTGTCACCATCATCATTATCTGCGTATTCTTAATATTCTGTATTTATTTCTTGTTCATCACACGAGCAGCTGCAGATGTAGGTGCATGGGAGGTTGACGTCCGAGCACGCGCATGATCCTGGTTGACAGGATATTATCTCCAGTACTTCCTCAGGAGCGGGTTGACTTCCAAGTCACTTAGGCACCGACTTGTAGAAACCATTGGGGGTGTGGGTGTGGCACCATATTTGTAAATTTTCAAACGCCGTATGTAAAAAATTGTCAAAATTAAGGTGCAAATTATAAGTCTCAATTTATGTTTAGTAAAATAAATAAAAATAAATGTAATAAAATAAAACAAACATGTATAACACAAGAATGACACATACAATACGAGTACTGCCTCTAACCAAACTATGATGGAAACATGTTGACAAATGTCAAGCTGTCGGTTCACAAGTGGCAAGTGCTACCAACATATTAACGCTTGCTTACATATCAGTTGGCAGCACCTGCCATTTGCTACGCTAGAAAACACTGTTCGCAGTGCAACCCTATATCCAAGATAGAACTAGAGCAATGATATTAAGATTTTAAAAATGCTGAAATATTGGAGGTGCTGAGCACCCCTGAAATATTTTTGCAAATGCAAAGCACCCCTGCAGTCAGCGCCTATGATGGCAATGTAGCCATTGTCCTCATGCCATCCAAGTTCGTATAGTGTGGGAGCCATCTGAAAGCATATTAGAGATTTTCTCCATATAGCGGCCTGTTAGTTGGCTCTACTCACATGGAGGCGTAGTGTTGAATGACAAGGAGATAAGAGCTCAGGCAGAATACTGCCTCCTTTACAGCAGTACGAATCATACCTCAGTTTATTTACGTCCTCAGTTTTTTCCCCACCGTACATTTGGCACACAAACTTCTCCAGGCTAGCATTTATGGGCTCATTCACCATCCATTCTTCTCAAAGAGCTTTTAACGAGTTAATGTAGCGTGCTGCAGTGCTCATTCGTAGAGAGAGGGTAAATTCGCTTTTGCGAAAAACGCGGAAAAAAAAGAGGGGGTCGAAAATAGGGTATTTATAAGTTTTCTTTGCGTTTCATGGCATTTGAAAGTGTTTAAAGCGATTTTTATTTCACGAATTAACGCGAAAAACGTGATTTTTAGAGTATTTTAGCTAAATTATTCTATTTAGCGAAATAGACGCGAATTCCCTCAAAATGCTGTGCATTGAAATAAAATGCTGTGCATTTAAATAAAATGCTGAGAATTTCTATAAAACGATGTTTTTCAGCGGAAATAAGTGATTAAAAAATCGTTGAGTTTCACTCGTCTGTGTGCTTCAGCTCGGGTTTTACTTGCATCCTGAGCCTTCCACAGCCCATCCGGCTAATCGCCACAATTTGTGTATATATTAACTATTTTTGACTTTCACGTTTGTGTGAACTGATACACTTGTATTTAAAATATGCACACTTATGCCATTTTTGTTACCACACTATTTTATTTGCCAGTATTTACTATCTTTGACTTGCACATTTGTTTGAACTGACTCAACGATACCAACTATTTACGATACCAGCTATTTATTAAACTATTTTTATTTTTGTACTGTAGGCTACAATGATTTTTTGGCGTTACACATTGGTGTAAAATAAATTATGTCAATTGAAGTCATTCTGTATTCTTCTGTTTGTGTTTGACACAATATTCCAGTTTCCTTCCTTATTAATTTAATATTAATTATTTATAATTATAATCTCTCACATGAAAATAATTGCAAACGAAGGTTAAAATACCCTTCGTATTAATGCATACATAAATTTTATCATAAATCCTTTGTATAGGCCCTAAAAACATTGACGAAAGACATTTTTACCTATTTTGCTACAAAATGCTAAATTATGCCACGAAACGCTAAGTTTCGAATAATTAATGCTAAAAAAACTGAAAATTAATGCTATTTTACCCTATCTCTACTCATTAGTTTGAATGGAGTCCTCTTTTATTTGCCGTGAAATGCTGAAACACTGTCACACATTGGGAAGCTATGAAATCCAATCAGAGCTTTAATGAAGTCATCAGTGTTGCAGCCACCTGATAGTTTAGGGTTGTGCTTGCCAGCAACATTTTGAATGGAGACAATCCGATCTTTTTCTTGCTTACCCATTCTCATATAAACTTGGCATTTAATTTGTTGAATTAACACATCAGTGTCATCAGCATGAACAACAACTGCAGGGATGTTGCTTTCTTCAACATGTGCAGCATGTATGGCTAGCCTTGTGTCTCTTCGTGGTCACAAGCAAGTTCAGTAAGCTCTGTTTCTTCAACAGACGTTACTTTTCAGCATTTGTCTTCATTATCAATTAACTGCAGTTTGCGTTGATAGATGTGTGTTCTCCACAAATCAATTAGAAACTTAATGAGGTTAGGCTTGTTTGAATTAGCTGTAAGGAGCTATGGCCAAGACTTAACTTTGAAGCCTCCTTTGATATTTTCATACAATGTAGGTGTAGTATTATTTTTCAGGGGAGCTCTCTCGAAGTCTTTATTCGAGTTAGTTTTGTACAAATTAAAAACTATATCGATCCTGTTTCCTGGGCTCAGAAGTAACTTTAAGAAGAATATCTCACTAATAGAAACTGTACAATGTTTTGTGAATATCAGTAACTATTATACATAATCATTATTAAATTACATTTATTATTTTAGGCGATTCAGTTCGGTGGATTTTAAGCATATTAACTTTTCGTGATGCATTTAAGACCCGGAATAGTGGGGTATTATTAAGGTTTGACCTTCGTTCGGGCTTTTATCATTGGTTCAACCTTAAAAATGAATTGAACCTTTTTTGTAGATAATTTATAGCTATACAAATTTTGCATGAATTTATTTTTTATTTATGCTTGGTAAGGGAAAAAATAAAAACAAAAGAGTTATTTTTTATTTTTTTAGAAAACAAAATTAGAAAGCAACCAATTTCGATTTCCGGGTAGCCATAATTGTAAGCTACACAAAAAACTGAATAAAAGGTCATCTCACATGTCTTTACCTCAGAAATGGAACTATTTTCTCACCTAACTGATAGACTCTGTTGAAATGAAAATGAGCCAAGTTTTTCTGTGAGTGTGATGCCAAACAATTTCAAAACAGTACTACATTTTTTGGCAATTATTGGAATATTATTATAACAAAAGTTCTGCGAGAGTTCTTATGTCAACAAGAATTATGTCCATTAGAAGTAGGCATATTTATTATATATCAACAATTGCTTACAAAACCTAAAAATTTAAGTGAAGTGATCTTTTTTATTTTCTTTGTCTGTTATTTTCAACCAGATCTGAAAATGGGTGAGATTAGTACTTTTTCATCAACAAACATCGGAGATTTCTTTTCTTTCTCGATCTCAATTAATATTTCAAAACATAGTTTGAACTTAGGACTGAAAATATAATTTATTTAAATGAACACAAGAAATTAGATGATTATTAAAACATTTAATTTTATTAGCGTGTGGCTATAACTGAAAAAATATGGTGGACCAAAAGCAATAATAATTAGTTCAAATTTATTTTAAAAATTTGTCACTTTCCTGCAATGATTTTCTTTCACTAATACTTTAAACTTTTGCTGGACATAATAGTAAGGAACAATGAATTTATTTAATTTTAATTATATTTCGAATCACGTATAAAACCACTTAGGCCTAGGGAAGACATTTTGGGGGAATTGTTTATATATGAATTATTTTTTTTATGTTCATCATTTATGCGCTAAGTGGTAAGGTGTTTTTTTTTTATCTAGGAGGAACACCTGTTTATTGTAAAATATATATTTATACAACCAGGTGATCTTGACTGGAGTTTATGTACAGTACTTATGATTTTTAATAAATGGTTATCAAGTACGGTATTGTTAGTTAAATTTCATCATTGTTGTTAATTAAGTTTTTAAGTTTTAGCCTGTATCTAGTTCAAACTTATATAGGTAAGAAATAATATGACGCATGTTAAAAATAATTAATACAATATAGATAAAACACAATTTTTTATTTGTATGTATCCACAAATAAGTGTACTGTACATGCTACAAACATTGATTCACATCGCCTGGTTCCCAACCAATGAATATATGTGATATTCTTTATAGTGTAACTTTCTTCATAATTCCGCAGTATGCCGAGCGCAGGACACAGGTAAGAAAGGGGTATTTTGGGAGTCAATTTCCACAATTTGTGTTAAGGGTTTATAAACCTAGGTCCAGTGGTCTCAGGTTTTAAGGGTTTACTCGTGTTACTGTTTACCGGCTGACCAACCGGGCAAATATTAGTTAAAGTGGGATATTTTTGTAATAAGTTTGTTTCTCAGGGTGCACAGTGCATGGTGTTTGATAGATACTCGCAGTGGCGGCTTAGGGAACACATTTTGGGGGAATTGTTTATATATGAGATTTTTTTAATGTTTATCATTTATGCGTTAAGTTGTAAGGTGTTTTTTTTATCTAGGAGAAACGCCAGTTTATTGTAAGAAATATATTTATACAACCAGGTGATCATGACTAGAGTTTATGTACAGTACTTATGAGCATTGTATGTGATTAAAAAAAGAAATAAAATTAAATGTCATCAAAATCCGGGCACTGGTAGACCAACTCATTTGATGCACTCTTACTTTTTAAGGGTCTCTACATATTTGGAGTCAAGCGTGAATTCTGGGGGAAGGAGGGGTTAACGGGTCAGTTTTCCTTTCTTTTGTAGTTAGAAAATTAATTAAAATGATTAATTAAAATTAAAATTTGGAAAGAAAAAACACAAGTAAGGCACACAATTTTGTAGGACCTTGCTTATTTCTAGATTCAGGTAGTTCACGCCCTTTTCCTGTCTTCTAAAACACACCTTGACCTAATAAAATAGGGTGTAGGGTGTACCTAATCTTTTTTTTAAAAAAAGCCTACCTCTGGCCTTGGCGGATAGTACGCTATACTATTTTAGAACATAGTTAACGATATTAGACCTGATTCGGTGGCCGCATCGGGTCATTAGTCTCTTCTACGAGTCTTTCAAGTGAATGTAGACTAGAATATTATGACACTTATGTGTTTTGTTTTCCTAGTAATACCAATAAATTGTTTTAAAGCTGCTTTCAGTTTCCTGTACTATTAAATAGTTATAACTGTGATTTTTTTTTCTCCATACGATCCAAGGAAGCAAAAACATAGCCTACTTATGATAAAACACTATTGAGGAACGAGATAAATTGTACAGTAGCGAATGTTCATCGGAGCATGCAGATTTTTTTTACCAGCGCGTCTTACTACCGGTTCGGGTTATACGATTATATACTAATTACGCTAGTGGTTCTAGGGACTAGGAAGGCTATATTTGGAGTAAGTGTACCTGCATTTGCATGTAGGGCGAGTGGAAAACCATCCTCAGTACATCCGACTGAGATTCGAACCTCTATCTCCCCGCCATCAGCAGTCTAGTCTACTGCCAAGAGTCGCGTGTTAGACCATGCGACCACCAAGGCGGGTTTGTAGATTCTTCCTCGGGATAATATGGACGAGTGTTCCTCAAAATTTTCCCAATAGTGGGCTACTTGATAAGTGTTCTCTACACATGTGGACCCTCCACCATAATAAGCTACCTACCCACCCCTTTACCGATTCTGTAAATTATATTCGTGTATGTGTTTATCAAGCAGTAAAAAATATTTATTTGACTTTATTTGTTATGCACATTTATTTAATATGTAGTTCTTGTTGACTTATCAGATTTTAGCCTGCCTATCTTGTACTCGTTAACTCTTGCACACTATTTTATTAATTTCCTATGGCCTCGTATGCCTCTCACTTTAAGAACCGCGGATCTAAATAAATTCGCCCACAAGAATAAATGTAGGAAAATGAAACTCTTACAATTTTAAAATACAAATTAGGTTTGATCACATATATTTCGTGTTGGTAACCTACTTTGGGCATTATTACTGGAACAGTGTCTATTTTCTGGTAAATGACTTATCTTATTTAATACCAGCAGAAGTACCCAGCGTTGCCCGGGGTAAGCACGCAATGGAATGGGTAACTACCCCAAGAAACGCTTTTATTTGCTTCAAACAGACATAAAAAAAGTCTTCATTTATTTCTTCCGACCCAGTTCTTAATTAATTTACAAAAATCAAATCCAAATTTTAAAATTCCTGCTTCAAGGTGCACATGTCCGTACACAGGGTCTACTCATTTTTAAATTTCAGACCTTTACGTGGGGTAGATACTGTGCAATGCTCATGACAGACAAACTCTTCATTTTATTAATATAAACTTGTTATTTACAGTTAAAAACTTCCGACGGTTTTGTTTAGAGCATGCAAACACAAGATAGAGTTTTAATGTACTGTATTTTAATAATATTATAATGTGTTAATTTTGTGATGATTTTAATATTTTTTCGGAGGTGATATTCACATTACACTACTTTAAACACACACCATACATGTGTGTTATTACTCGCACCGGTGGTCATGGGGACTAAGTGTCATTCTCATGTATCTCAATTTATTGATGTCGGGGAGCTCGAGGATAGAATTCCGGCCAAGTGTACTGAGAGACGAGATTCCTAAATGGTTTCCCAATCTCCCTTCACGCAATGCCGGTATAATTCCTCTAAATTCTTCCTTCCTTTTTTCTAACCCCTTAGCACAATTTAAATTCCCGAATGGGTAGTAATATGTGAATCAAATCAAACATTGTGTAATTTATAATTCAGACCCCCAACGCCTTGTGAAAATATCCCAGGGCTGCCTTTTTTTTAAGTCACAGAGTATACTTTCTCATAATCCAACACCTTCACCATTTGTTGTTGTATTATCATATCAGGTTTGAGAATGTGTTGTTATAGATTTAGAGTCACTTAACGCCCCTGGATCATTATGGACATACACCTTAAGGTGGAGTCTAATTTACCACCCACTGTAGCCCCTTTGCTTTGCTCAACCAGGAATTGATCAAGTGACCCTTTAGGTGAAAGTTGGGTGTGATGACTGACTAGCTTCAATAGTTGTATGATCAAGTTCTTTAGTTTATTAACATTACGGATACAAGCTATTCGTTTCCTAGCGCCAGAAATAATAATTGTTATTATATTTACATTAAAAGGCTTTTATCAGCATGAAAATAAAATAAATAGGCACATCAGACTCTGTTCCAAGAATATAGGGTTCGATCCTGAGTTGATATATTCTAGATTTGTTTATTCCTATATTCTGGTAGTATATTTTCTCTCTCTTTATACCTGTACCACGGGTCACGTGGAGAAAGGCGTCAGTCTCTTCTAGTCTGGTTTGCTGGTGACAGGAAGATCAAGTGTTCGATTTCCAGTTGAGTGCATTGAGGAGGTTTTATTCTAAATGGTTTCCTACTATTTATCCTAAATTCTACAGTCCTCATTCCTACTCAGTCACTGTAACTACTGTAAATGTGGATAATCTGGATGGGTGATAAGATGATATACACAAAAAAATAAATCTTTTGTTTCTACAGTTCCCTTTAATTTAAAAAAGTCATCCTACACTTATATATATATATATTTACTTATTTTATATATATTTACTTATATGTAAATTGGTTTAGCGGTTATGTGCATGAAAGATCATTTTCTATTAAAATAAATTCACACACCTCCAACACATTTTTACACCTTTGAGGTATACCTCAGGTTTCTAATTTAGGTCCGCTTTCCTTTAATATGCTTATTGATGACATTAGTAAAATTTTAACTCGTCTAGTTATTTACGCTTTGTGGATGGTGTAAAACTGTTTAAAATTATCAAATCATTTGCAGATTGTATTAACCTAGAAAATGACAAAAATTGTATTATATAATAATATCTTAAAAATGGGGTGCTTATTAATAAATCTAAGACCAAATCTATATATTTTACTAGGAAACTAATTATATATTTCTTATCTTTAAATTAGTCAATGATAACATAGTTCTCTCCCTTTATATTAATGATCTAGGTGTTCTCCTGGACCACAAACTCTACTGCCACTATCATGTTGACCATATCATAATCCAATCATTTAAATGACTTGGACTTGTTACATTTATTACCTTATCATTTAAGAAAGTTGACCGTTTTTTTAATGTCTGTACTATGCCCTGGTTAGATATAGATACTGTTGCTTGGAATTCCACTACCTTAACTGAATTTCTCAGGTTTGAAAACGTTCAACAAACATTTGTTGCTGCGTGCTATGATAAATTCTTTACTAATAGGATTTATTATGATTATGATAGAATTCGAAACACCTCTTAGGGCTCCAAACCTCTTCTCGCGTAGATTTGATTGTGATTCCCTTTTTGTTTTTAATATTTTAAGTAGCAAAATTTCTTGTAAATTTGCCCTTGATTATGCAGGTATTTTATATCCCCTCTCGGGCCTCTTGTAATCCAAAGTTATTTTCAGGTATTTTGTATCCCCTCTCGGGCCTCTTGTAATCCAAAGTTATTTTCAGGTATTTTGTATCCCCTCTCGGGCCTCTTGTAATCCAAAGTTATTTTCAGGTATTTTGTATCCCCTCTCGGGCCTCTTGTAATCCAAAGTTATTTTCAGGTATTTTGTATCCCCTCTCGGGCCTCTTGTAATCCAAAGTTATTTTCAGGTATTTTGTATCCCCTCTCGGGCCTCTTGTAATCCAAAGTTATTTTCAGGTATTTTGTATCCCCTCTCGGGCCTCTTGTAATCCAAAGTTATTTTCAGGTATTTTATATCCCCTCTCGGGCCTCTTGTAATCCAAAGTTATTTTCAGGTATTTTATATCCCCTCTCGGGCCTCTTGTAATCCAAAGTTATTTTCAGGTATTTTATATCCCCTCTCGGGCCTCTTGTAATCCAAAGTTATTTTCAGGTATTTTATATCCCCTCTCGGGCCTCTTGTAATCCAAAGTTATTTTCAGGTATTTTATATCCCCTCTCGGGCCTCTTGTAATCCAAAGTTATTTTCAGGTATTTTATATCCCCTCTCGGGCCTCTTGTAATCCAAAGTTATTTTCAGGTATTTTATATCCCCTCTCGGGCCTCTTGTAATCCAAAGTTATTTTCAGGTATTTTATATCCCCTCTCGGGCCTCTTGTAATCCAAAGTTATTTTCAGGTATTTTATATCCCCTCTCGGGCCTCTTGTAATCCAAAGTTATTTTCAGGTATTTTATATCCCCTCTCGGGCCTCTTGTAATCCAAAGTTATTTTCAGGTATTTTATATCCCCTCTCGGGCCTCTTGTAATCCAAAGTTATTTTCAGGTATTTTATATCCCCTCTCGGGCCTCTTGTAATCCAAAGTTATTTTCAGGTATTTTATATCCCCTCTCGGGCCTCTTGTAATCCAAAGTTATTTTCAGGTATTTTATATCCCCTCTCGGGCCTCTTGTAATCCAAAGTTATTTTCAGGTATTTTATATCCCCTCTCGGGCCTCTTGTAATCCAAAGTTATTTTCAGGTATTTTATATCCCCTCTCGGGCCTCTTGTAATCCAAAGTTATTTTCAGGTATTTTATATCCCCTCTCGGGCCTCTTGTAATCCAAAGTTATTTTCAGGTATTTTATATCCCCTCTCGGGCCTCTTGTCATACAAAGTTATTTTCTCTCAACAACTCTTACAAGGTAAGGCCTATAGGTCGTTGTATCCATAGCGCCAATTCTAGATTTGTTGAATTCTTCTTTTATCATAAAAGAAAAGCTAAACTCAGAGAGTTATTAAGGAACTCCCATATCAGTAATTTATCATGTAGAGGTTCTGCCTTAAATATTTAAATTTACATTATTTAGTTGTTTTTGTTATTATTCATGCTTTTAAGGTATTGTATCTGTGAACTTATCAGTGCCGGCCTATCGTAGGTCTAACGACTGTTGGGCAGCACTGTAATAAAAGAGATTGAAATTGAAATTATATTGTTTTTTACTAATTTTATATATATATATATAAAACATAAGTATAGATTAAGAGGAAGATTTTTGCACATCTTACTACCTGTCAAGGCTATCCAGGATTTGAATTTGGACCGTTCCGTCACCTGCAAACCAGATTGGACGAGCTTAACGTTTAGTACGCGTGCCTCCCTATATGAATATAGATCATTCAAGTGTATTATAATCAATAGGACTACTGACATTACAAATTACTACATCCTACCTTCTATTATATCCAGGGTCACATTGTTTCCACCTGTATCAGACATAGTAATCTCCGAATTAGTGTCAGACAATCACTAACTTTTTTATATAAGAATCTAGAGTGATAAAAAGAGATGTATTGATAGTTTAACCGCTCCCTCGCAAGGGAGCCTGTGCAATATGATACAGTAACCTAATTGAGGAGGCCCTTGCTTCATATTCCCCTCCGTGTCGATGTGGAAACTCTCGCCAGGGGGCTAATGATACAGACGAAAAGTGTAATTGCCGACCAAATGAGGACACAACATAAAAACACTCTTAACATCATGACATCAACTACCCAATAAGGTTTGCCGTACTATCGCAACATCGCTAAGATTAACATCTAGTGGGTTTTTCTACCACGTCTGTATGTGTTTTTATGTGGTTAAGAGTGTTTCTGATTGCACTGAACAGTTTAGGAAGTTCTGCACTAGGGGTCACGTGGTCTTAAGTGTTAGGTTGGCAATGGAGTTAATTGCTGGTGACGTTTAAGAGATGTGGGAAAAGTGTCTATCCCTACCTTCCTAATATCGATATTTTTCTTTCGGTACCAATACTTTTTTACTCGATATTTTTGTTTCTATATTATTACTAATATCGGATTACTATCGAAAGAAACAATAATTTGTGTATAGTTAATGTATTATAATGTAATATTATTATTATTATTATTATTATTATTATTATTATTATTATTATTATTATTATTATTATTATTATTATTATTAACACCGCGTCTTACTACCCGTTTGGGTTATACACACACTTACGCTAATGTGTTATGGTAGGGTGATCGAGAGATGAAATGGAGGGCCTACAGTTTAACGTGGAATCCGAACCACGGTGGAGGTCTGGCATTCCACACATTCACAAGTTGTGATTAATACACATCTTGTCAGAGGTGAAGGAAGGGTTTGACAATCAGATAAATCTGTGCCGGGGCCAAGGAATAAACTCTGGACCCCCAGCACAGAAGTCTGACACCTTACCCCTAGACCGCCAGGTCACCATAGTAATATTTTTAATCCCAAACTTTGATACCTGATATATAGTTTCTGCTACTTCGTTCGGAAATGAGCTCAACACATAAATATATTCTATAGGCCTACAACAATTTTTTGTTTATAATAGTGTTATTTTTAGTGACAGAATATAATCAATAGGGAACAAATATTACAATGCAATAATTGTATTCGTTGTAACTAGATAAGTACGATAAGTACAATCATTCTAAGGATATAAAAAAATAACATTAATATCTATGATCATAACTAACACTAAATAATAAAATTCTCTGATTATTATTTGAATACTAATACCTACTATTATCAATCATTTTCTTTCAATACGAGTACGGCTTAGATATTTTTCTTTCGATATCCCATGTCAAGTGATGAGAAAGTTGAGTTTCGAATCTCAGCCTGGTTTACTGAGGGTGGGTTTTCTATTAATGGTTTTCCCCTCTAACTTTGTACAAATGGGGGTACATTTCATTTAAATTCCACCTTATTTACCTCTTGGTGAAATTATTCGACTATCCCCGACGGGTAATGCGATGTGGAACACGGAGGGAATTTTTTGCCATTGTTGTGTTTATGTCGCTAATGGCCGCTTTTGTGTCGATGCCACTTCAAACACCAACAATAAAAGTAGTCCCGACTCTAACCGAGGTATTTTCACTCTGTTGTTATTCAAGTTAAAGTTCATGTGTGCGCATCCAGTTGATGATTGTTTGCGCGGTGCCTCATTGTTGGTGAATGAAGCAAGTTTTCTCAGCTGGAGGAGCCTTGAAATGGCACAAACCAGTTTTATGCGCAGGTCTATTCATCAGCCTCAGTGTGATTCTAATGAACTGTTACATTTTGTAAGCTAATATTGTATCGACTTTCTCGTTATTGAAACAGTAATACCTAGTTATTTAGTTGATATCAGTTAATAAAGTATATACAGACACCGGTAGAGAGAGTTTTGATCACTCACGCTGACGGTCCAGTAGCACAATGTAATTTTCTCTGACATGGAGGTCTTGGTTCTAGTCTCGTTGGGGTGCACTGGAAGATGTTTTTTCTATAAATGGTTTCCCACTTTTTCTTCATGAAATGTGGATCACCTATATATGGGGTAGGACGTGATGCAAAAAAAACAAAAAAAAACAACCGCAATAACTTTTCCACCTCCTCTCCGCGCTAATGTAGGTGCGTTTCCTCTAACTATACATTTCATTCTACCCCACAGATTAAGCTGTTTATACGAGTAACGCTTGTGTTAAAGGGTATGAACTAGAAAAATAAATAAAGTTAGTTTTATTTAGTATATTGTTGACATTCAAAATAAACTTTTATAGGAATATATTTAAACCACTTGTCTATACGTATAGTTACTATGGACAATCAGATCTTTCCCTCTTTCAATTTAAATCCTTTCTATATCAATAATTATCGCTAATATCACAGTCCACACAAAACCCGAACAAAAATTAAACTATTAAATACCTGGACACTCACTGTTGCCGAGATAATTTGTTAATACTGGACAGACTTATGTCAGAAAAGCTAATACAGATCTTGTTGGGGGCTCTTTGGGCGTTTTTATATTCCTTTACCTAAGGAAGGGAAGACAAGACGTGGCAAGAGCTTGTTTGCGTTGGTGTTTGTTTATTTCGTCCACCCTCGTCCACCTGAATTAGACTTGGCGCAATTCGGGTCCGGGTTAAGTGAATATTTTTCAATCCCTTAACTACTGGCGCAATTCGGGCTTGCCCAAATCAGCAAACCCTCTCGTTCATTTTTTTTCTCTCAATCTTTTTTAAACAATAGACCAGGTGATCGACCAAACTATCGGCCGTGGTCGATCGGTAGATCGCGATCGACTGTTTGGCCATATCTGATCTAGAATATTGACGCCTTTGACCTGCGAGGTGTTTATTGCGGCCTTTTCGCAAATTGTGTATATTATCTTCGTCGTTTATAATGACGTATATTTTAATATATTATTTAGGTATAGCCGTCGGTCCCATGTCGATTATGGCATGTAAAAGAACCCTTTAAGGTGTGTAAAAATACCTTTCCCGGAAAAATTAGTAGGCCCTTTCACTCTCGCTCATAGAATTTCTCTTGTGCTGATATAATCAGTCAGTTCAGAAAGTCCACGTTAAATACCTCAAATTAATGTAACTAAAAAATATTTAATTTAAAGCATAACGTTGAAAAAAACAGCTCTTACCTATATCATATAGGCCTACATATATATACATAATTATATATATGATTTTGTCAAAATTTAGCGCACACGAAGTGTGTGGCCTTACGAGTAATCCGTGAAGTGATATGCAGCCTTCCAATGACAAACTGTTCCTCACGCGTGACTTAGGTCTTTTGACCATCGAGGTGAGGGAATTATCCCAAAGGATCTGTCTATCCAACATACTATGGGCAATGTATATGTTGCATGCGTCCCACGATACAATTTCAGGTTCATTGCACTAAAAAATCTACAAACAATAATATCATAAAAAATATAATTTAACTCATTTTACGTTACATTACCTCTAATAAAATTATTTGTACGTTTAAACACGAAAATAATGTCAACAACCAGTGTTGGTTATTATTTAATTGACATCGATATAATTATCAAAAGTAGCAGTTGCATAAAAAAAATATTGACGTATGAATACATAAAAGTAGCTCTAAACCTTTTATAACTGTCAAATACCTCTTTACCTTTTTACCACGATTCCACCAAATATAATTATGTAAATTTATCGTTACAAATGTCACAAATAAACGTGAACTATTGGATTATTTTCGTGTGAGCTCTTCCAATGACGCACTTGAAGGTTTGAGTAGTCATAAACTACGTGGATTGGGGCATGTGATTTAACAACAAATATTTCCAACCAGTTCTTTCAGACAATTGTGGGTTTTTTAAACTATGTATCGCAATTCTTAAGGTGAACAGATTTATCTATATGATATAAGAATTGAACCTCAAAAGTGGTGTTTTATAAATTTGTTGGTTATAAAACAGTTTTTAAGAATAATAATATGAATCTTACCTATGTACAAATGAGGCATGTTACAACATTTATAGCAAATATTGTCACATTAAACTGGACTTCAATGCAGTAACACTCGAGTCCCATATTTTTATGTTCCGTATCAAAAGAGATGTTTTTGTACTGTATTCAATACTGAATTCATTAGAAGTCACTATCAACTAGCATGGCGACTATTAGTAAAACCAGAAGTTAGCGTGGAAATTTGTGCGTAATATGGCGGACGTGCAGGTCATAGTTTTCAGCGATGTTAAGATCCAGACGCATGCGCAGTAGACACGCAAGTTGTTTTACGATAGCAAATTTAAATATTGACTCTTTCTAAAACTCAGCTTTGAAAAAAAAAAAAATCAATATCGGTTTTATTGAATGTATTTTATCGATATATTCAAATTTTAAAATTTATATGCTGAACTATTTCAAAATAAATTTTATTTATATTTTAAAGGCAATTTAATATTTTTAGGAACATTAACTATTTACATAATAAGAATGAAAATAATGACCGTTTAGAATAATATGTAGTTGCTACTTTGATGGGTATTTCGTGACAATTTACATAACTATTTCTTACAATTTCTCTATTGAATTAAGTATTTAAACATATATCGTCTGTCTGGAGCATTCGGGATCACTCTGACCATGTGGACAGTGAATTAAAACTGGACTAACCTTTTCTCAAATGTTAGAGCTGAACAGTACAATTCAATGTTTCATATACCTGGCAGTTAGCTCTATTTTGTCATTGAGCCTTCACAAACTGATGTTGAAAGACATAAAGCTATGTACACATTAGACGCGAGTCGCTTGACAAATTTCTCGATCAAGTCAGCCCCGACTTTTCCAATACAAAAGTCTCCACCGATTGTGTCTGTCCATATAGAGCAGCAACATTCACTGCTGACACCTACTTAAGTTCCTCTAGTGATTGCAATTGTGATGGATCCCTTAACCACTGCTGGTATCGATGCCACTTTTATTGTAATTTAAAAAACGCGCAATTTGCTCTCACTGCATCCCCTTTTTTGTTCCTGTTGCGATATTCTTTGGAATTATCGTGCCACAGAGCAGTGGCTGCATGGAGCAGTTCTATTAAACGTAGAAGATTTTCTTGCGTGCACTTTATTCTATGAAAAAAATAATCAAAACATACGTGGAAATTGGTTATTTTATAGCATGTACAAGTTAACTTAAATTATCATTACTTTTAACTCAATTTACTACCTGGCCGAAATCAGGTTGTAACCCTCAAAATAGCAAAAAAATATTTTTATATAATTATAATTACAGCAGATAGCTATTTAAATTGAAATATTTTATACTTGTATATAAATATTTTATATTTGTGTATACATATTTGTATATGTTTAAATATATTTAATATAAATACTGTATTTATAATATTTGTTGATTATATACAAATATACTAAACCAAAATATTGAGATCAGGGTTTTGACTGCTCGCTTGCATATAAACTCAAACAAACAAAAGTCGGCCGACTGACATCGCTGCGTACACATTGAGAATGTTTTACATTCCGGATGAAAGACTCGACGACAGCAACATTCTTTTGATAATTCGCCGCTCGGCAGTCGGCCGATTCTGGCTCCGCCCACTCACAAAATATTGAGATCAGGGTGTTGACTGCTCGCTTGCATATAGACTCAAACAAACAAAAGTCGGTCGACTGACATCGCTTTGTACACATTGAGAATGTTTTCCATTTCGGATGGAAGACTCAACGACAGCAACATTCTTTTGATAACTCGCCGCTTGGCAGTCAGCCGATTCTGGCTCTGCCCACTTGACTACGCGTTGGCCGATAGATAATCGTCCAATGTATACATAGCTTTAGATTAAAAATATAGATAATCGTCCAATGTATACATAGCTTTAGATTAAAAATAGCGAGTTTATACAAATGAAAACATTATTACATCTAAAAGTTATATTTAAATAACTTTCTTTACAGCCTAAGGTACATAAAGAGAATAATATAGAATCCATGAGTAAACAAAAGTTGAGATTGGAAAAGGGTCTGCCTCTCTATCATATGTCACTATAATATTGTATAATCAGTGTCGGAGCTCTTCATTTGTGGTGTTCAGATGGGGAGGAAAGGGGGCATGTAAACAAAATTAGAACAAACACAAAGACATATAAAAAAATGTTATAAAAAGGTAGTGTTTGCTTTCAATCTTGAGCTAGCCGAGTTCCTTCAATGGCAGTCGAAGAGGTTCTTTATTTGCTCGCATCTTTCATCATGGTTTTATGGGAAAGACATTATCTAATGTAACTATCATTAATTTAATTAACTACCTCCACATCTAAAGACAAACAAGTCTAATTTTCATAATAAATCGTATTTTAGGCTGATAATTACATAGGATGCTGCTCCACCACACCTCTGAGTATAATATGTTATGTTGTATGTTAGTTTGGTAAGGTTCTGATAGGACAGACTGCATATGATAGTTACAAAAGTTAAATGAAACTACTTTAATATATTTATACTTTAAGCCAGTGTGATGCACAGGTAGCCTGCAGCTGTCATTTATGATTGGCAAGTTTTCGCAATTTCCTTGGTTACGTCTTGTTATCGAGTGTTATCGACTAAGTGGATCTGACCTAGGTGAAGTGCAAAAGCCGTTTTGAGTAGTTTTAGTATACAAAAATGCTGGTTGGGGTAAAGTAGATATAACAGCTGGTAGGTTAATTTGTGTAAGCCTCCATGCAGGGGGGATCTAGATAATTTTCATAGGAGGAGGGGGTGTCATAATTATAAATAACAGTTACTTACATTGTTATATTTTTGTTTAGAGCCAGTTAATAGTTTCTCATTCATATGTGATCCTATGTATGTTAGAACTGTCATCATCCTCTCCTATTTTTTTTAAATCAGATATTTTTATAAACTATTTGGAAGGGCCCTCTTTCAACAATTTTTTGAAAAATGGTTCACTCTAGAAGCTATGAGTAGGCTTTGACTGGATTTTTTTTTAATTCTATTTTTTATAGGCCATTTAAATGTTCCTCACCTTGAAATTTTTGAAATTTGGATTAGCCTCAAAGCTATTTAAAATAACCCTTACTTTAGTTTTTTACGATAATTAGATACCTCTAGAAGATAATCTTTGAAGTGGTCTTCCACTGATAAAATTTTGAAAATTGAATTCTTTCAGTGAATTCAGAATTTGGAATTGTCTTCCCCAAGACATTTTTGAAATTTGGATGACCTTGGAAGCTATTTAGAGCTTTCCTCCCCGACTTTTTCTGCCAGTTTGATGCTTCAAGTTTAGTGTTATTTGAAGCGGACTTCTCCGGCAAATTTGTGACAATAGAAAGCCTCTATAAGTTATTTGGAGTTTAATTTAAGGCCATATTTCAGCTTCATATTCGATAATATCAGAAGATTTGAAATATAACTGGGGGGAGGGGGATATTTATTCCAGGCGGCAGAGTCCCCCCCCAGTTCCGCCGCTCCTGCTGTCCACACATACTCTATATTTGGTATTTATGAATGACTGCTCTCAGGCGATTCTTCTTCTTCTTTGATGTGTGGTAGTCTACCGTCTCTATGTGGAACAATGTTTGTTACTCGCTATGCACGAAATTTTTTTTTTCCCGCTTGCCTGAATCATATCGAACATTGAATAGACGTGAGTGACTAATGCATGTCTGGACCCGTTCTAAGAGGTGTCAGTACATAAAAAGATTAAAAATTGTATAAAAGTTATCTGCGTTGTATTTTCTTTCTAAAATATTAACTTTCATTTTGTTTTTGTATTAATTTTATAACTTTCACAGGGGGTCAATTGACACTTAGACCCCCCTCCTGAATCCGCACCTGCCTCCATGTACTGCAAATCAACATAAGACTATTTAATTTTATTATTAATTTTATTGGTGCTTATTTTGACTTGGCCTCACCAATATACCAAGCTAAACACATTTATTCTCAAAAATAGCGTAGTGAAAACCTGACACATATTTTCCCAAAAATAGCATAAAGAAAACCTCAAGTGCATGTGAAGAGTAAATATTCCTAGGTCATATTATACTTTATTTCTTTTATCCATTAAGTTAACAGTTTTTAAGTACCTACTTATTGTCATATATTTCTAGATAGTGATTGGTGTTAATTTTTTATTTATATTTAACTGTTAAAATCCACTTACTATAAAGTGATACTCGTTTGGATCAAATATAGGTAGTCATGCTGTTTTGAAATTGGTGCATAATTCTCAACTCAATGGTTTATACCAGGATATTTAGTTTGATCAGGGAAAGCGTTAGCAAATTGAGTTCTAATATCATCTCAGTCATAAACACTTGTAACCAGCCACAATACCACGAGTGCAAAAACACACCTATAGATATTGAGGTCTGGTATCATCTAAGTCATAAACACTTGTAGCCAGCCTCAATACCAGGAGTGCGAAAAACACACCTATAGATATTGAGGTCTGGTATCATCTCAGTCATAAACACTTGTAACCAGCCTCAATACCAGGAGTGCGAAAACACACCTATAGATATTGAGGTCTGGTATCATCTTAGTCATAAACACTTGTAACCAGCCTCAATACCAGGAGTGCGAAAACACATCTATAGATATTGAGGTCTGGCATCATTTCAGTCATAAACACTTGTTACCAGACACAACACTAGGAGCGTGAAAACACGCCTGTAGATATTATTAATACTAATAAAATAACATTCAAAAATATAAACAAATGTTATTATTGTTGAAAATGAAAGTTGGTATTTTCTAAAAGGTCCTTCATGTCCAATTCATTAAAAAACTTTATAAAAATACATAGGTTTGTCATATGAAGTTTACAATACCTTTATTTCAATTAAAGTAAATGGATACCCATTATTTGCTCTATCCACTATCTGCATAGCAATGGAACGTAAATGTGGGTTTGTAAATCGACTTAACAAACATGATTCAGTTGTTTCAAGCTAAACAAAACTACTTATATGAAAATATTATCTTAGTGTAACATACAAATTAGACAATGTATATTTATAAAATCAATACATAATTGAGTTTGAAATAATTATTCCACTAAGTGCAAACAAGGACATTTATCTTATTGAAAACAATTGTTTGCATTTGTTTTAGCTGAATATTTTCAATAAATATTTTTTCTTAAACGGTAAATCAATTCACTATCAAAAGTAATTGGTAACATTAGATTGGGTTAAATATGATTAAGATTATAAATTTAGCAGTGAAATTGTCATTTAATACAACTTATTACCTGCCATTCACAGGTATTTATTTAAATATGATTAAAATCTAGCTAATCCTGTCATTTTTGACTGTAGCAAGAACTCATGAGGGTAGAAAGTTATCGGGAAGCGCTCACAAAACCGATTTGTATCAAGGGTTGCATTCTTCGATGAAATCTTGAAACAAAAATCTTGTATAACTTAAATGTAATCCATGATGTTTGTTAAAAATCTATTATTTTCACATTTTATGACAGCCTAAATGTAGTAAAATGTTGTATCATTTGATAATTCATACAAGATAACATAATAATGTAAAGATAATACTTCAAAACCGATGCCACAAAATATGTTTTTCTTTGAGATTCACAATCTTTATGGAGTGTACATAAAATCGTTAATGTGCTTGTTTCTTGTTTTAAAAAAAAACAGACTTTACTTGAGCCACATCTGTAATTGTTCAAATAAAAATGTGTTTGGCAAGATAGTTTTTTTTTTCACTTTTAATAAATTTCCTGCGCACTAAAATCACAAAACAAATAAGAGAACTCATGGGCATCCTACTGTCCATACTTTGTCCAACTAATAGGCATCCTATTGTATGTACTTTGTCTACTGAGGATGGTTGTGCTTGTCACACAGAAAACTGAGATTAGAACCAAATGTAGATATTCTAGCTCGGCAGTTCCTATCAGACTGTACACACCTCCAGTTCACTTTACCCGCATTTTGATAGTAAGCATTGTAAGCGTAGCCATTGTGGAGAAGCTGTGGCTTACCCCGCTTACTCCGGATAAATCGGAAGGGCCCTAAAAAGAAGGGGAAATGATGTGTTAGAACTCCTTAAAACCATAATAAAATTGTTTATGTATATAGCATAGTATTACTAACACAAGACTACAAGAGTTACTAAACTCATTCAACTAATTCAGTGGTTCCCAAACTATGGGTCACAAGCCCATTTTTGATTGGGTTCCGGTAATTATGTAATTATTTGAAAATAGAAAACTGTGAAAAATACAAACATGTTCATTAAAGCTAGGCAGGTTGCAAGAGTTTGTCTTTCTAAAAATCAGTTGCGGTTCTAAAATGTTTGGGAAGCACTAAATTAATTATTCTACTAATAAACATTTTAGTTAACACTTATTCAAAATATACGATTAGCATGCCTAACAGGATTATTAATTACCAATATAAAATGGCCCGACATCTTAGCTCAGCCGTTAGCATGTTTGTCTACTGAGCTAAGGGTCCCAGGTTCGATTCCCAACATGGCCAAAGAATATAATTGGTGAAATGTGTGTTTACTCGTTCACAATGATGAATTAACAGCCGAGGCTGGATGGTGTCTGTTCTAGATTTAAATTAGTTTATAAGTCGTGTGATGATATAATTATTTAGTTTAGGAAGTGCACATTAAACACCTCAAATAAATTTATATATATATATATATATGAAGAACATACCAAATTCGAGAAAACTTCTTGACTTATGATTTAATCGACTACCTGAACCACCAGGATTACTAATTAATTTTCACCTCACAATACTTTAACATACAAGTTTAGGTGAGCACTGCTCGTCGTTGTATCTGTATGTTGTATATTATGACGAGCACTTTTCATCAAAATATGTAAAGGTGTTAAAGCTAAACTTTGCCATACAGGAACTTTAAGTAGAAACAATCAAATTTTATAATGTAGAGCTCATGCACTTTTTTTTATAGTGCCCCTGATACAGCCTTCCCTCAAATAAATAATATAAGATTTTGACTTTTACCACCAGCATTTAGCATACAATTAGCCAGCAGATTATTTGAATACAGAATGGGTACTGGATGAACGAACAGTTTATCCGTGTTTTTCATCTATTATTGCTCTTGCGGAAGTTCTGTTGATATATTAATATTTTCATTCATTCAAGAATTTTAAATTCAATAAAATAATGTGATTTTTTGAAACTATTGAAATATTAAAAAAAAAGTTAATTAATCAAAATAAATCTGCACAAAGTTTATCTATTAGAATTCAAGGAGAACAAATTTATCTGAAAACTATCATATGATAAAGTTATTTATTGGCTACAAATGTCATACCAATGTGATACTTCTGTATAACACCTTACTATTGTATTCAAGATTTATTATAGATACAAGCAAAACATATGTTCAGGTAGGCATAACCAAAATTGACAATTCTAAGCAAGCTAGCAAAGTACATCACATTTGAAAGAGCAGGGGACTTAGCCACTTACAGGTGCAAGGTTTGTGAGATTTTCCAGAAATATAACAATCCTCTATTCAAATAACCACCCCTCATGCCTGCCTGGCAATCTCTTACCACAATCCCCATCCCACCATACTTATTTTTACCCTACTTTACCTCCTGGTGTTTGTAGTATTCACTGGTTTTTATATGTTTCTCTGAGCAAGTGTTGTGTGGAGCATAAATCAAGTTGAGCTCAAGTGAACCCCACAATTTAAAGAAGAGGTTATAAATAACTGATTAAAAGATTAATCTTGAATAGATAACTGGTAGGGCAGAAAGCGCGGAGTCAAATATTTAAGAATCGATTCCTAAGTCAAGTTGTCATTTTTAAATTATACTTAAGTGAGCAGCCTTAAGCCACACTTAATCGGGCTGTAGAGGAGAGCAGTGATAAGGGTGACAGACATTAAAAATCTCCAATTATTTATGAAGTATTTTGGATTCACCAAAATCGATCCATCCCCCTCCTACCCCCCATTTATTTGAGGTATTTACCGTGATCTAAATATAGAACAAATATAGCATCCAGTCCTCAGTTGTTAATTCATTGCTGTGAAAAAGTAAACCTTCATTTCACAAATTATAGATACTCCATCTATGCCAGTAATCAAACATTGGACTCTTAGCTAAGTAGGCAAACACACTACCAACTGAGCTAAGGTGTTGGACACCAAAGTGTGAAAGTTCTGACCAGTTAAAAAGTTTAAACTTCTTGAAAAAACATGTGATAACATATATAAAACCCTATAAAACAATCCCACATTATCTTTAAAATTGTATGTTGTCACCCTATCAAAACATTACTCTATTTGATAGAGGAAGACTAAATATAGGTTTCTAATCTTTTGCTTTAATTTCAGAAGTACAAATTTTCATGTAAATTATTGATGAATTAAAAAAACCCACTGTAAGCGCAAAATTTAAACTTTTTAAATTGACAGATCTGCTGAAAATTTTTACCTACTTTGTTGAAAACAATATTAAAAAATATCAAACAATTTCTTAAATAGTGCAAGATTTCTAAAATTCTAGGTGACCTGGTGGTCTAGGGGTAAAGTGTCAGACTTCCGTGCTGGGGGTCCGGGGCTCAATCCTCGGTCCGGCACGGATTTATCTGATTGCCAAACCCTTCCTTCGCCTCTGACAAAACGTGTATTAATCACAACTTGTGAATGTGAGGAATGCCAGGCCTCCACCGTGGTTTGGATCCCACATTAAACTGTAGGTCCTTCATTTCATCCCACAATCACCCTACCATTACACATTAGCGTAAGTGCGTATAACTCAAACGGGTAGTAAGACGTGGTGCTAATAATAATAATAATAATAATAATAATAATAATAATAATAATAATAATAATAATAATAATCTAAGCTTCTGTAATATGTCTTTGTGCTCTACTGTACAGCCCTCTTAATGATTATTCAAATACATCGAACATAAAGCAATTATCTGCAGGCCTAATTACACAAATAAATGAAATTATAAAAAAAAAATGTAATACCTAATTGATAAATATTTTTATATTATGACCTAAATTTGTGTTACATCTTCAGAAGGTTCAATGTCTCATTTTTTTCTCTTTGCTTTTAGAGTTGCCAAGTGGAATCCAAAAAGCAACAACAATACAACTTTTTTTTTTAAATTGAGCTGACATAGTAAAACAGTCAAACAAAATTTATAACAATTACAAAACTTCAAATTAACCAACCAATTTTAAAAATAAGGTAAGGCTGGAGCATCTCATCATGTATTCTCAGAAAAAACACCCTATTATCATTATTATTATTATTATTATTATTATTATTATGTGTGTCCCGCATCTCACTGCCTGTCTGGGTGATACTCTATCCACACCCCGTATCTAACCTAACAGAAGCCGGTGACATGATAGCAGCCAGGGACTCTTAATTGTAGCTAGGATGAAAACTAAAACGTAAAGTTATTAAAAGAAACCAAGATCCTAATAATGGCTGGGCTGATTTCATTATATAGCCAGGACATAGGTGTTCCAAGTATTTTTCATCGGGCCTTACAGTACGCAATTTTCCCAGTACCCCTTCTCCTGTTATTCAACTTCCCTGACTTGAACTCCAGGCTGAGATTCCCAAGTAATTCCCACTCTTTACTTCATAGCAGGGCCATGATACTCAACTAGAAGCGTTATTCCTACCCTTCAGTCATCAACTAATTTTTCTACTGTGAACATCATGAAAGCCATGTTTTTTTTAATAGCCATAGCTTCTAAGTAGCCTAGCTGAGAGCTCTAAATTGTAGCTGGTGTAAAAAATGAAAATGTTAATAGTAGCCGGGGCTACTAATAGGTCAAATACAATCTTTTTACTAATAGGGATGAGGAAGGATAGCAAATGTACCCATATTTACACGGAGGGAGAGTGGAAAATAATCTATTATCTCTGGCTAGGATTCAAGACTCCACTCTCAGTCATAGGCAAACCAAACCAATACACAGGTTGTAATTACTATAATTTTGAAATATTCTAATAAATGTGTCATTAGTTTGGATCCAAATTCAACCCCTAATTTAGTATTAATCTCACCTTAAAACATGAAATTGATTTTTCTCATCTTGGCAAGGATCTTCTCTGCGTGACATTCATGATTATGATCCTCATATAAATAAATAATCTCGTTAGCTCCATTCACTGTAATTCTGGCTCGACATTTCTTTTGGTACTCACAGCATCTCCAACTTGCCATGTTTTCACTTTGGTTATACTTATTGAAAATAAATCTGTTGTAAACTAGTTGTAATTTATGTCTCTTACTTTGGATGTATTGAACTGTAGGTTTACCTAAAAAATTTCATGAAAGGGTCATCAAAAGTGATGAGAATGTTATGAGTAATTATTTAGACTCTTTTTCAAATGGGTTTTAGAATTAACATTCACACACTCTTCAAAGAATACATTCAATAATTAATTGAAATAAGATTAAAAATATCATCTTAAACTTACATTGAGGATAAAATAAACAGTAATTTCCATAAAATATACAAAATAATTCAATATATTAACCCCTGCATTTTATGTTTACTTCCCAGGTAGGATTTAAACTTTTCAACGTTTGTGTGAAATATTTCAAGGTTGGCTTTTGTTTTATTTAAACACAAAGGTCGCAAGAACAAGTAACATCAAATAAACTACAAAGAATTGGATTTTTTAGTAGTTTAGATTTGATCAAACATTTGCTAACTTTAAGAAATTATATATTTATATTAGCACTCAAAAATGCTTTCTTTTGTGGTTAATAGTCAAAATATTTATGGAGATATAAAAAAAATTACATCTAAACATAATAAATGCCTATTTGCAAACATAGAATTTTTTTTATCACAATTGTGAAATTCCCATTAAAGTTGTTTTATAAGGAAAATATTGTGTAAATTTCCCAATATATTTTTTTTATAACTAACTAGTACACTAGAATTGATGTGAACAAAATTTTATATTTATATAAAGATAAATTTACACTTGAATTAATCTTATGCACAGTCATTAAATGATTCATTCAGAGGTGCCGGAACGAAAACATACTAACCAAACCCAAAGGGGGTAAAGCTGTCTAAACGAGGGGTAAAAAGAAACATGACAATGTCTGTACAGTTGATTAATGCCAGCAGTTTTATTAAAATCATATAATTAATAAAACTACATAAACCATGAACCATGCCGGTAGAAGTTGGTAAGACTAAGCAACTCAAAGAAAACGAGTGGAGATTTTCAACTGGAAATAGTAGTTTAGGAGTTAATTTGATTGTTTTTTGAGGTTTGAGAATCAACAAGTAGAATGCCTGTATAGGGCTGAGACGTAAGCCTTGAGGGAAAAGGGGAATAAATATTTTGTCAAGCTTTGAAATTTGGTGCTGGAGGAGAATAGAGATTATACATCTAGGGTTGACTACTACAAAGAAATACCTGCTATCTGGGTCATAGTATGAGAAATAGCTTATTGAGTGATATCACGGAAGGCAAAATATTAAGGAAGAATAGACCAGGAACACAACAAATGCAACTGATGGATGACCTTGAGAAAGGAAAAAGAAAATAGTTTCATGAAATAAAAAGAGAAGTTGCTGATAGGACGACTCAATTTGGACAAAGCAACAAACCTGTTGAAAGACCGAACACCCACTAATAAATCTGGAAATACATATAACTTTCAGCTAACCATATTTCTGGAGCCCAGGTGATTCCTACACCTCTGACTCACATAATCCACAAACATGCCAAAATTGAGATAATTTCTCAATTATATTTACACAGAATTAATGTTGAAATTATGTTTTTGTATGGGATAAATTAAGTTATCTCAATAAAACATTTCAATGTAAAATTTAGGATATCGGGCTTTGAACAAAAGTACTGTTAGAAAGAAAATAGGAGCACATTCCTAAACCTACCCCAACAAAATATATTTTAACAGTGACAACACATTTGCCATAAACTTGATACACTATACATTTATATATTTAGCACCAAGTCTTACTACCTGTCAAGGTTTTACACCTATCCACTAATTACTCTTATGAGTTAGGGATGAGGAAGGTTGAATTTAGAGGAACTGCACCCACATTTAAATGTAAATTGAAAGTAAAAACCTTTAGGGAAAACCAATTAACTGGGATCGAACCCTGATCTCCCTGTTATCGGCATAGTCTATTGTGAAAGTAGCGCCTTAGACTATGCAGCCACTGAAACGAGTGATGTATTAATACATGTTTTGGATTATCTATGATTCTAAATTTGCAATATAAATTCTGCTTTAAGTTTATGAAGAGTTTAACTAAATATATGCAGAAGTGTCACAAATACGTGCATCTTAATTTACCCTGGTTGTGTTAGTTTGAATAATGTTGTTCCTTGTCAATTGGTCACTAATGTAAATTTTAATTGAAATGATTTTACCTTCCATTAAATTTAATGTAGTTAAAATATGAAACATTGACATGGGAATTTAGCTTGGGACCATTGGAATTGTGCTAATGCTCCATCACTGAGCTACCCCAGAGTCGTCCTGTGCTCAGGGTAATTCTTCATTTATAGTTCTTTTATTTAAATTCTTATATTTTAATAGTTCATTATATATAACTTATTTATCCACACAATCATTAAATTGTCATTTGAAAAGGCTGGTTTTTCTAATGTAATATTTCTACTACAGGCCAATACAGGAAACTATGAAATGTAAAGTAATTACTATAATGGAGTGCCATCTTGTAGCAAATAGTGTACTAAACTTTGTCAAGATCGATTTATTTTATAAATATTTTACTAAATTTAAAAAAATACTGTAATGACTTATTTAACTAATAAGATGACATTAATAAGTTTGGGTGCAGAATTAGTTCCCGCATCACCTTCATGATTGTACTCACAGCTGCCTGAAACGGATAAAGGGGGAGGGGAGCGGAGTGAAAACGGTGCCGTTTGCCACAGGCACCTCCTCCTGAAGGGCCTTCAAATGCCCAAACATTTTTCTTTAACTTTGGCAAGCCTTGTCACAAACCCAAACACACACGCATGAAAGACACAGTTTTTAATTTTTTAAATTAATTTCTTGAATTTGGCTTATTAATAAGCAGTTACCAGTGTAAAAATAAGAATAATCTCACTTAGTAATGGAAGGAAGCTTTGTAATTGTTATTGTACATAATTTAAATATTAAATAGATAAAAATTAATAGAGCACAAAAATTAAGTTCATTATTTTATTTCCAAGGGGCTCTTCTAAATATCCAATGCCCCATGCTACCTAGAACCTCTTAGTAACCCCGATCCTAATAATTCTCAGTCAAGAAGTCATGATTGCCGTTGGTGTAAGGTAGACAACATCAAACTTTTCTCCTGTATTTTCCAATAATGTGAGTCGTGAAGGTGTTGCAAACACTTCTCCAACAACACATTTCCTGCGGTGACTACACGAGCCTTGCACTTTTTAGATTGATGTTCTGAACATCTCCAGAACACTCTCTCGTTTTGACAATGATCTGTGTTATAAATGTAGTCTTTGTAGACAAGCTGTAGATTGCCTTTCCGGCTTCGGATGTATTGTAGAGGACCTACAATGAACAACGAACCCATCAACTAAAAAAAACAACACTTTGTGACTAAAATTAATTTTGAAATAATATGTTTGGACATCCAAATATATAAGGTTTTAAAAGGTTTCATTCATACATTATCTTGTTATTTTAAATCCATAATTATTAGGAGTGTGCAAAACCTTAAAAACTTCACTTCGAATATTCATTCGTTTCAGCTTCAATTTGAAAGCAAAATTCTGAATTCGACAATTATGGAGCTTCGCAAAAATAAAAATAAAAAAAATAAAAAAAAAATAAAAATAAAAAAAATAAAAAAAAATAAAAAAGTTAATAAAGACTTTTTTCTTTAATTTCATTTTATCCTATTATTTCTATCGTAAATTAGTGTTTAATTAAAGAATCAACAATTATTTAATTACATTTTGTAATCTATATGTGACTAAAATTAATTTTGAAATAATGTTTGGACATCCAAATATATAAGGTTTTAAAAGGTTTCATTCATACCTTATTATCTTGTTATTTTAAATCCATAATTACTAGGAGTGTGCAAAACCTTGAAAACTTCACTTCGAATATTCATTCGTTTCAGCTTCAATTTGAAAGTAAAATTCTGAATTCGACAATTATGGAGCTTCGCAAAAATAAAAATAAAAAAAATAAAAAAGTTAATAAAGACTTTTTTCTTTAATTTCATTTTATCCTATTATATCTATCGTAAATTAGTGTTTAATTAAAGAATCAACAATTATTTAATTACATTTTGTAATCTATATTTAATACCTAAATTTACATAGTTATGCACAGTTTACAATTTTTACTTAACAAATTTTGCTTCAGCGATGTCTTATTTTTTTATGACTTCGCTTCGAATTGAAGTTGACTTCGCACACCCCCCAACAATTATACTTTAATAAGATGTTACATCAATCTATATTTTTACCAGATAAAAGAAACATGTAGTTTTTAATATTCTTACATATGTTCACTTTTGTTCAAAGTTACTAAAAATAGTTTTTAGTTAGCTTATGAAATGTTAGAGAGCTTAAAAGAACTGATATTGCAATTTTTAGGGGAAAATATAATAATACTCCATATTGTGGCCTTTATCATCTTGTGCTTTTGAGTGTAGATAAATTAAATGTATTACTTCCCCTTTGAGATATAGGAGATTGATCAAATACGCCAACTTACAATCTTGCAAACTATATTCGAGTGAAATCCTGGAAGGTAAGCAGTGGAAACACAAATCAAAATGTGTTACTATTGAAATGTGTCAAATAGAATGGTATGACAATGAGATATTATGAAATCCGGTAATTTTTTCTTTAGTTCCTTTACATGAATGAGTCACATAACCAACCAACCATTCTCATAACTTTAAAGGGTTCATTTATTTTTCAATCTTTTTTTTTTATCTTAGAATTCTGCTAACCAATAAGAGGTTCTGAAAAACTAAATAAATAATGTATTTCTATTAAAAAGAAACTATTTATAAACTTGTGTTTTATTAGCACCTTTAACAGTTGCTTCAGTGGCTGCATGGTCTAAGGCGCTACTCTAGCAATATACTAGAATGCCAATGAGGGGGAGATTGTTGTTCGATCTAGGTCGAATATACTGAAGGTGGTTTTCCCTAAATGGTCTATACTCTCCCTCCGCGCATATGTGGGTACACTTCTACTAAATTCAACCTTCCTCATCCCTAACCCATTATAGTAATTAGTAAATAAGCAAACAAGCTTAACAGGTAGTAAGATTGGGTGCTAGGGAAAAAAGTATGTTTCTTGTGTGTGAAATTAAATAAATGTGCCAGTAGTGAACCTAAAGTGGAATTGATTACTAGTGTTAAAATAATTTTAAAATACAGTAAGACTTCAACAATCCAGACAGAGTAGAGTGGGATGGTCACAAATACATGCAGCAGAGCGAAGTTATGTATTGGTTGTATTATACACTACATTGTTTATAAAGTGTAATAGGATTTAAAAATCAATTAAACCGGAAGTGAAATGGATGGTTCCGAATTTGTTGAACCAGTAGCATTAGATAGTGGACAGAGTTCAAAAAAACTGTCATCTCCTTTGGCGAGGTGTTGGTACTAACTTTCATGTGGATGGATGTCTCGAGTGTTTTGAATAGGACAAAATTGGTTCATTTTAATACAGTAATTAATAAGTAAAAAAAACTATCCATAGTCCGTATTAAGTTGAATCTGATTTATCAAGGTTTTACTGTATTTACATTAAAAACTAAACATCAAGGTTGCCACTATTTTCTTACTGCCAAATTTTCTCTTTTCCAGAAGGAATTCTCATTTTCCCAGGCGACTTAGATTAAAGAGAATAGTAATAACATTTCATTTTTCATCAAACTGACTTGTGGAAAGTCATGTAAATTATGCATCAAACAGGATGTTTTAAGATTGATAGGTAAATACATCCATCACTTCACAACCCTTATTTAAGGGGTAGTAAGACATATTTGAATCAGTATGTTTAATTCTTCAGTTCACTTTAATGTCTAACCAAAGACTTACTATTTTAAGCTTTCAGTTAACTGCCCCAAATTAACAAATAGATTTTGCAGGATTCCCTGTATTTTCCCTATATTTCACAGCCACAAATTAATTCCCATTTTCTCCCAGTTTTCCAGTTGAGTGGCAACCATGACCAGATTTTTTTGTTTGTCTTATTTTTTAATGATTTAAAATAGTTACAGACAAACTTGTGTTTTTTAGTAGCTATACATTAAAAATATGCACCTAATCTTATCAAGTTATTTAACTATTCAATTTATTAATGTTAAAATTAATTGATTAATAGCCTCTTAACAAATTTGATGGATTTTAAGGAGGTCTAAAAAATATTTTACTTATTGCTTGGATAGGAAAAAGAATGAGACTCTAGGAGGACCTTCAAGTAATATTGCACAATAACTGGGTGTGTATTGTTCAATTAATTAGAACCACTCTTATTGATGAAGAATAAATGAGACAGGTGGTGTAAAAAGAGCGCATAGGCCTAAGTGGCCTTTTTATGCAGGATAATTTATTTGATTGGCCATGTTTTCAGCTGCCTTCATACACAAAATCTCGTGCAGATATTATAAAAACTGAGGTGGGTACACCTGTTTTAAGTCAGCTGTGCCTCACAGAGATTGTCGACCTATTCCTTCTTTTTCACATAGTTTCACAAAATAACCCTTTTGCTTATTTACCCTCTTTTATGTTATACGCCTCAAATGTCATTTGTAAAATGGTGCAGCTGTTTTTAGCCAGCTGTGCCGCATATGTATTGTCAATTTATTCCTTACTTTTTTTACATAACTTCACAAAATAGCACTTTTGTTTATGTGTTCATTTTATGTTAAATACTCCAATTGTTATTTATAAAATGGTGCGCCTGTTTTTAGTGTCTGTGTCTCACAGAGATTGTCAATTTTTCAGTATTCCTAACTTTATTACATGATTTTATCAAATAACCCTTTTGCTTATTATGTGCCCTTTATACTTTAAACACCTTAATTGTTATTTATAAAATGGTGGCCTGTTTTTTTAGTCAACTGTGCCTTACATAGATTGTCAATTTATTCCTTCTATTTTTTTTTTTACATAGTTTTACAAAACAACACTTTTGCTTAGTCGCCCTTTTTAGGTTACCCGCCTCAAATGTCATTTATCAAATGCATATTCATGGAAGGGCATAAAACATTCGTTACAAAGAGCCACATCGCAAAGATTACAACAAATTGGAGATCTTTTTTCTTTTGAACTCATACTACATAAAACACATCGTCGCCTGGTGGAACCAATCATGGGTTTGTGATCGTCAAGATTGGTTGTGCCCATTTTCTCAAGATTCCGATACCATCTTTTCCTTGACGATGTGCCAAAACCTATGCAATGAAAACAGAGCACAAAGTCTCATTACTAAGAGAAAAAAATCAAAATAAACTTTAATAGACATATCAAACTGCAGTGAGTCAAAATGACAATAGTATAATTTAGTAAATTACTAATTTGTAGATTGGGCCAATAGGCTATATTAAGAGGAATGATAAATATTATTCTTTGCTATACAATAATTTAGGTATATTTCCAATACTAAGATTTTAAAGACCTCTAAGCTGAGTACAAACTGTATCGAGTTAAAACATAAAATAATAATAATAATGATGATGATGATTATGTATTCTGATATAGTAGTGATAGAATGTGACATACCAAACAAAAATGTGCTTTTAGCAATAGTAATAATAATAATAATAATAATAATAATAAATTAAAAAAAGCTTACTTATAAGGAAAGTGAAATAAAAATTGTCTGGGGGTTTGTCTTAAGAATGTTTAATCAAAGATGGATACCGATACTTTTTTTCATCACCATGTCTTTATACCCATTTGGGTTACACACATGTGTGTTAGGGATGAAGGTTGAAATTAAAGTAAGTGTGCCAGAATTTGCATGGAGTGTATAGGAAACCATTTAGGTAAAACCACCATCAATTCATCTAACTGGGATTGAACTCTGATCTCCCTGTAATCGACAGTCTAGTCTATTGCGAGAGTGACGCCTTAGACCATTTGGCCCCTTACGCGGGTAAAATAGATACTAATAATTCAAGAAAAATTATAAATATTTTTAGTATGTTAGTGTGAAAGACCAGGTTTGTGCTTGCTAAAAAGATATCGGTTATTTTAACTTTTATATTTGAGAACTAATTTTAATTTCAAGTGATTACACTTACCAGTTTAATCAAAATTTACATATTTTTTAGAATTTTTAACCGTGGTTCGGATCCCACGTTAAACTGTAGGTCCTACATTTCATCTAACAATCACCCTACCATTGCACATTAGCGTAAGTGCGTACAACCCGAACGGGTAGTAAGACGCAGTGCTAATAATAATAATAATAATAATAGAATTTTTAATTAGTTAGCTAATCTGCAAGATCCAATTTATATTTTTTGTAGAAAGATTACCAGAAATACATAATCAATTGTGAAATAATCTCTTAAATTCTTGTATTCAATAAAGTCTTTTAAAAAAATGTACTTTCCGATATCAACCATGAATATTATATTGAAGCTGTAAAAACCAAAACTATTGAATTGAAGACCATTTAGAGAAAGGCATAAAATGTTAATGAACTTTATAGAATTGCAACTTTTTCCTTATGTGGGGAAACGCCTTGTGATTTCCAGACACTTTCGAGCAGCCCTGGCCAAATTACAGTGATTTTATATGGCCCCTTGGCTATAGCTACACACGAAAGAAGATTCATGTTAAATATACCAGTATTAAAAAATACATTCTTTTCAAAGAATATACAATTTCTATAAAATGCATCAATGAACATTTATTTATAAGCAGTTTTATGAATCTCAGCTACCAAATTTACACCAGACATTAAATAAATGATTAAAGATATGTAAAAATTGCATTCATTTCATTAAATTATTTTTTAATGGAGAATTACTTATTTTTACACACAGTATATAATTTTTTGTTGTTGTATATATAATTTTATTTGTTTTTAAAATAATATATTGAGTCCACACAAAAATTGTAATTTATTTGGCGGCCCATTCTAATAAATAAATTCTTAGTGCAGCACTTACGCCAAAAAGATTGCCCAAACCTGCTTTAGAAATTAGTTAAAATAAGACAATTAAATTTCACTTTGAAATAAAGCCATTGGTGTTAAAAAAAAAAAGGGAGGGGGTGATTTGACCTTAATAAGAAAATTTACAAAGTTATTACAAACCCCAATGCTTCAAGAAAAAAAGGAGATACCGAGATAAAACATATGTTCAGTTTTCCAGCTTGCTTGTAATTTTGGGTCAAATATTCTACTTATAGTTTGTGGGCCAATAGTCTCCTCGGTCACTTGCATGTAAATTAAGACTACACCTTGTTTACTTTAAAACATGCATATTTTCAAATAAATTGAAAAATGGACATGGGAATCAAACCCAAGACCTTTGACTTAACGTGCCAATGCACTATAACTGAGCTATTCAGTAATAGTTATGTGTTTAGGGTCATTCTTGTAATAATTATAATCAAACAGCCCCCAAACATCGCAGTTCATAAATAATTTATTGTATAGCATTGCTTTCTTTCAAGAATATTTTGTTTGGTCCATCAAAAATTAAGTGGTTTCTAAATAATCCAGAAGCATACTTAAAAAATAACTCAACCAAAAATATTTCAATACCTTCACATCATCTTCTTCGATAAGTAGTAGAGTCTGCTTTCGAGAAACAAAATCTGTCATTATTGTTGAGTGTTTAAAGTAGCCTTAACACTGTCATGTTTTATGAGCGCCAATATTTATTAGTGTGTCAACTTGATAGTGTAGACCTCAATATCCTTGCAAATTAAAGAATTTAGGTGACGCATGTTCTGGTTGAATGAATAATCGAGCACTCAAATATTTTGGCACCAATAGTTAATCGTCTCACCAATTGAACATGCGTATTATTTTTATTTGCACAGTTAAACCTTGATTGGTGTGCTAATATACAAGAACTCAGATTTTAAGCCACGTTCCACTCCAAATATAAACTGTCCTACAAGTAAATATTAGCCGCTTATTCCAAAAATTACCAGAAAACTGGGACTAAAAACCGTGGAGTTGGCACTATCTTTGCCAGAAGACGGCAGCTGCTCATGAAAGGGAGGTCGGAGTTTGAATCTTGGTCAGGTGTAGTGAGAGGATACTTTCTATAAAATTCAAACCTCCTCTGCCCTAACATATTAGTGTAATTAGTATATATGCATATAACCTGAATGGGTAGTTAGAAGTGGTACCTTGATAAAAGTTTATTTGAAACCAACGCAATGAATGTTGAATAATTTTTTTTTAGTTCTACTTGTATTTAAGGAAAAGACAAAAAAAAATGTAAGTGAATATATACTCTTCGTTAACAAGGCAGCAAGCTTACCTCAGACGTTTCAACTATGGCATAGCTTATAAGATAGGGTAATTGTGTAATCTGTCGAGGTAAGACTGATGATACCAGGGTAAATAAAGTGGGCTCTCCTAGTTATTGATTTATACAAAAATAAGGCATATACAGTAAAAATTTAAATAAAATTATATTTTTTAAATATTCCCAAAAATCAAATAAGAATGAATTGAGGCAGATACATTTTTAAACAGCCAGAGAATTTACATCCTTCTATTTATGTTACATACGTATTGTAAAATTGAATGTTAGATAGTATAATATAAGAGCTAACTTTTAAAGGATCATTTATAATAAAATAATACTTAAAAACTGCCAAATTAAATTTATAAAAATATTATTAATATAAAATACTGTTATATAGCCCTAAAAAACTATTTATAGTAAATAAAACATATACAATAAGAAATCTTTATGAATAAGCGAACATTTGATAAATTGTAAATAAAGGCCTTCAATATATCAGCCACAGCATCATGAATTGGGGCAAAAAGATCATAAATGTAACAGCACTTTTGCCAATTTATAAAATAAGCTGTAATTTTTTACATGAATATGTGTTTTGTTTTTTAAATGTATATACTCAAGTATATACCACAATGTCTTCATAATAATTAAGTATAATGTTCTCAATCCACTAAGATAAAACAATAGTCATACAGTTTAATGCTGTTGCGAAAGATAGGATTACCATATCTAAATAAAAGCAGGCTTAAAGGTCATTATTGTTATATATAAGGCTCAAAATACATAAATGCCACCAATAATGTTGATACAATGGTTAAGTGAGCTTTATTCTAAGAAATTAAAAGTTACTATAAGACCGAATGCATTAAACCACAGTCAATATTTAAAAACTTTTTATACACTTTCACCAAGCTTGGAATACTGATTAACTCACGATAAAACATGTAATTTATATGACTGGCTTACTAAATATTTTCTAAATTTTTGCCAGTCATGTACCTCTTTTAGGCCTATGGTCTATCCCAGTAGTGTGCAACCTTTTTGTGGGTGCAACCCCACTAAAATCTTTTATTTAGAAGACCCCATGCCACCATATAGATAAAATAAATATTTTCTTCATACTTATGTGAGGCCATTTCTTCTTACAGTTTAAGTTTATGATGCATTTTTGGTGCCCTATGAATATTTCTAAGGCTGTCAAATGTGTAAAGCTTCAGTAGTTTTATTGCACATATAATTTGTTTACAGGTTAACAAAGGTTGCGACTTACCTATAATTTTTTTTTCTGTATCTTGTGACAGTGGCACCCATAAAAAAATTTGGTGACCCCTTAAAAACTTGATAACCTAAATGGAGTCTTATCTGGGGTTGTACACCAATGGTATATTTAACAAACCCTTTTCAGCTCTTCATAATGAAAGGAAACAAATATCTACTTTATTGTATAAACAGTCATTTCAAATTTTAATAAAGCTTTGCCCAGTGTCTTAGCTCACTAGTGTGTCTGCCTATAAAACCAAGGCTCGTGGGTTTGAATCCCGGCATAGCCGAAAAATAAGTAATTGCTGGAATGTGAATTTACCCCTTCATAGTGATAATTAATAGCTAGGGGCTGGGTGTTGTGTTTGTTTTAGAATTAAGTCAATTTATTCATTAGTCGTGTGCTGATCAGTTAATTAAAAAAGTGGACGTTTAACACCCCACGCTACCTTATAAAAGATATTTTGTGATAAGCTTAACAAATCCATGGCAAAGGGAAAGCAAGGATTATTTAAGTCCATGGCATCCTGTCAAAGTATATGTTTTAGATGTATTATTATTTAAAAAAAACAATTAAATTCTTTGCTTACCCATGGATGAACAGGTTTAGAGGTACCACAGTTTAAGAAACTATAGCTTATCATAGAGGCCCTACCCTATTAAAACTACTTGTAATAAATGCACCAAATAATGTCTGTCATTAAAAAAATGTTACCAATATAGTTATATGTGATGCTTCTTATAAAATATTTACACTATGCAACCTATAGGGCATCAACAGCAGGAGAGGTGTTATCTGACAGCTAGGAAAAGTTACCATATATACATTCATCAAACCATATGATCTACATGACTTACTTTTGAAAGTCAGAACATTCACACAAACAAACCATTAGTTTTCAATTATTAGCCGTTTTTACATTATTTAAACACAAACTTATGAAAATAACCGTTTGAATGGGTTTTTTGTGGTTCACTTAAAAATGCTATTTAATTGAGAACTTCTAAAATCAAGATGGCGAAACAGCCTAAACAAGGGCTGTCGATAACGTTATACTAATGGTCTTATGATTGTGTTCTTGTGCTGTTCACAAAATAAAAGTGTTTTATTTTATATTTTGTATAGCTCTCTCTTTCTCAGATAAAAAGTTTTGTTATTTATTTTGGTGGCCAGTTATAATAAAATAAAAGTTTTAATATAATAATTTTTAATTTATTATTTCATTTACTATATTATTTCTTGTTGCCACAGCCGCAAAAAAAAAAAGTTTTGTTAATGTATTTTGTTATTAAGTTTTGAAAACACCAATTAATTAGACAGTAATCCTTGGGGAAGTATTATTAGATTAGTTTGATAACACTTTTGATTGATAATATATTATTAATAAACAAATACTAATTATTTAAGAATAGGTGGACATCAGTAGCTTTCAGCAAATGTTTGCAATAAAGAATCTTCTGCTAGCTGTCGGTTACCACCTCTTCTACTAAATATAATTATTTCAGCCTAGCTCATTTTGCATTTAACAGGTCTGATTACTTAAACCCAATGAAACTTTACATTGCGCTCTTGGCAAGACCTTCCAGAAGTCTCTACCTTCCCCAACAGATGTTCGCGGGGCAAGTGATTGTGAGGAGAGGACTTGGTCACTTGATTCCCTAAAGTTACTAACCGCCCCCGACAGCCACTTTTTAAATATAATGAACACTTCCAAAAGATTTTAGGTCCGCTTTGACGATTCAGGTTGAAACGGTTGCCATTATACATCAGAAATATTCTGCCTCTACCAGTCTGCTGGAATTGAAGTTCACCTAGGAGAGAATTGTAAATTAATAAAGTTATATAAAATTGGCAGACGACCAACACTCTCACCAAAGACATAAGAGGAGTGGTGGAGAAGGGGGAGAGCACCACATCTTCTTTCTCATTCGAGTTAAATGCATATGTACTAATTACGTTTATGTGTTAAGGATGACAGAAGTTGCATTGATAGAAAGTGTACCAACATTGGCGAGGGGAGAGAGTGGAAAAACATTCTGGAAAAATTACCCACAGTATACATGACAGAAATTTAAAACCAGATCTCCTGTAATTGGTAGTACAGTCTATTAAGAGTGACACCTTAAACCATTTGACCACCAAAAAGGGTTAACTCATATTAAGTCAATTGGTTTACTAAATAAAGTTTATAAAGTGCAAAATAGTAATTTTCTATTAAAATAAACCCAATATATATTAATTTATGATACATTAGCTATGGATAAATTTAATTACATATAATTAAATTAAAAACTATGTTTTGGTTAGTTAAGTTTAATAAAAATCAATCTATATTTTATAAACGTTGGCTTATCCCGCACACAACATTATATTATTAATTTTTTTTAATTTTAGTCTAACTTCCTTTTTGATAGTTACCAATTTGGCAGAGTTTTTTTTTTCTCTGTCGAACAATGTGAATATTTAATTTTCTTAAATGTGAGTACTCCTAACTCGTGGTATCAAAGAGAAAACAAGTGCAATCATATTTTAAACAAAAACAATGCATGTACTAAATTTAGTCAAAAACAACCACTGGGTGAAATCTATCTTTTAAAACGCTTTAAGAAATTGATTTTTGAATTCAGCATTTGGTTTTTATGATTACCTTAAATGGAAAGAAGTATATCAATTTTGACAAGAGTAGCTTAAGTCTTTTTAACTTAAAACATTAATAAAAGGGATTTAAAAAGAAATGAGGTAATACAAATTAGAAAATTGAAGCCATTTTAAATTACTGGTTCAATTATGTCTACTGTTTCTAAATATTTTAAAATGTTTTAATTAAATTTGCACCATTAGAGAAATGAATAAAGACATGTCATTTATTCTTTAAATGTATCTTGTTGAATGCCTACTTTGCCTGAAGTTATTTTTAATTGGGCACAATATGGAATATTGGGCGAGAAAAAGTAAAAAATATAGCCAAATAATTCTTGTAGGAGTTTATGCGTGCCAAATTTTGTTCCAACTTTTAATTCAGTTTAGAAATAGTATTTTTCCAAAGAATAGAAAAAAAAGACTAGACTACACTCCTATTATTTATGATTTTTCATAGTTGTTACTAGTATGTTGAGAAAGTTTCTGTATTATTACATAATAAATTCAAACTAAATGTTTAGTTTTAACTTTTAAGAACAAATAAAAATATCAATTTCTACAAAGAATAGGGCATGGGAGTTGGCAGTCACCAAAAATGGAAAGGGGTCATATTATCGCTTATTTTTCAGTCAAAAGTTAATTATTTAATAAAATGGTGGGAAATAAAATTTAAGATATGAATTTAGTCTCATAAACTGAACCCAAAAACAAGTTGACATATTACTATAAAAACTATACCAATTTGGACATTTTGCTTGGCTTTTATGTTAATTTGACAATGAGAATCAAATAATGTTCTTTATATGTGCTCACTTGTCTAGTAACAAAATGTTAAATAATGGTTGACCTAGTTAAATAGATATGAATCAATTGTTAAAATCATAAATTAAATCTTAGCTGTGTAGCATTTTCTTTGTTATCATTCATTAATTTATTGGGCATGTAACAATAATGTTACTATATTACAAAGCATCCTCTCAAATTGATACAAATAACTGAAATAATGTATTTGGAAAAAAATATATGAACTTTTAAATAAAATGACAACAGATGTTAGAAAGTAATCTGTGGAAACTGGATTGGTCATAAATCACAAATAAAGAAGCACTGCCGTAGAGTAAAGTTAAAAGAAAAAAAAAATCACATAAAGGCAGTCAGTAAAAAATAAACTTAAAATAAAACAAAATTTGCTAGTTAGTGATGTGTTTTTACAGTAAGTAGCTTGTAGCATTATCAAATTATATTTGTTTGTACAGTTTCAAAGATTATACATTTTATCAAACATATAACTAGAGTAATTAACATTAAATTTTATATGAAAAGGGAAGAGTAAATATTTTGTTGAATTAATGTTTTCTCACCACTTATTCAATGGGTATAAGCTTAAAATATATAAACACAAAATATGCAAAAACAAAAAAATTAAAAAAATAAACTTGTACAGCAACATGTTAAATAGCGGTAGTGTCTTTCCCTCTGCAAGTTTGCCGATGCAATATACATGAAATCATGTCAAATTTACTATCAACCAGGGCGATATAAAATATTTGTTAAAAAAAAGCAGTCTTTGGAAACTAGATACATCTGTTGGCTTTTTAATTAATTTTTTAATACACTTTGGACATTTATAGTGAACAAATATATTTTAATAGGGGCCAACATTGGCCAGCCTGGCTCACCATCAGGCCCTTGACTAGTGTTTCATAAGCCCCTCCTCCCCCCCCCCTACATAAGTCTAAAGTATCTGATTATAGAACTAAAACATGACTTTTTATTGATGTTTATAAAATGGAAGACACACACCTGCCAAACTAGTCAGCATTCTTGAGAGGGGAATAAAACTTATTAAAATTTAATTAAATACATCTATTTTAAAAAATGGTGCCAATAAAAACAAAATAATTTTAGTGTAACATCGAAAAATTAAGAATTGTAATAATTAGTATGGTGCACCGCATAGATTTACTCTCTATTTTATCTTAAAATGATATTTACTAAAAAAGAAATTCATAAGATTTGTCAAATAAAATAATATACATTGTAGCATAAACAGGCCACCAAAGAGCATACAATCAATTTGAATTTGTTCCATAGAATAGAATATACTTTTTTTCTTCTTCTTATAGTTCAGAAACTATTGATTTTATAAAAATATATTTCAAATAAAAGCATTATCTGCCTCGGTGGTGTAGTTAGCTAACACACTAGTTTCGTGTTGAGTTAGATTGTCGAGGACGGGAAGATCGCTGTTCGAATCTCGGTCGGGTGAACTGTGTTTTCCTCTCTCCCTAAAGGTTTTTCTACTTTCCCTTTATGCAAATGTGGGTTCATTTCCCCTAAATGCAACTTTCTTAATTCCTAACCCATTAGCATAAATAGTACTTAAGCGTATAACCCAAATAGTTAGTAAGACGCAGTGCTAAATAAATAAATGCATTTTACTTTTAATAGTACAACTTTACAGTGCTAAGTTTTTTTGTGTCTGAAATAGTGGCGTAGATATGATTAACATTGGAAATTACCGCTGATGTAGCGTATCCTTAAGGTAATTTTCATGGGAAAACAAGAATAGTCATTTTGTTTATAATCTTAAACGATGGCTAGATACAAAATTTAATCAAAATCATTCGAGAGGATTTCGAGAATATCCATTTTATCTTTATTTGCCTTTCATTTTATGGTTAAAATCATATCTAATTCAAAAATACCCTTAGGGGATCCTTATGAAAAACTTAGATACAAAGTTTTAGCCCAATCTGTAAAATGTTTTTGGCTCCAGGCCAAGATTCAGACACACAGGCAGGCAGATTGACAGATGGAATCTGTTTCGGGGGATCATTAAAAGTCCACATTTTTCAAAACCTTTAATTCCAATTTTTTGACAATCAAATACTTCTCTCTCCGAGGGGTCGGGAGAAAGTGAAACGAAGCAAATGCAACAAATTCACTTTAGAGCCTTATATTTATACATCATTCTTTTATGAAAGTTGTTTAGTAAAATTGAAGACTCTTAGACTAGAACAAAGAAATATCTGGTTAAATTACAACTAGAAGTTGAATTAGCTTTTTCTATATTCAGAACATGACTTATTATAAAAAAAATGTGTATAGCCTGAACAGGTAGTAAGGCGGGGGCTATTTAAAAAAAACTTATAAAAATGTGTGTAATTCAGTAAAGGATCTTTTATTTATTAATAGGCTTGCCTGTGTGCAAGCTACCCTTCATGTTACTCCATAAAATGAACATGCCACATATTATGAAAGTGGAATACCCCATTTATTAAACTCTGACTCGTCATTAATTCCTTTATCGCTAGAATTATCTGCTACCAATAATTGTGGAAACCTTTCGTAAACTTTATCATAACTAACAAAGTGAAAGCAAAGAGCTAACTGAGCCATAAATGCCACATCTTGTATGCTATCTATGAAGCTTTAAATTAAAAATTCCTTAAGTTTTCTCAAAATTAGATTGACCAAAAGATCAAATCAAATTAATAATTTTTTAATGAAAATTTTAGATAAAACCCCGACCAGAAAACCTCTTTCTATTTTCCCTTTGTATTTCCTTTTCTTACTTTCAGAAATGCATTGCTTTACATGAGTCTTCCAAACAATGTCATAATCGGCTTCTATTAAGACTGATTCAATAAGTTTCTATGACCACCCTGCCTGTCTAAATTCACTTAATCTCTTCTTTTCCCCTATAAGCTATCCTCTGTCAACCAATTAACAATACAATATCTATGAAGAGCTTTTAAGACCAACCTGCTGGGGTCTATTTATTTTGTATATAGATTTGCAAAATTACGATTGATCCGAGTACCAATATCACCACCACTAAAATTTTGAAGAGCTGTTCTTACTGCATTATAATGAATTCTAAAATTTTCATGAATTTCCACAGATTTATGAACAACATATTACACCCTTTTTATGTTTACTGAATATGAAAACCACTTTCTCTGGATTTTTTCACCACTAGATAAGTGTTCGGTAATACAATTAATTTGTTCAAAAGGCAAGTGCTTACCTTGAAGCTCTGATACTTGAATGATGTGTTTCCAGAACACTATATTGAGGCTAGTGGGGTCATTACAATTTGCACTTATGAAATTGCTTAGCCTATACGAATCTATAGGATCTCCAAGTCATTTAGACCAGATTTCAGATTCATCTGTTTACTTAACTATGAGTGGAATTTCTTCGGCAGTGGCCATGTACATTGCAGCACCCTGACCCTTTCTTGTACTGGTCACACAGCAACGCACAATTTTTCCTCTGAGGAAGAGGATGTGGGAACACTTCATATCTTAAAGCTCGGGGGGGGTTTATAATGGTGCTAAATATTGTATTACGTTCCTGTAGATAAAATCACATCGTAAACTGAAAAAAAAATGTTTTAATAAATCTACCGCGGGCCTCATTCTGTTTGGCAATCACCGTAAAGTCGAGCTGATGAAACCAACATAGATAAGGACAATCAATATTTTATAAATTGCATAAATACTCATGTGTAAATGTTTTCAGTATAAAGTTGTCAAAATGATAAAATAATGTAGTCAATGAACTTTGTATCCTCTTTGTTTGGTTGTAAAATACACATTCCTGGTGAGACACTGCAACTAGGTTGGAGAGGGTTGCGATGGAAGGGGATAACTATTACTTCTAAATATAAAATTTGTAAATCAATGTTTTTTGTCACCGTGTCTCAATAGCGGTTCAGATTATTTGCATATATACTAATTACGCTAATGGGTTAGGGATGAGGAAAGTTAAGTTAAGTTAAGTGGAAGTGTACCTACATTTGTGCGGAGAAAGAGTGAGAAACCGTTTAGGAAAAACCACTCTCCGCACACCCGACTGGGATCGAACACTGATCTCCCCATCATCAGCAGTCTAGTCTATTTTAAGAGTGACGCCTTAGACCATGAGGCCACCAAAACGGATAGTAAATCAATGTTTATATTTAGCAGAATGCAAGAGTTTCGTTGAAGGCTTTTATTGCAAAGATTTTTTTTTTTAGTTTCCATTTGTTAAGTGTGTGTTTGATTTAGTTGTGTATATTCATTATTTGTTTAAATTTTCAAGTAATTTTTTTGTAAATCTGAAGTCTTTTTTGAACTTTTAGGTCATCAAAGTTCGGGCCCTGGTTATAAAAGAAAAAGTGATTCTCAGCCCTATCTCTCAATGCTTAGGTGGGTGTTCATCCTCCGATTCCTACCATCTAAGTTCCTACCCCATTAGTTTAATTAAATGTGCAGAATTAAATAGTAAGATGCAAAACAAAGTTAAAAAACTCAAAATAATAAGATGATTACTGCTTTTTAATATCACTTGATTAGGAAACATATGTGTAGTCATGTGATTTAAGGGGAAAACTGTATAAATTATCAATGTATGCCCTAATGATCATATTAGACTGTATCAACAAGTGAGAGAAGTAAAGAAGTAATAGCGCTTGTGCTTAAAACTCACTATGGCGTAGATGCAGAGTTGTTCCACAAGTTGGGTTTGATTGCAAGTATATTAAAATAGATATAGAACATTTAGTAAAGAACTAAGTAAACAAAATAAAGAAACCATAAATATATGAATACAATCTTGTTTAGTCAAACTAATATAAGTTAATGAGTGGAAAGAAGTTAAGCAAAATGAAAATGTTTCACTACATTTTAAAAAGACCAAATAAATACCACAATACGAACTAAGAACATACAAAAATTATAAAGTCCACAACGATAGGATAACACCACACACGAAGTGATTTTGAGTGATAAGTGGCATTGAGCTTGTATGTGTGGGAAAGTAAAACACATTGAAACAATTGAGGGTAGTTATATTGACAAACAGCTTGCTAATACTAAAAATAAGCAGATATGAACAGCTTGCTACTGTTAAAAAATAGTGCTGAAAATATGTAGACATGAACAAGCTTGTTATTACTCAAAAACAGTCTGCTGAAAAATAAGCTGGCGCAAAGAGCTTGCTATTGCTGAAAAATACACAGGAACATATTTTCCAAAACCCTTTTTGTTAGGGTTTATAAGTACTCTGTATTATCTGACACTTTAAAAAAAAACTTAAAACAAATAAGATCTTGTGGTGTCACTTGGGGAGAAGGTACATATTGAAATAAAGAATGACTATAACAAACCTATATTTATTTAACTGTATTTATTTCATTGTATAAATGCTTTGTGTAAAGTTGTAGACGTGTATAGCTAATTAAACTACACCAACCTACCACAAGAGGCAGTCATGATATTGGTAAGGCCATGTTGACCACCAAGTAGATTATAACCCCCCCCCCCTTTCCTGTTTGACCAACCAAACACACTGCTCACTGAACTGTTTGATGCCACTTAGCGGCCATACTTGCTTTCTGTGTGGCCTAACGCTCGGCACGAAAATTTTGTGCAAGAAATTTGACAATTTGTTTATAATAATAATATTCAGCACCGTGTCTTACTACCCGTTTGGGTTATACGCTTAAGTACTAATTACGCTAATGGATTAGGAATTGGGAGGGTTGAATTTATAGGAAGTGAACCCGCATTTGCGTGGAGGGAGAGTGGAAAACCATTTAGGAAAAACCACCCCCAGTTCACCCGACCGAGATTCGAACCTCGATCTCCCGTCCTCTGCGGTGACAATTTGTTTGATCCCATTAATTGTACACAAGTTTTACCCAAAGATTGTTCACAAGAAACATTCAATTGCATATAATATTTGAAAATGATAGCTTCTTTGCCATTTTTTATGGCTAGGGTAATTTAAAAAAAATACATGCAATTAATAACATCCCTAGAGGCTATGAAAATGAATAAAGATTTTCAAATTGTGTTTTTTTTTTCCCCTTTTAATGGTTAAAATCTCTATATTTGAGGTTCAATCTCCTATAATTTTAATTTATATTTGTTTTGATAATATACAGATGGACATGTCAAATATACTTTGTGGTTAAGAAATAATAAGGGAAACCATTAATTTGTTTTTTGATGAAACCTTGGGGCAAGCCGGAGTAGCCCCTGGGCTGTAGCAAATTTGGAGACCCGTGATGGACTGGTTTGCTGAAGACCGAAAGATCAAGGTTCAAATCTATGGTCATTTCTACTGAGAGTGGTTTTTCCTAAATGATTGTGTGTGTGTGTGTATATTTTTTACCTGTTCAGGTTATAATCGTGTATGATAATTAATCTCTCAGAGTAGGGATGAGGAAGGAAGAATTTTAGAGGTAATAATCTACCCATATTTGCATGAAAGGAGAGTGGGAAATAATTGAGGGAAAACCACCCTCAGTAGACCTTGATCTTCCTGTCTTCAGAAAACTAGTCCATCACGGGAATGACGCCTTAAACCTGGGGTCTCCAAATCTGCTACAGCCCAGGGGCCACTCCGGCTTGTCCCATGATTTCATCAAAAAACAAATTAATTGTTTACCTCGTTATTTCTTAACCACAAAGTATATTTGACACGTCCAGTTCTTTTTCGCAATTGCTCTTCCCTCAATTACACCAAGCCAGAGTGCTGCCGGAATTGCAAACCCTCATTTTCAGTTGCAGGCACCCTATGATAAAATATCACCACAGTGTGTGAGACAGCTGGTGTCACTCCTTATACCAAAGACAAAAAGGCTTGTGACAATTTTAAGGTAGTTTCAAGTCTCCTGGCAAAGGACTATGAAAGAAAAGTCACAAAAGATACTACATAGTTTAAAAAAATAAGTAATTACCAGTATAATGACTATTTATTATTAATATAAATGATTACATTTAATTGATTCATGTCTCACAGAGAAGAACCAACCTCAATTCCTTTTATCAAACAGTTAATAGTTTTAAAAAGTGAAATTTTTTGCAGACGTGACAGTCCATGTGAATCAATTGAATCTAAAGTTGCAAGCTGAAACAAATTTGATTTGAGAACTGTTCGCGTATGTCAAGGCATTCAATGCAAAAATGATGCTACTTGAAGAACAGATGAACATTCATAGCTTTGTTCATTTCACATGTTGTGAAAAATTACATGAAGAACATGAAGCAGAATTTTCTCCCTTCAAATGCAATAGAATTAATTTCCGACTTACAAAAACCATTTTGGGGACGATTTTCTGATCTTGATGGAAAAAGAAATTAAATAAGGCTGTTTTAAAATGCATTTGACTGCAATAATGAAACACCTTCAAATCAGTTTCAAATGGAAATGATTTATCTTGAATCAGATGACATGCTGAAACACAAGTATAAAGAAGGAAATCTGATCCAATTTTATAAATCTTGGCAGCATGAGCAGTTTCCAAATTTGAAGTGATTTGCTTGTTGGGTTGTGTCAATTTATGGTAAAACAACCAGTGTGAACAAAAATTTTCAAGAATGAAGTATTAAGTATGTTAAGTCCAATTATCGAGCAAATTTATATTGATAATAAACTGGCCCAATATATAAGGATTCAAGGCAATCCCACCTATCCTGTTCAATGTCCTTCAAGGGCTCTTCCTAGGCCAGTCCTAGGCATCCTATATATATAATACACTGTAACCCACCCTCCCCCCTTCCCCTACTATCTTCCCATAAATCACCATACTGTGATGATTATATAAACGCATCATCATTTCAGAGCATGGAGGCTTGGGATATTAAATTAACAGAACTTAACACCAAACATGCCAATTTCCAAGTGAGATGTTATTTTTTTAAACTTATAAGAATTAAATAGCCAAAGCTATTATCTATGCTTTTAGTGAGGATTAATCCATCTAGAATATGATATCTAGATGGAGTAATCCTCACTAAAACATAAATAATAGCTTTGGCTATTTGATTCTTAAATATGCAATCCCTTACAATTATAATAGTTGTACAAGTGGCCAACTACCGAGTCGAAGATGGCTGCGTTATCTAATAGCTCGTGATATTAATATAATCACATACTTGTAGCCGACGATTTCCGCACGTCCATAATAGATTATGCTTTAAAATATTAGTGAAGAATGACCCTGGGCACGGGACGAATCCTGGATAGCGTAGTGGTTAGAGCATTAGCATAATAAGCCAAAGGTCCTGGGTTCAATTCCTGTGTTCAGGTGTCATTTTTCAATTTTCAGAATTTTAAATTTATGTTTAGCATTATTTTACTACTCGTTTGGGTTATCCACATATGTTATAATTATGCCAATGTATTAGAGATGAGAAAGATATCATTTAGAGCTGATGTAATCACATTTGTGTGGAGAAAGATTGGGGAAAACCATTTAAGGAAAACCACTTTCAGTGCACCTAACCAGGATTTGAACAGCACTAGAATGGCAGTGTTAAGTCTATTGTGAGAGTGACGCTTTAGACCATGCGGCCACAAGAGTGAATAGGATGTTATTATTTGATGACAGGGGTGTTCTTTATCGATCCCAACTCTCCGACTAATGTAAAATGTCTTAACTTGGTTTAAAATTTAATTTATGCCATCAACTTAATCAAGGCGTGTATTTAGATCCCTTTCTAAACCCTTAAAATAAGTAGTCATGTTAAAACAAATTCTTATTTTTAGCTGTAAGATTATATAATATAAAAGACTTAGTAAACAAATGAAGTAATTTGTTGCTAAGGTGGTAAAATAAAATACTAAGTTATTTTGAGGATTATGTTTGTGGTTTGGAAGCATCAGAACTGCTATTTACATAAAAAAATTGTGTGAGGATTTTTCCCTTATAAAGGATCCTTGATGTGATGCATATTATTAAAAGCTAGTGTTATCAACTAAATAGATTTGCACTAATATGATTTCCAAGTCTCAATAATTTACATTTGTCAATTAATATAATCGCAAGTTGATATGCTTAAAGGATTCTCACTTTGGCATTGAAACGGGTGGTCCAATATAAATTATATATATTTTTGGAGATGGGAAAACATAATAAGTTTTGAAACATGGCACATGTCCTAAGGAATGTTTAAAATATGCTAAAAGTATTTAATGTTAAAGTTGAATCAAGTTTATTTTAAATAGAGGCAATCTAAGAATCAAACATGTATAATTTTGTGGTGCCAGTCCCAAAACTATAGCAAACACTTATTTTCAAAATGAAAAATGTATTTTACAGCTTATAAAATATCTATTCCAAGTATAAAATATACCACTTGCAACCAGGAGTAAATATAATATTGATAACTGTTCTAAATCATCTCTACTCCCAAAAATATTTTAATATACTAAAACATAATATAGTACAAACTGAATTTTAACTTACCTTTATATACAGAATTCGGTATCTTCAATGATATTTTCGTATTATGCGCCAGACATATTAATAAAACAATTATTGTAGAAATCAGAAAGGTCGAATGATGTGTTATTAGCCTACACCACAATATTTTTTGCTGCAGATAAACACAACTTATACCTCACTCGACATTCTGTTATGATGAGCATCGTTTTTGAATGTGGGCTTATGTGTTATCAAAGTGATACTTTGTTTATTGCTGTTATATACAGTCCAAACACCTCTAGATATTAAGAAAATGAAAATGGATAGACTAGATATGTTGATGATGAAACAATTTTTAATTGATGGAAATTGTCCAAAGACCCTTTTACCAAAGAATAAACTGTATACATTACATAACTACCAAAGAATAAACTGTATACATTACATAGCTATAAATCAATAAAATCATGCCAAGTACTCTACAACCAACAGAGTCAAGTCAGATAAAACAATGCACTTAAATTGCATACAAAATGTATGAGTACTTAAATAATGCTGTTGAAAACAACAAATATTTAAATTTGAAATCATGTATTTATTTTTCACTGCTATATCCCAGATATGCAGATAAATATTGAAAATTGAGGAAATCCCCCCCCTCTCACCCCCAATATTTAAGGGGCTCACTAAGTCCCTATATAGGTTGAAGGCGAGAATGGGCCCAAGCAACCCTGTCTCTGCACCTACCTATGCTGTATATACAAACAGTTTAAGAATAACTCTAAAATTTACAGTCAAAAATAGTTATATACATGAAAAGGAGATTGATAACTTACTAGATATTTGATAAAATGTGTATTTATGTATTTATTACATGAAAGATTCACAGGCCACTATTTTTTAACTTGACATGAAGTTTAGTGCTGGAATATAGTTACAAACATCCCGTAAAATAAAATAAATTTAAAAAGTATGCATGTTTATAATTACCTGAATATAAGATGACAATGAATCGTAAATGGCTCCAAATTGTTAAAGAGCCTTGTTGAGAAGGTTATTTTATATTTTAATGAGAAAATATAAAAAGTGTTGATAAGATAATAAAAAGCAGATTTCCAAATTTAGCTCTCTATTGACTCTTATCAAACTCTACTTCATTCAAAATATTCAACTTGCCAAGAATATTATTTTTAAATTTATCTTTTAATCATACTTAATGAACAGGCCTATGTGCACTCTCAAATCTTGTATTAGTAGTCAAATAAACACATTATCTATACTGCAGCAAAAAAATAAAATATATATACAAGTAAATGTGAATTTCACAAAAAATATTTACGTATTTAATTGCAAATGAAACAAATCATATTAATTGAAAAATTAAGTTAAAAAAGAGCATGTAAAATTATCAATTACATCCAAATTATCAAGTTATACATACCTTGTAAATCTTGTCCTAAGCTTCATATTATTGATTAAATCCAAATAATTCTTCCGTCTTCTATAATAAGTAATAAAGACTTTGCCACTCATTAGATTGTATTAAATTGCATTAAATAAATCACTATCAAGATTTACTTAGCTAGTTGCAGTAGAGCTATTTATTCATATTGCTAATGTAGATTAAATCCATTTTTTTTAGAAAATTAACAATAAAATTATTCCGAAAGGGGGCAAAGGTTTAAAATTAGGAAAATATAATTTTTCAAAAACTCACCTGCAATGAAAATTGGCATTATAGCAAAGCTTTAGATGATTAGTTCTTGTTTTCTTTTTAAATTTTCTTTCTTCTTAAAGAAAAGTTGATTTGCAAAAAAATAAAAAAAACTCAAGAAAGTAGAGCTTCTTTAAGGAAGTTGGCCAATTAACTTGGTTTTATTTCACGTTTAAAATTACCTAGTAACATCTTTTAAGACTTTATCAAAGATGTCAACCTACGAAAATGTCCATCAATAGTCAATTTCAAAAGTAAACTCAACCATTCCTCTTGTAATACATGCAATATTACAAAAAATGAGTATCTTAATTTGTTATTCCATTTAAACATCTGTGTGTGGCAGATATTATAAATCCAATAAAATATTGCTATAGATACATCCAAAAAAGTCACTAAGTTAACACCAAATCCTAGAGAGGTTTTAAACCACTGCTGACACAAAAACATTTTTTAACTTAATATACAGGCTTACCTACCAAATAAAAAAGGAATAAATAGACCCATAAAAATTCACATTAAAATGGCATGCAGATGGCTGGCAGGAACATGAGAAAGAAATTATTTTGATATAGAAGACTGATTCACATTCTAAACAAACAAGTTATCTCCCACCTGATTAGCTGTGTACATTGTGTAAATGACTGATGTTAGTTAATGTTGACATAAATTAACTCATAATAAACTAGTAGTTTAGCATAATGATATAGTTTCATTACATTCCTTACTTTTTAGATATTTCAAACTACATCAATTAAAGGATTTTAAGAGCTTGTAGAAAATAGATACTTCAATAATTAATTTATTGTTAAGATTCATAGAAAGTACTTTTGTTGGCATTTTTGATTTAGTAGATTTATATAATTTGAATGTCTTAATAATTTTTATCTCCCAAACTACATCTTCATTTTAAAATTGACCTGCCTTGTTGCAAGAGTGTGTGTCCTCAAGATTACGTCAAGTAAAGTCATGGTGACGTAAAGTTAACTCAAGTGCAGTCTGATTAAGATCAAGTCTGGAAAAGTTAAATAAAGCCAAGCATGGTTTGGTTAGGTTATATTAAATACTACTTTTAAAAGTAAAATAATAGTTTTTAGATAGGCCTTGTTACCATATTTTTTCGATTCTAAGACGCACCTTAATTTTTCAGTACCACCAACAGAAAAAAGCTGTGATTCTAAGAAAATAGATAAAAATAAAAAGCTAAGAAAATACTCTATTTGTAAGAAATATTCTTACTATAGAATTAAATTTATTAACAACATTAGCATCTTTATCTATCAGTACAGTAGCTCCACGACTTATTTGGTGCTGACTGACAGCTCACAGCTGACTTCTGACACTCAACATTTAGGTATATACCTAAATTTTGAGTGTCAGAAGTTACAGCTGTTAAACACATGTTTTTTGTAGATCATATGGTTCAACGTAGGGATTAATAATTTGGTCTGGTAACGTTTCAAAGCTGTCAGCTGTGAACTGTCAGTCAGAACCAAATAAGTCATGCATAGGATTTAGTTATGTTATTCTCACTCCCTTTTGAATCTGTATCAGTCTGATTCTTATGAGACATCTTTATCTTTACTATCATATAGTGTATCGCCTTCTGAGTCAGTGAGAGCTTTGGTAAAAAAGAAATGCGATTCTAGGGCGCCATCAATTCTAAGACGCACCTTGTTTTTCAAGATGTTCAAAGGGGAAAAAATGTGTCTTAGAATCCAAGATATATGGTAGAATACTACACTGTTCAAATGAAAAAACTGTGTATAATAGCGTATGAAGATATGACTATATTAACCAAATTTGTTAAAGAGTTCCATTAAAATTGAGTTTATATATTTTTCGCCACCCAACACTTAAATATTATAGGCATGAGAGCACTGTTAACACAAGCTTGCCCATACATGATTCCAAGTTATAAACATGTGGCAAACAAGTTTTTCCTGAAGGTTATTTATTCTGTGGTAGTTGAATTGCTGATCAATTGTATTAAAATAAACATTGCAGTTAGTTAACATAGGAAACATATTATCTGAATGGGTTGTAAAATGCGGTACTAAACAATAAAGTTAACATATGTGGCATACTATATTACGTCCATAAGCATTCCTAAGTTTCAAAAAGCTTCACAAACTTCAAAATTTCTGTCTTATGTCCAATGCTTTAACACCGATATTATATAATTACTTATGTCAAAAGTAGAGAGATCTTAAAATTTTCAACAAAGCTGACTCACATTGAGTGTTGACACAATGCAACTCGCAGGCTAGAGTTGTGCAAAGACCTTAGTTAATGGACTCATGCAGGTAAACTTGCATTGGATTTTATTCCACCAGAGAAGAAATCAAATGATAGCACTTAAAAACTTATAGAGGTAGCAGTATTTACAAAATGTTATTTAATGTATGAGAAAATACAAATAATTAAAATATATCCAGGATATAAGATTGATTATATTTTCAAATTGATATTATGCCATTTGTTTTAAACTTCTACCAAAAGCATGTTAGTTGATAAAGTATGTTTGTCAAATTTGATTAAAATATAAATATTACTTTTTAGTTGGCTCTAAATGACCAAAAAAATATAAAATTTCTAATTTTTGTCCGTAACATAAGGTGCAGAAGTATTTTTGTGTTTTTTAATTGCAAGTCATTAATGCTTATGTTCAGTTTTAAGTGCCAATAATAATAGCTAATAGTTGTTAAAATTTAGGTACCCCTGCCCCTGGCAAAGGTAATTTCCACCACAGAGAATAATTAACAGTAGTGTTCCAAGGAAGGGCTGAATATTGTGTTTAAAAGGTTTGGTGAAAAGATGTTTAAATGAAATATTGGATTTGGTTGAACTCAGAACCACATTTAAAATACTGGATTCCAATTACAACCTTATATTTTTATAATGCTGCAACTCCTTTATAAATTTGACAATTTTTAGATCTGTAGATTTGTTACCTTATGAGAATTAATAATTAATAAACAGTTTTCAAAATGGTAGACAACTTTGTCCTTGTTACAATAGATAAAAAACAGAATGAAATTGTGATATATAATATCCCAACGGCATACAGAGAAAATAAAGGAAGATTTTCACATATTTAGGACATCCTTTCCCTATAATTTAAAATATGTTAGGCCAGTTAAAAAAAAATTACTTGATCTGGTAACATGTGTATATTACACTTGTAGCTAAGTGTTATTAAACTGGTAAATTTATCGTTTTGCATCAAACTGGGCCATTGTATTTATCTTTTAAACTTAAAAACATTCCTGACCCTGGAAGAGCGATCAAGGATATCAACTAAAAGTGTCCTGGTGATGTCTAACAAGCATATTATAGTTTTCACTACAATGTCTGTGAAATAATTGCGTTTCAAATGTATTTGAAAGGTTATTAATATAAAATAGCCAACGGGAAGCATGAAAGTGCAGGAATACCTGTCTGGGTTTTCCACATTTAATTATATTAATGGGATGAAGAAGGTATAATCTTTGAATAAATGTATCCAGGTTTGCATGAGGGAGAGTGAAATACAATTCAATAAAAGCCCCCCAATACCCTCAATATACTCGGCTAGAATTCAAACCCTGACCTCCTGTCCATGCTAAACCAGAATATACAAACTTAACTGTTTAGGTCGTGTGCCCTTACAAGGTTCCTACAGTATTTGTAAAAAAATTCTCCCTGACTTTTCCTGACTATTTTCCCAAGTTCCCTGACCAAATTCTCACAAAATTTCCACTATGATTTTATGGCACTATTCAAATGGAAATATTAATTTAATTACATTTATTTCGGCCTCCTCCTCCCCTACAGCCGACCTTGCCTAACCTCTCATGGAAGAATAAGACAGCAGACGTCTTGCCAATCAGTTCAGGGAAAATGATGGAATAATAACAAACTATATCGAATCCTATCAAAAAGTAAAGGCTGAAATCCATCTGCAATTGTTTTGCAGAAAGCTAGTATACACTTCAGGACTGGATCACAGGCTGCTCTTTTCAGTATCCCTACAGGTTTTGTTTTAAGACACTTTTCTTCTTTGAGAAACTTAACGTGCTCACAAATTTGTAATGCCCTTTGAAAGAACGTTGCATTCTCTAACCATTGCACACCACAGAACTTCAAAGGAAAGTTTGTAAACCCTGTCAACTGGGTAAATAATGCTCGACGAGCTGTAGAATCAGTGAACAGGTAGTACATGTGACACAATGATAAATTTATATCCCAATTGACAGGTTCCAATGCTGTTCTCAAGGAACCATGAACAACATGAAGCTCACACATGTCCCCAGATTTATCAAAATACATACTTCATTGTTTATGATTTGATGTGTTCCTGAAGAAGTGTTATAAACTTTAAATTGACATTTGCGTCATCCATTGACACTTTTATCAACTTTGAGACTGGAAGAGGAGAAATACCATCCAAGAAATGCTTCAGTAATTCTTCAGTGGTGCTTCTATCTAAAAAAAAAACTCTGTCCAAGCAATGGCTGACAACTTTATGAATTTCCTTGTCCCAGAATCTGAATACAATGTCCATTTGCCCTCTTTGAATAACTTTATTTAATGCCTCATCAAAACAAATTACAAAGTTGTTACATGATTTTAGGCGGACCAGTAAATTGTTATGAAAGAATGGAGCCAAGCCATGCACAATGAAATATGCAGCCTTGTCTCCACCAAAAGTAAAGGCACTGGCAATGGAACAATCGGGAAACATCCAAAGAAAAATTGTACTTAAATTATTGCACGAATTGAAATACATTTTATTGTCAATAACTTGCAAAGCCCAAATGACTTCCGCCTTATTTATATTATCTTTCATAACAAAAGTGTTAGGGTTTCTTCGAGGCACTACACTACTTTCCCTTTTGGCAACACCTTCCTTCTGCGGCTTTACAATTTCCAATGAAACTGAAAATGTGACATGAATTGTCATTCCCCTGACATTTTTTAAGCTTCCCTGACTTTCCCTGACCGTTATTTTTTTCCCTGACTTTCCAGACCGTAGGAACCCTGCCTTAAATGTAGGTTCAAGAGAATATAACTATGCAATGTTGGGTGACCCAAATGGAACAAAATAGCAGTGTGCACATGGAATGTGTTAAAATATTATGTGTGTACAACCCTAATGGATAGTAAGATGCAATGACGAATATATATATTTATATTATGATTTTTCACAAATTTTGGTGGACAAGGAGTGTGTAGTGGAACCAGACATTTTTTAAATGTTCAGTACAGTTAGATTGAAATTTAGAGTATGAACATTATATCTACAGCTGTAAAGTGTGTGTTGAGGAAAAAATATATCTTCTTTTGAAAGGTGTCAAAATGAAACCAGAAATTTAGAAGAAAATCATAAATACATTCCTGTCCAACAAACAAAGATGGTAAGGATAAGTTTACTTTTCTCTTAAAGAGGAACTTTAGTTAAAAGTTTTGAAATATTTTCAGATTTTTTTTATTGCTTTTTGAAATACAATTGTTTCTATAAAACCCTAAACTCCTTAAATTACAACAAATGAAATCATGTGAAACCGGTGGTTCTGTGAATAGTGGCGGTCATGCTTGAGAGGTAAAAAGGTGACTAAGATTTGCAGCACATACAAACACAACAAAATTAAGGTTACTGGTTTTTTCCATATAATATGTCAAGACTCAAATGAACCAAAACAAGCTCAAATGTTTAGGTTTAGTCACTACAAGACTTTTTAAATATTGTCTACTTCTAACCATGACTAAAATAACACTTCAGTTGACTATAATTAAAAAATTATTCTGGATTCGGAACAAAATATTAAGTCTTTTTCAGATGACTTCTTATAATTGTTGTATTATCTTCTAAAAATGTGCACTGGTTAGTGATTTAAATACTTTCTCGGATATGGTTAGGACTATTAACCTAATAAGCTCAGTTGGTAGAGCACTGGCATACAGAGCCGAAGGTGTAAATTAAATATTCCATCAAAAACATATTTTTAAATATATGAATACATGCTCTACAAAAACAAACTTTACAATTCAATTCCTCTTTAATAGTTTGTGAACTGATTGTGTATAAAAATAATGTAAAATGACTATTTTGTTATAATTTCTTGTATAAAATTGTGACATAGCATTTTGCTAGGAATTTGCCAGTGACAAAACAATCAAAGGTTAAGCTTTCTTTAAATAATTGTTTTTCAATATATATATATAGTGGCAAAATGATTTCACTGATCTTAATTTCCCTGTTTTAGTAGACTACCGAAAACCATACCACGATGCAATATCCTGTCGATCCACTGTGTAGAGCGTATAAGAATTTCTAAATCCTATGTGTTTAAATTAGAAACTATGAATTCATAAGTAAAAAAATAGGCTTCAAAACATGAATGATTTCTGAGTAATGATTTTTCAAAATAATATTCCCCAATCTGATGTTAATTTTGGTGATTTGTTGGTTCAGATGGCAAAATTTTAAAGCTCTAAACAAGTATACAAATATACAGTGAACAGCAGTTAGTTTGAATTTGAAAATAAATATTTTACACTATGCATGTAATTACACTACATTATCACAACTCAAAATGCAAACAACAAATTCACCGATAGACATTTTTCTGTTTTAAACTATCATTATAAACATTGTATGTAATTAATATGTAAATTTATGATAATTATTAATATATAATTTTAAAGTAAAGTTTAATTTGTTTCAATTATTGTTAATTAATACAAGAGCAGATTAACATTTAGTTCCATGCTGACATTGAAATTTCTCAGAAAATGTAAGTATTGTTCCTTACCCACACAGTGCCATTTTAAACACTTACTAAAACATTATCTATCCCTTATGTTAGTTTCAGAACTTCTGTTCCCTTTATATGTTTTCTATCCGCCTTTTCTAAACCTTATTCCAAATATATATTACAAACTACCTCAAAAAAGTGAAAAGAGGTTTTCCTTAACGAGTTATATAACATAAAATGATATATTATTTTTTGAAAGGACACTAATTCAAATAGTGTACTCATTGTATACACACTCCATTCACCCTGAAAGTTAACAAGCTTACCTTGTTTGGTTCCATTAAGATGCAGCTTATACTATAATACCATATTGTAGATGATCAAGGTAAAGGCATGTACAGAAAGAAAGGTTTTTCCTGCTTGCCGACTACCAGTGCCAATTGGTGCAGACCTGAGTCATCAATGAGTGTGTGTTTACAGATGGGACTGTTCCTAGTGAAAGCAGGTTCGCGCTTATCAGCGGGACAAGTTTATCAGAATGAACAGTTCATTTTATTTAGTTGTCTGCACTAACAAATGTGTTCAAGAGAAATGGAAGATATTGAAAGTTTAATTACGTGTGTGTTACCCAGGTGCCCTATGTATAGATACTGTATATTATATATGAACTTTTTGCATGTATATATATTTTATACATCTATTGTATGTATACTGTTCATATATTTGATAAAATTTGTTTAACTGTAATTTAAAATTTGTTAAAATAAACTGTCTTCCCACCAATCCTTCCGTATTCTACCGCTTAGTCCGAATTTTCGCTAATGAAATAAATGTTGTGAAAATATTTTTAATTCTTTAAGCTAAACTGGCTGGTATTTACATAGGCTGTCTTTGTTCCTGTTTGATTAGATTCAACATACAAAGCCTTCTCGATCTAAAATGTAATAGTGCATTAAAAAACTCTTTGTCTTGCTTTAGGTCATTAAATAAATGATGATATTCGCCATTATCTGGTTTAACGGGTGTCTACAGATTTTCTTTTTTTCTTTTTCAATTTTGGATGAACACTTGTCAAGAAGTAAAAACTCTTCATCAGATGATGAAATGGTCATCTTTCCAGTGGTAATAAATAACATGTGACAGCTGGCAGGTTTTCGAGCTTTCGTCTGTGTACTTTTCTGTACACCTTAAGACTGATACCTCCCAGGATTATTTATCTAAATTAAACATTTTTAGCACCGTGTCTTACTATCCATTCAGGTTCTACGCATTAAATATAATATTGAAGTTAAGTACAGGTTAAACAAAAAGAATTGTGTCTGATATTAGATGAGCTTTATTTTATGTAAACATTAGGTGGTTCTGCAATGCTACAGTTTAGCAGCGCTACATTTGAAAGTATCAAAAAGGATTTAAACATTTGTAACTTTCCTGGGCCTAGATTGCATATATGAAGATTAAAGTTTGGAAGAGGTATGAATTAATTAAATATAAAATAGGTCAAAGGTGATTCATAACAAGTTACAAGAAATTTAGGTTGTTACCAATATTAGCTTTTAAGAAATTATGTTTAGCAATCAAGTCTAGAGCCCAGAAATTCCTATGACCTCTTTTAGACCTAAATAGATTTTATTTGATAAACAATTTTCATACAAACATAAATATAGCCTTATTAAAAACATAGAAAATACTACTTAGTAGTTACAGTTTTATAAAATTACTTTGTTTTTCAACCAAAATTTGCTATGTTTTAAATTAAAATAAATTTGAATAGGATTTAAAGCAACATAAATGATTATAATGAAACCATAATTATAATGAACCAATTTTTATTTTCAATAATTTGATAGATAAATATTTTTCTAGTTTCATTTCTCAATAAATTGTTTATTTACAAAATACAATATAAATCCATCCTACAAAACTAATATGTGCCAAATATTTCAAATTGTTTCCATTAAAATCTTATGCTATTTTTTTTATTTATATCATAAATCCATAAAATCTTTGTACTATTTAATAGCTTATAAGATATAAATATTAGACCAATACTAAATAGTGATAGCCTTATGAAATTAATGTTTAGTATATGTTGCAATATTTTAGTTTGATGTAGTAAAATTGAAAGTTTTGTTTACATAATATATTAGTGTCATTATAGAATATGAGTGAAAACTATACTTTAAAATATATAAAGGCATTAAAATATAGTTTATAATAGGTACCATAGCTAAGTACCCTCAGTTAAAATGTGGTCCCTCACCTTTTTTTTTACAAAATATAAAGATCTTGTTTTTTAAACACCACGTCTTACTACCTGTCAGGTAATACACATACATGATCATTGATAGTTACTCTAATGAAGTAATGAAGTAGGGATGAGGTAGGAAGAATTTTAGAGGTATTATTCCTGCATATGAGAGGAAGGAGGGTGGGAAACCATCTAGGAAAACCACCCTCAGTAGACCCAACCAGAATTCAAACTCATCGCCCTGTCATCAGCAGGTCAGTCTAACACGAGAGTGAAGCCTTAGACCATTCGACAACCGAAGCGGGTAAAATAAATAAGTTATTACTATTCACCCTTGATATAATATTAAAAACACTTAAAATGGCACCGACTACACGAAGAAAGTTGATAAAAAAAACTACAGAGATACTATTGGCGCAACTCCTTAGCGTTACCATAATCTGGCCTTGAAGTGTGTTATATAGCATGAGAATGATGGTATGTAGTATGCGATAAAGGTTTGTAGCTTTGTTACAATCCTTAGCACAGTACAAACTTTAGTGATTCAAACAAAATAACTGAATTATTTTGTAAATATAGTGAGTAGATTAAAAGACTTGTCATAGATCAAACATAGCTTTTTTTGAAAATTATTGGATGTATTTAATAAGTTATTGATAACAATTTTAGACCAGTTAATCGTATTCTAAACCAACTATTTACTTTTAAAATATGTATGTTAAATATGCAGGGAATAAAAATGTATTCATTAAATACCATGTGAATGTATCCATTAAATACCATATGAGAAATGTTCAAATGGACAAACAAATAACTGTTTTATCACCATAAAGATGTTAGGAACATGATTTTTTAACAATTAATACAAAAAAACTTTAAAGTCCCTCTCTTTCTTTTAAACTTTAGCGATAGGACAAGCACTCTTGCAATGGTAAGTGAATTCAAACTTAAGAAGGATGAAAATAAGATAGGTTTGTTATTTAAAATAATATAATATAAATAGCATAAAAACTAAATAAAAACCTATTTTAATCCTATTTGAATCAACCCATCCAGAATTACAATTTGATACTATTTAAAACATATTTAGAATTCAAAATCAATTGGTTACTTCAAATTCAATACTCTAGAGAAAATCTTATTCAAAATCAGCCATTTATAACAAAAGGGAAGCCAATATAATTCAAATGTTATTATGGTAAAATGTCTATGGTTCTAAAAAGTCAAATTTGATCAAACTTAAAGGAGGCAACATTTAAAATATAAGAACTGAAATTTCATGATTAACCATTAAATCAAGTTTAAAATATAATGAATCAACCACTGTATTTTTGGTATCTCAAAGTGTTCAAATCTAGATGGCAGTAGAATGCCAAAAGGATGTGATAAGATAAAAGTGTATTTCTAAGATTTAAATGTTAAAACAAATACTAACACAACACTATATGTTTTGTCCATAGAGATGTGACATGAAAATCTGTTTATTTCAAACAGTTATCACAGAATTTGTAAAAAATTCTATCTATCAATCCCAATACATTTATCACAACATTTCAACATTTTTCTAAAAATATGAGTGACAAAACTGTTGTATGTTTTAAAACATGACAATTTCATGTCTAAAATAAATTTTAATGAAACTTACCTGTAATGTTGGACAGCAAAATTCAATCTATAGTGTATCTGAAAAAATTGCCCTTAATACCACAAAAAAAAAAGAGTAGGAAATGAAATCCCAGTAAAAAAGGACACAAGTGGGTTGAGATATATATGCTGAAAGAATAACATTTAAAATTATCCTGCCATACTATTTTAAACCACTTTTGTAGTTCCCGATAAATATCAAACTATTTAATATTAACTAATAGACAGTTTGGACGTATTAAAATTACCTTAAAAGTACATATTTGCATTCATGCACAAAAAATTGTGTATAATGACTTTTATTAATGTTGCTAAAAACCTTTCTAATAAATATGAATTTTAATCATAAGTTTCTGACAATTTCTGAAAGAGAAAAACTGCATGGAACGCAAAATAATGAATTAATTTTGCAAAACTATGCTTTAAAAGTGTTTTAATAAACCTTTCACATAATAACCTATTAAGTTTGAGTATATTGAGGCGAATTATGTACAGCAGCAGTTCTTTATTGTGAATTTAAAAACCAAAACTTGGAAATATATTTACTATGTACAAAGGTATTTAGAACATTCTTCTAAATGATCAAATTATATCCAGACCCTAAACGTGAAAGTATTTTTTTAATTTATAATGGTTTCTCAAACACATCTAAGTGAACATTTAATACACAGATAATATGTAAACAGAGTAGAAAAATGATGAGGGAAATGAAAAAGTATCAGCACCAAATAATAAGTTAACAGTTCATTTAAATAAAATTGTACCGATATATTTTCAACTTAGTGAGAATGTGGTTTAACACAGATAAACCTCCCTCTTTAAAATAAATAGTTACAATTTGTAATAAGACTTCTAAAGAAAATATCAGTGGATATTTAGTTTTTTTTATTTCCCTGGTCAGTTCCAACAACAAACTAGATCAAAACATAGTATTTTCTGACATATTAAGATATTTTTCTAAGTTAGAAATGGCTCCTATATTTAAATTAAATTATGTACTGAAGATGCAATTGGTATTTGTAATTATTTATAATATTTTTAATGAAAATAATAAAACTATTATCCGAATAATATGTCAGCAAACACTAACAGATCAACCATAACATAATAAATATACTTCATTTTAACTCATAAAAAAATTGTGAAAGCAGCCAAATGATTTTAAAAATATCAACTAAATTGATTTTTAAAATAGAATGAATCAAATAATTTTGCCTTGTATGACTATATTTGTGTTCACTTTTACTTGAAAATGTTTTGTGTTACCAATAAGAATGATGCAAAAACAATATGTGCATTTGATAAAAAATCATTGATTCACATTTTACCACCTGTTCAGACAATACACATATATAATAATTAAATGGGGTAGTGATGAGAAAGTTAAATTGAAAAGAAGTGTACCCACATTTGTGTAAAAGGTGATTAGGAAACCATTTAGGGAGTCTAACTCCAATCTCCCCATAATGATCAGGCCAGTCTAGCACGAGAGTGATGCCTTCGACCATTCAGCCACCAAAGTGAATAGGGATGATCAGAGTAGAGTTAAGAGGAAGTGCACTACATATTTGGGTGCAGAAAGAGTCAGAACCATTTTATGGAAAGGCCACCCTAGAAAGCCCAGATGGATGAAAATTACAATCATGTGTTTTGATATGTTTTGATTGTTAACTTTGAAGTCTACCTTTTCCTGTTAAGTTTGTAGAACATACCATTATATACTTTTTTCAATGTCTATTAAATGCAACATTTTGGGTCACATATTTTTACTTGTTTAAAAAGGTGAAAAACAGAATAATATAAAGTGGAAATAGTAGCTAAATGTTTAAAAAAAAAGTTCATAGTTTTGAAGAAAAAAATAAAATCTAATCGCGACTGATATTTTATTGAATCTTTATATATGTTAAAGATTTGAAGAATTCGAGAGTTTGAGAATTTAAGGGTTAGAGGATGTGAGGGGTTGAGGATTAAAGGGTCCCCTTCCTAATATTAACATAATAATTGGAGATGGGATGCTTGAATACTCGAATCCTCAAATCAATGAATCCTATGTTATTCTAGAGCTACTAGGGCCATAGAAATCTCAAAAAGAGAACTCTATTACAATTATGAAAGCCTTGACTTGAAATCACAATTTTAAGCAATTTGGTAATGATAAATATATAGACTTGTGTTAACCCCTTGACGTATTTTGACGAGCAGGTCTTGTCATAACATAGTACACCACAGAGATACTTTGACGTCGCACATTGTGTTCTTGCTTAAACTTCAGAGATGGCAAGTTTTTTTTTACAAGCGGTATTACTCAATTATTAGTACAGTCAAGCTAAGATATGGTGTCAACTAGTAAACAGAAAGTTTCTTGGCCTTAAAAATGGCTAACTGACAAAGAAACTATAGATACTTTGTGATTCTGACAATGAAAATGATTTAGTAGATACTAATGATAGTGAAGATGTAGATTTTCTAATAGTGAAAGTGTAGAACTGAAGGTGTCAGCAATAATAACATAGATAGGCCTTCTGAGTGACAGCTCCTTTGACAGTAGTGATTCAGACAATCAAACAAATGTAAACAAGAAAAATTATTGAGAAAAAAAAACTTTATGGGGTAAATCAACAATATGCTTTATAAATAATAGTATGTTATGTATAAATTTGATTTTTCTTGAACTATGTATATAGAGTCTAAAAAGTAATATTTGTCAATAATAGTTATAATTTGCTATGATAAGAACAAGCATAATGTGGAAGAAGAGGGAGAGCTATAAACTGAAGGATATGGGGGAAATAATATAAGTGGGAGGGGAGTAAAATAAGTAAAATAAAGTGATAAAGGAGAGAAAGAGAGATAAATAAAGGCTGAAGGGAAGTGCTAGGAGAGAGGGGTGATAGTGGAGGTAGATTGAGAGGAAACGGGAGAGAGAAACAAGTTAAATGAAAGGGAGGAAGAATGTAAATGGGAGGAAAGAAGAGAAAAAATTATAATTTAGCATGACGTAAAAATGTTGTCTAGGGCATTGAAATTTTAAATATCTTATAGAAGTCATATCAGTTAAACTAAACTTGTGCATAAAGTATTTTGATGTGAATTTAAATGGTAATTCTGGTGTAAAACATAGCCAGGTTAAATGGTAAGTCCAGGTGTTAACAAAACATGTAAATTAAAAAAACTATGAAATTGAAATGAAAAAAACTATAGCACATCTTAAAGATCATTCATTTAAGTACATGAGTAGGTGTTTTGGGGGATTTTTGGCTCCACTTTTCACTACCCATTTGGGTTAGACACATATGTACAAATTACATTAATGTGTTATAACTCGTTCAGGTTATAGGCGTATGTACTATAATTAGTTTTAGTGATAAAGAATAATATATTTATATGAAGTGTACCCGCATTTGTTAGAGGAAGAGTGGAAAACAATATTGCGAACGTAGTGTTAGACCGTACAGCCACCAAGGCAGGTATGAGGACAGTTGAATTTGGATTAAGTTTACCTGCATTTGGGTATAGGAAACACATTTCATTTTCATAAAAGTGACTAATGGGGGAAGAGAGGCTATATAATTGGTGTTTAGAATAGGTTGAATTGACCTTGCATAAGAAAAATATATGCAATCGTTTAGCAGAGGATAAAAGGATAAGGGGGAATATTAAAATTTTGTTGAGTTTTTTCGAATCAACAATCTTATGTTTTCTGCTTTACCTTTACTTCTGTGTAAAAGCCTAAATGATTACTAAATTTTAAATTACAAAATAAAGTGAACAAAATAAACCCAGATACTTTGACTGCTTTCACAATGCATCCAAAACCCACAAAGAGATAAAATGCAAGCACTTGGTGGATAAGAGAAAATGGCAAAAATTTTTAATTACTCTTATAAATTAAATTATAATTTAAAATGTCTTGAAGGCGTAGAGAAAAACGAAAAGATAAAATGTGAGTAAAAACAGGGTTTAATTTGTTTTCAATCTTCATACTTTAAGGTACAATTTCAGCTATTGAATCTCATTATGAATATAAAAACGTGTAATAAATACTAGTGAAAAACATTTAAAATGTTACTTAAGCGAAAATAGTTATCGTTGACAATTTTATTTTTAAAATAATTATTTGGGTGAAGGCACATTATTAAAGTATATTTTTTCCTTGCTTTACATTATTTTAATAAAACTCTTGACATAATAAAACAATCCCAGAAAATGTAAAGTTTCTGAGATTAAAACTTTTTCAGAAAAACCTCTTTTTTTCTCTTTTAACTATACACTGCCTCTTGATGAGTTACTTTATAATGAAACCTGGATTGATGGATATAACGGCAATGATATATTTCCTTCAAGAGGCAGCCATTAATGCTATGTCCAGTAGCAGCAATGTAACATGTGAACTGTGTTCTTTTCATTATAAAAGCTATATTATGCTAGTTCCCTTTTATATGATTATATCCATCTTTTCTGTACCTTCTTTCGTATGTAACAAAACTTTATCACTTAGATAAGTGTGCCGGACTAGCCCTCCTAATTTGAGCCATGACTTAGCCTAGAGCTAATTTATCATTGGTGAAATATGTGTGTACCCTTTTACAGTGATAGATTAACAGCCAGGGACTGGATGTTGTGCTTGTCCTAGGCTCAAGTTAGATTATAAGGCATGTGAAGCTTCGACAGGCCTAGCAAGCCGGCAGGGGAAAAGTATATGGCTTGAATAAAAACTGAACCAAGCCACAGGATGGAAACAGTAATGGATGTAAAAAAAAAAGTAGCCTAGAGTTACCAACTTTTGTAGGATTGTGTTAAATCATGAAGTATTTCTAATTAACCCTGAGACTAAATATTGTGAAATGAAATGCACAAAATAAAATAAATTACATAAAATACAAGGCAAAATTGTATAGCTAAATTTTTTTATTAACTAGTAGCAAAATGATGCTTTCAGTGTCTTAACAAGTGCTTGCATAAAACCTTTTGTGTGGCTTGGGGATTAAAAAGAAAATGTATCCTACCTTGTCCTTCTTGGGAAATATTTGGATCTTGTGATATGCCAGGCAGGCTCGACAACAGTCCCATGCCTGGAAGAAAAAGGTTAAATCAAAAAACAAAGTTATGAGGCAAGAGGCATGTCCTAATCATAAATTCTATAAATAATATTGGATTGTAGGGATGGGACCCTTGAATCCTTAAGGATATTCAAGATTCGAGGATGTGAACAAATTTCATATTCAAGACTTAAAAAAAAAAGATCTTCAATTATTCAAGTGAAATTTGCTATAGAACTCAAAACTAATTGTTGGTGGTTCAGAATCCATTATATTTAAAGGATGTGTTTAAGAACCAAACCCCAGACCGGTAATTTAACACTTTAATGAATGTATGAATGTTATAATGAATGGATTATAAGAAAGACTGATAAGAATTAGTTACTATTTGTATTTTTTATTATTCTATTATATTTATATTTCCTCTTATGTTCATAATTTTTATAAAGATTTTGATTAAAAATTCAAAGGTAAATTGGAAATTCGGATTTGACCCAACTCTAATTTATTTAATAAAGCGATAAATTAAATAGTGATTTCTTTATTTTTAGTTTCAGTAAGTTATCCAATCCTGAAAAATAAGTGTCAGTCAAGACTATTGCTAGAGTGACGTCTTAAACCACGCGGTAACCGAAGCGTGTTTTAGTTGCATTTGTCTACAAAACACAAACCACATATTATTTAGTAAATACACACCTGAAGCATCCTGATGGGACTGACTGCTCTCCCCTCCTAGCAGTTGCATGAAAGACTCGCTCTTGCTATTGTCGGCACTATCATCCAGCTCCTCAACGTCCGACTCATAATCCAAGGGTTCACTTTTGGGATGCGTCATGGACGATACAAAATCCACCCCTTGGCTGGATTCGTCGGGTAAAGTCAAGGGACTGGAGGGCAAGGAGCTTTTCTGGGGCAGAGGCGGGGTCGGGACTTGTGCAGGTGAACGGGGGGGTTGCTGCTTTAACACCACGGCTGAGGCCTGCGCCTCGGAGCGTATCCGTTTGTAAGGTGGAGTGAGCAGTTCCCGTTCTGACATGCGCGCATTACTCAGAACTTGAGGTTTTTCTTGTTGTCTGACTGGTTGAGGAACCTATAAAAAATTAAAACAATGAACACAACACTATTTCTTCACATTTCAATACTAAAACACAGTCCAATTTTCATAAGAACAACCTTATCTGACAGCTAGTAAAGGTTTCTAGATCTACTTTCACATATTCATATGTCAGGTTATGTCATCTGTAGTTGTCTGTCACTTTTGGTAGACATTATCAATATCTAAAAAATAATAATAATAAGTAGTAGAATGTTCTTAGTGTTTGCAGCAAAATAATTGTATAAAATGCCCTTTTTATGAAAATTGGACTTTATAGTTATTATTAGATCATGCATATTAATTTTCTACTAGCACTCAAAATAATATTAACAGCTTTGGTTAATTTTTTGAGAATATAAAAAATTAAAAGCACCCAGAAGTTAAGCTTTGGGATGCTCAGTGAAGTTTTTTATCACACTTTCCAATAATTGATCTAAACTGATCAAGGTACACTACGTTTACCTTGTAAGGTAGTAGGCTTACCTTGTAAGTTTCAACTATAGCGCAATTTATTAAATAGGTTAATAATGTAATTCGTCGAGGTAATATTGATACCTTTCAGGGTAAACTGAGTCTACTTTTAAGTTAAGATGAACACACATTAACTAAAAACCAAGTGATTATTTTCTTTACCAATACAAATATAGTGAAATCTCCCTTGACCGACACCTCTGAATAGCAAATTCCTCTTTGTAAAGGACAGTCTAAATTTCCCTGGTAAAATCACATGGGCTCTTTTAATTAAACAACTTCCCAAAAATGAATTTTCTCAATATTGGACACTTTTAAAGACACATATTTATATATTTAAAACTCTAAACAGAAGAAAAAAACTGAAAATATCAGTTCATTGATAGTATTTGATTGTATGAATGTCAGGCATGCCATTGTCTCATGTGAAGTGTTAGCAGTTTCACCTTCCCCCTCTAGTGAAAGTTTTTAAAATAGCCTACTTATTATTAACTACTCTACTTCATGGGGATGTTACAGCAGATCTTTGTACTCGTGCACATATATACATTACATAAGGTCTACTGTTTACATTTCATTGCATTTTGTTATGTGTATTATGCAATCCATACAGTAAACTACATACATTTTATTCATAAGTCATAATTATCCTGTATACAATACTTCACAGCATATTAATTTGATTGTTTGTGTTATCCACATTATATAAGTTGATTTAGATTAAAGTATGTTCAAGATGTATGATTTAAAAAAAAATGTTTCCAAATAATGGACATCTCTTAATAACAGACATTTTTTGATCCTGGAAGGTGTCGGCTCTTAAGAGATTTCACTATAATTGCTTTTAAGGTAACAGTAAAATTAATTAACACATACAAAATTAATTTTTTTATTGGTGAATGTAGGTTTTACCAGGAATAATGAAAATGAAAGTACATTTCATTATGTTTAATTTTTAACCCTTTCTGAATTCAAATTGAAAGCCCTTGATTTAATGGAAACACACTATTGACTCTATCACGGACTAACAATAGTGTATTTGCTTTTAAGTTTAAGGTGAGATGAATGGGAGCACGGGAAAAGGGAGGTTTTTTTGCAGTTTTTATAGCAAAAAAAGATATTTTGGCAAAATAAATCAAATATTGTTCCAGTAGAAACATAGAGTTTAATTTTCTTTACAGTTTTTGAATATTTGTCATGAGCATAGATGACAAACCTTTTAATGGAGATTAAAAGTTATATCCAAATTCTAGGACACCCTTGAAAGATATTCAAGATATGTTGAGAATACTATGAGAAGAAAATTATTATTATTAGCACCGCTTCTTACTACCCATTCGGGTTATACGCACTTACGCTAATGTGTAATGTTAAGGTGATTGTGAGATGAAATGGAGGACCTACAATTTAACGTGGGATCCGAACCACGGTGGAAGCCTGGCGTTCCTCACATTCACAAGTTCTGATTAATACACGTCTTGTCAGAGGTGAAGGAAGGGTTTGGTATTCAGATAAATCTGTGCTGGGGCCGAGGATTGAACCCCGGACGTTAGCACAGAAGTCCGACACCTTACCCCTAGACCACCAGGTCACCAAGAGAAGAAAATTAAACTATGTTTTTACAGGACAGGTCTTTCATTTATTTTGCCAAAAACTTTTTTTGCTATAAAAAATGCAAAAATACTGCCCTTAACTGGCAATCCCTACCATCCCTCCATAAATGGCTTTAACACGTCCAATTAAAACTTTCATACATTAATCTAAACACAGTTGAACAAAACCTGGACATAGGAATTGAACCTGGGACTCTGGTATTATTTTTCAACAATATTAAAATGAAAACCATTTAACGAACATAATCAGCACAAAATGACTTTATTTATTTAATTAATTGCTCCTTACTACCCATTCAGGTTATACACATATTTGGTAATTACTCTAATGGGTAATGAGGAAGGAAGCATTTTATATGTAATTTACCCACATTTTTGTGAAAAAACTGTGTAAAACTATTTAGGAAAATTTACCCTCAGTAGACACGACCAGGATTCAAACCTTGATCTCCCTGTCACCAACAGACCAGTCTAACACAAGTGATGCCTTAGACCATTCAGCCATTGAAGCGGGTTAAATGACTACCAATTTATTTCATACACTAGTTGATAAACAAACATTTCAAACTATCCTAAAGTGGTGCTGCCAGTCAGCCAACATTTCTTGGAATTGTGGGTAGTGGGTTTAATCAAGAGCATGATAGAGTTGTCTCCTAGCTTTCTGGTGTAGATATTTAAATAGTTTTATTGCATTTTATCTTATTTTCTTATAAAAAAGGATGGGTAAATGAAAGTGATGATACTAGAAAAAGGAAATTCACAATCTAATAAACTTTATACAGATTAGTCAAAGATGAAAAGTATTGTGTGTTGCAGAAGCTGCGGAGATTTAGACTCAACAAGAATTTTACTAGAGCCAAGCCAATTGGCTGTGAAGAAAACAACACTTGTACAAAAATAGAGATAGGTCAATATCAAGAGTAAAAAATAAAACATGTATACAAAAACAAATTTCATAATATTTTAAATCTCTTTTATAATATATAACTGTATTGTTAGACCTTTATATGCATTTTCAAGAACACATTACTCGCAAAAGTGGTGTGGACATGTAAATTGTAACTACTGTAGACACAGAAAAAGAATATCTATTTTTTCCAGCAAAGCTTTTATAAACAAAGCAACTTCAACATATTAGTCACCGACTTGTAATCTTAGCTGTGGCAAGATATAAAACTGAAAAATATGCAGTAGTTGAGTAAGTGTGGTAATGAGTAAATTTCATTAAGAGAATAGAAACAAAGTACACCCTGTACAATACTTCCTTACACTTCAAGAGAACTTCTCTTCTACAATGCAGGTCTCTTAGGCACCTATAGAACAACTCTCCCAGCTGTCCTCTTCTTATTAAATCCGCTCTACTTCCACATTTCTCCTCAATCACGATTCCAAGTTATTTTATATTCTGTACTATTCTCATCTCTACTCCATCCAACCTTATAGCTTTATTAGGTCTTATCCTCTTCCTTGTCATTGCCATCACTTCACACTTTGCCATGTTCATTGCACACTCTTTTACTTCCTTATTCCATTCTTGTGGTTGTTCCTGTACTTCCTCTTCCTTCTCCCGCTATGCCATCAAGTCATTAGCAAACATCATGGCTTTCATTCTTTCGTTCCTGAGTTTTCCTGCCACTTTGTTCATGACCATTTCCACTAACATTACAAATAGTAATGGTTATTTGGAACCACTTCATCCTCCCCCTCTCCGTCTTAACAAACACAACTCTTGTTATCATCATACATGCCTTTCACTCTCATTACCACTCTTCTTTCCACTTCTGCCTCCTCCATCGCTTTTCAAACTTTATTTCTATCCACGCTATCATATGCCTTCACATCCATAAATACAACTACCAAGTCCTTACCATATTCATACCTTCTTTCCATCAGCTGTTGTATGGCAAAGATCAAGTCTATTGCTGACCTCTGTTCCCTAAATCCATGCTGTTCCTATCTCCACCTTCCTTTTATTTTATTTCTTATTCTCTTTTCCAGAATATTCTCATATACTTATGTTTGTACAGTGGCATATCAGTGTTATCCCCCTATAATTGACACCTCTTCCCGTCTCCTCTCTGGTAAATAGGTATTATAACTCCTTTTTTCCAGTCTTCCGTTATCTTGTTCTGCTTCCAAACCACTCTCAGCACCATGTATCACTAATGTATACCTATAGCCTGAATTTAGTTGGAAGAACAGTAGAGAAAATTAAACTATATTTCTTTATGCGTCCAACATTGACAACATTTTACTCTATTGTTTGTGTTATTCTATAGGTATTGGTAAGACTAGAGATGTCCCGATACCTGTTTTTATCGATTCTGATTATTAAGTTCAACCTCGATTTTTCGACACTTAAAAAAATTTTTTCATTATTTTTCCAAGCATCCAAACTCATATGAAAAAAAGATGGTATTCAACTTCATAACATACAAAAAACTGCAAGACATTCATAGTAATACATTTTTTTTTAAATTTTAACAAAGAAAAATATCAATTTTACCAAGTTTTAAATCTTATAATCAAAATAATAAAATAATTAGGAATTACAATATAGTAAACATGTATTATTACCTAAAAATGAAGCCTCATTAAATCAAACATTTGTAAATAAAAAATAAATAAAAAAGTTATAATATACAGTTGTTGAGAACACAAGTCTGTATTCAATTCACCAAATAGGATCGTTAAATGAAAGTGCCCTGTTTTGAATGAATGACATTGGAAAGAAAACTTAATTATTTGAAATTGCTACCAGTACAGTACTTTAAGTAAGTCTACTTGAAAATAAAAACTTTTTCTGTAACTATTATTTGTCAAATAAAAAAGATTAGCTTTGTAAAAACAGACAAAAACAATTTGTCTTAAATATTTAAGAACAAATGTTATTGTATAGAAAATCTAACGTGCCTGATACATTACTCCCCCCTCAATGCAAAACTTAAGAGTGGACTCGGCCATTACAACACATGATTGCTTTAAACTTTGATTTCACAATCTTATAGACACACTAAAAGTCTTCAAAACAGAAAATCAAAACAAAAAATTCAAATAAACTCGAAATTAATAGAATAAATTGAGGATTTTATAACGGAAAGAAGAACACATTTCAGAAGTTACAAAAATTTAAAGTCGTCCGCCATAACTGATCCTACCCATGTTAGCTCGCCAGAAATTAGTGATGAAGTGTTTTGGCAACGATATATTGGACTATGGTCTAAATCTATTAATTAAAATAAATATAACTTTTTTTGTTCTATTTTTATTAACTGCATCGATTTTTGTTCTATTTTTATTAAACTTGTCTTATTCAAAGAGCTAAATAAAACATTAAAAACTGAAAATGACAAATAATATAATTACAAGAGAGTGGCCATCTTAATTTGATCGAAATATCGTAACTTTCAATATAACATGTTGTGATATATCAATTAATAATAAATATATCGATAGATTATAAAAAAATTGCCATCCCTAGTCTACGTATTATATATCGATTGTTTGTTCAGAATCGATTCATGTATTCTCACAGTCTCACTTAACTTTTACTTTAATAAAAGTGTGTCAAAGTTGTTTAAGTTTTTACCTCTTGTTACTGTCATAATGTCAGGTCATATTATATTTGAGACCATTTATTTTTCATGTTGAACACCTGCCAGCATGAGTGAAACGGCAACTAAATTAATATGTGAGATAGTCAATTGTTACCTGTTCTGAATGTGGCCGTTTTGTTTAGTTGCCAGTTTTATTTAGAGCTAAGAATTGAAGTGGCGAGAATCGTAATGTTAAGATCGGTTCTTGATTCTTTCAATACCCGTAAGTATCAAGATATCGAGTTTAACAGCCCTAGATAAGATATATCAAAAGTAAAAGCTTCAGATAACATGACTTGACGTGTGAATATATTAAAATTGTTTTAGTAACTTTAGTAACTAACTTCAACTGTTCTTCCTACCAAAATTATACTATACTTTACTTGTTACCCTTATCATTTCCACAATCAGTTTGTCCACACCCAGTGCTTTTCCTTGTTTCATCCTCTCTTTAATGCTCTCCTCCACCTTTTTCCATGTTGGACATCTTTCCTACTCTTCTATTTCTTCCTGCCCCTCTCTTTCACTCTTATGTGACCTTATGTCACCTTATATGACTAGAGAAGTTACTAAATCTACTTTCACATACTCAAATCAAGTCACTTATGATTAGCAATACCAATAAAAAACTAACAATATAATGAAATGTTATCAATGATGACTGCAAAAATAAAAGTCTACAGTATGTATTTTCTAAAAGGCCCCTACTATGAAAATTGGACTGTAGAACTACTTTATCCCTATGCAAAGAAGCATTACATGTCCAACCAAATCAGCTAAAGAATAATCACAATCTGACTCTAGTGTGCTAATTTTGACACCAGAAGCCCAGGTTAGAGATTGGTACTTTTTTATCCTTAAAAATGTGTTTTCCCACTCTCTTTCCAAACAATCTTTTTAGAGATATATAAACTGATAGTATATAAACTGACTGATTATATCAGCGTGTGACTTATAAACTAATTTAAATCTAAGATAGAGACAACACTCAGCCCAGCCATTTATTCATAGTGCTGTTAAAGGGGGAAACCCACATTTCTCAATTGATAAATTTTACGGCCATGCCGGGAATCGAACCTGGGGTCATTAGCTCAGTAAACAGAAACACTATCAACTGAGATCCGTGTTGGACCAGAAAAATAGTAATACCAATACTAGCTATCAGCAGGGATGAATAAAATATTTTGGAACTAAAACTTATATATTTTCATGAAAATCACCCAATCATCAAATATATTCAAAAATAACGCGCAACCAAACTAGGCCTGTATTTGAGTTACTTACTTTATCAGATGTTTTTCTAGGGGATCTATTCTTCACAAAGGAATGAGAAGTTGAGGTCTGTACTGGCAAAATATCTTCTTGTTCCTATTTAAAAACAACATTTTCAATGTGAACATAGATCATTCGACACTAAGAGTCAATTTCATAGTCAGACTGAGCACGCCTCAAGTGCAGTGCTATACTAAATACAGGATGACACCTACCTAGTAAAGAATGTAATGGGTCAGTTTCTCACATGAAACTAGCCCATTCCTTTCGAATTTAGGTAGGTTACATCTAACACCGCACTTGAGGCGTGATCAGTCTGACTATGAAACTGGCCCTAAGCCCAAATATAAATGACTGGTATGCAATAAATAAAGTACATTTTAAATTCCTGGGTTGATACAGCTTATAAAAGTTTTGAAATTCCTCGACTTTTTCAAATTTTGAATCACATAAAATATTAAAAACATAGGCCCTAATAAGAAAATACAGCTTTTTTACTATTTCATATTAAAATCCTTGACATAAGAAATATATAAAAAAAAAGATATCCAACTCTTCTACTTCTAATTCTGAAAGCTATAGCATTGCAACAATAACTGAATACTTCAGTGACACTTTTTTTTAAATTGCCCCAACTTTTCCCTGTGTCTGACTTTCCTGAATTCAACTAAGGCAATATTATTCTTGACTTTAGCAAACTACTAGAAAACTTGCTGGTTACCAAAATTTTTCAAATAGTTTTTTCCAGCCCTATTCTATATTTAATAAGGGTTGTGACTATTTTATTAGTACAAAATTTCCTGTGTTATCCTGGTTTTCCCAAATGAATTTACATTTTTCCAGGCATCAGATTGAAGACAAAAGTAATAAAATTTCATTTGTCATCAAATTGACATGTTTAAAAAACAGACTAAATTAAATTAAGATTGAAATGGAAATACATCTACGGCCCTTCACAGCCCTTGTTTAAAGGATAGTAAGACATATATGAACCAGTGTGCACTTAATTCTAGTTCACTTTTTCATCCATCCCAAGATCTACTATGAGGGCTATTCCAAAATCAACCTCCAATTATTGGTTGGTAAAAAAAAGTTTAAAATAGAGAAAAAAAATTATACCAAACACAAAGCTTACATACAAAGATGCGTTACTTTTTCACATAGCTGCCACCAAAATTCAGGCACCAGCCGTACCGTGGCACCTACTCTTGCAATCCCTTGTCAAGGAATAGCACCACCAGGTTTCCCAACCAGTTGTTGACTCCATCCATGAGCTTCTTGTTGGTTTCAAAGCGCTGGGTAGCCAGCCAGACCTTCTCTTTCTGAAGAGATGGTTATAGCTTAGCGCCAAGCTCAGACTTGTGATCAAATATCTCCCTGTTTAACTGCTCGAGTAAAGCCTTTATGTGAGCCGCAGTGTGGGGCCGCACGTTGTCGTGCAGGAGAACAACACACTTGGTAAGTATCCCACGCCTTTTGTTTTAGATCAACATCCAAAGCTTCCTCGCTGTTTCCCTTGACATTGTAAAATGCTAAAGAAGCTTCGGACATTGATCCAAAACAAAAGGCACGGAATGCTCACTAAGAACATCGTTATACTGCATGAGAAAATGTAGTCCACAATGCGGCTCACACAAAGGCTATACTTGAGCAGTTAAAATGGGATATATATTTCCAACCCGGACTTGGTACCAAACAATTACCATGTCTTCAGAAATATTAATCTATCTGGCTTGCTACCTAGCACTTTGAAACCAACAAAGAGCTCATGGATTGAGTCAATAACAAGCTGGGTACTCTGGCAGCAATGTTCCTGGATGAGGGATTGCAAAAGCTGGTGCCACAATAGGCCACGATAAGTGTCAAATGACTAAACATGAAAAAGTAATGCAGCAATGTATATAAGCTTTGTATGTAATAAAAAAAATCTTTTTATTTTTGACTTATTTTACCAGTCGAACGGAGGTTGAGTTTGGAATAACCATATTTTAAGCTTTCAGTTTAATGTCCCAAATTAAAAAATTGTTGCACTATTTTTTCTCAATTTTGCAAAGTTCCCTGCGTTTTCCCAGTTTACCAGGCGTGTGGAAACCCTGTTATTACATTGTAACTGAGTCCTCCCATCATTGGCTCATGACAGTTATGCAGTATCAGTAGATGTACCCTAATTAGTTGTTAATAAAATGATTAGATTTTGTTTGATAAAACCTATTTCGGTTTAAAAATTTGTCAATAAATTATTAGTTTTTTTTTAATGGCAACAAATTAACTCAAATTGGAGTGGTAAGTTATAGTGCAATGAATATCAAAAATACCGACTTAGGGATATATACATATACCAAAATCAAAGGTAGGTGGTTAAAAATATCTCATTTAACCCTTGAATACTATCGTGTTGCTATCAATATGTAAATATGACATGACATAATAGTTCAGATAAAACCTTTCATAAGTTTCACACATGATGAGTTTTAAGTTTTAATCTCCTTGCTCCTAGAGTACGCAATAACACAATAATGATACATTATCTTGGCCGGCTTTGTTGTTTTTGCTGTGTAAATAAGTTTTGGTTATGTAAATAAATATATTTATCATGTATTTCATAATTTGAAATAAGCCTTTTGATAAATAAAATTTAATGGTTTATTTTGTTTAGAATGTTGGTTTTGATGATTATAAAATAAAATATCTAATGCAGAGTTAAGAATTTGTGTTTACATCCAAGAGACTGTATTTAAAAATTTATGTTTGAACTATGGATTATATTTTCATGACTTAAAAATTTAAAATATATCTATATATTTTGAATTATCGGCATAAAATACCTACATGATAAAAAATCGATCATCCTTGGCCAAATGTGCCAATTTCGACCGCTAAATTGGATCGGTTATCAGTATCAGCCCAGCCATATATATATAATATATATATGTATAATATATATATATAATATACATATATATATAATATACATATATTTATTATATATATATTATATACATATATATAATATATATATATATAATATATATATATTATATATTTATTATATATATATATTATATACATATATATATAATATACATATATATATAATATATATATATTATATATTTATTATATATATATAATATATACATATATATATTATATACATATATATATTATATACATATATATATTATATACATATATATATATATATATAGGGCTGGGCCAAGGATGATCGATTTTTTATCATGTAGGTATTTTATGCCAATAATTCTATATATATATATATATATATATATATATTACTAATTGTATTTGGCCAAGGGAAATATATTTCTTGGACTGAAGGAACTTTATTTGGTTTTTGGAATATTGATATAGTTAATTCAGATATAAATACACTAATCAACCATAATTTGCATTTTAAAGGTTTTAATTTTGCGAAAAGATTTTATCATATTTTATTTTGAGTAGACCTATGTATTATAAATTCAAAAATGTTAGCTATATTAAGTGATGAAAATGAAATAGTGAAAGGTCTACTAACCCCTGGGTCATCTCCTGTGAGGCCCTTCACTTGCAGACTCTCGGCAGTCTTCAAGAATGATGCCAACTCCTCTTGACGGACATTCACCTCTCCACGATACATAAACTCCAAGATCGAAACAAGTTCTTTGTGTCCAACATCCTTCATGATGACAATCGGATGTTTGCAAGGGTTCACTTTGAAAAGTTCCTTAAAGTAAGGGCTGCACACTGAGAGAACAATCTTGTGCGCCTGGACGAAGTTTCCTCCTGCAGCTAATGTGACATCTACCAGATCCTCCCCTTGGAGAAGGGCGTGGAAACCCGAGGAGAGGTTGCTATGGAAGTTATTCCAGCGGAGAGAAAACTGTTCAGTGTCACCATCAGCCATATTTTAAAGAAGATGGATCAATATGAGACTATTATCTGTAAACAAAGATATCAAGGTTTCATAAATCTACAAAGGTCTATGTGATATGTGATAAAATCGTTGTTATTGCCAATAGAGGATGTAGAAGGTGGGTAGGCGCTAGGAAAAGCGGGAACTCTTAGTCACGCAATGTATAGGATTAGTCAAACATTCAGCGTTGTTCAGATATAATAAAATAAAAGTATACAGTTCATTTTACAATAAACTCACAAAACAGATTGCTTGTTTTATTTAGAGTCACTGTGTTTAGACGTTGATGGCTTTAGCGAAAACGCATTAGGTGTCCTTGTGGCAAAATCTTGAAACTTTAAAATGAAACAATTGATAGTAAACATACAGTATCGCAACAAATATAGACAAAATAATAATCAATAGTTTTCAAAAGGTTAATACTATTATTCACATCAACCCAAAGATTAGGCTTATTTAAAGCAAGTCATGTGACTAAAGTAGCTGAAACTCATGATGGAAATTCAATTTATGTAAGATCAAAAGTTGTAGGGCAAACATGTGTTGGTTTAACACCTTGTAATGTTAAATGTGTCTTAATTTTTGTCCAACACAAAATAAACACTTTAGAATGTGTTATTGTATTTCAGTTATAATTTTATAACAGGGTGTCTAATGAGTTGAAGAAACAAAAATTAGTGACTTTTGGTGACCTTTTTGACCAAAAAATTCCTTCTATAAACGGTTGAACATTATATAATACATTTATAGACATAATGCACTCACATGCAACATAAAACTTTAACTAGATGGCAAACGTTAACTTTGTCCTTGGTATCACAGTAAAACAATCAGGCAGCAGGCTTGCAGCTAGCGTATGGCATCATGGGTAGCGGGTGGCTCGACATTTGACGCGTTTGCGTCGTTATGATGCACAGGAAATTCAAATAAAAATATTTTCGTGACTTTATGACCAAAATATTGAAAACTCGCGACTTTTCAGGGACTTTTGTGACCCTGTAGACATCCTGTATAAGTTAGCTAGCTACGAGTTAATCCATCCAAATTAGCCAATAGCTTTATCTTCAAAATACCAACAAAACCATGCTAGGCTAAGAATAGTTAAATTTTAGGCTTGTATATTTTATATTACTGTGCCACCATTGAATAATAAATAGACCTAGGCCTATAATTATTCTATTCAGTGTAAAAATCAGTGACTAGATCTTATTGCACAAAGTAGGGCTATGTAATGTACTACAAAGTAGCAAAGCCCTACTGATGCGAAATGACACATATAGGCCTAATTTTATTATTTATCGCTTAACCCATACTAAACAAAGAATCACAAATCTGCAATACCAATAACAAAGCCTGTATTTAAATTGATACATATGTGCAAAGTTTATTTGTATACTTAATTGTATAGCATTGCTTTCTTCCATCTTAGAGTTTAAACATGTTTAGAACATCAATAAATTATTATTATTAGCTATGTGTTTCAGCAATCACCATCATTCATGTGTTTCAAGATTATACCCCTACCAGTGCCACATACATCAACGCACAATGCATATTGTTAAAAAAAGTTTGCGAATTTTCTAATACGTCAGGCTATCACCATACTTGCGACTTGTTCACCACATAGTAAAAAGTGCTGTGATCATGTCAGCACAGGTAATCTTGTTAATATAATCTCTGTTGATGGCCATACTACTTAACAACAACTTTATGTCGGTGACCTAGTGGTCTAGGGGTAAGGTGTTGGACTTCTGTGCTGGAGGTCCGGGGTCCAATCCTTGGTCCCGGCACAGATTTATCTAATTGCTATACCCTTCCTTCACCTCTGAAAAGACGTGCATTAATCACAACTTGTGAATGTGTGAATGCCAGGCCTCCACCGTGTTTCGGATTCCATGTTAAGCTATAGGTCCTCCATTTCATCTCACAATCACCCTACCATCACACATTAGCGTAAGTGCGTACAACCCAAACTGGTAGTAAGACGCGGTGCTGCTAATAATTAATAAATAATAATAATAATAACTTTGTCACTAAAGTGAGCGACTTTAAGCCCCAATATTAAATAGCGTGGATCAACAGTTTGGTGAAATTGTCATTGCACTTTTGTTGCAGCAACCAGATCACTAGTATGACTGTGCCCTAATTCTGTTTCAAAAATTAAGATGGCCATAGCTTTCCACCCAGGGATGTGGGCCAGAAAGTTTTCCAACCATTTTTACCATGTTTTACATATGTACAGAAATAAACTTTCCAAAAATAATATAAAATAAACTTTCAATGTCAGATTAGGACTGGATTAAATTTGCTTGCCAACAGTTTTTTTTTATTTTCCTCTAAAGATTTCCCTGGTTGGACCATAAAATGGTAATCAATTCCTTCCACAGTGATTTGCTTCGTTAAAAAAAAAGATTAAAAGGGGAATTCTCTGACTCAACAGGGGGAGTTCGAAACTGATAAGGGGAATTCTCTGCCTCCACAGGGGATTTACCTTTCTTTATGAAGTAGTATGTTGTAAAAGTTACAGTTACAGTGAGCAGTAAGGTTTTGGAATCATTTTGGCAAAAATCTTTGTACTTCCAGCCAACGTATTATAATACTTTATATCAAGTTATGTAAGCATAAATAATGCTTTACAAAAAAAAAACTAGTGTGTGGAATCATTATATAAAAGTGTGTGAAGAAAATAAAACCGGAAAATTTAAATACTGTGGGCAACCATATATGCAAACAATGCAACAAGAATGAAAAGACATTTGACAATGTGTAAAGAGTGCCCAGAGAATACAGTTTTGTAATAGAAGCTAATGTAGAAAAGTGCTAGAACAACTATTTCTGGGAGAAATATACATCAGAAATCATATGCCAGTATATTTATTATATTTAACCTTTTATTCGTAATGCAAGGCAAGGTTGTAATCACTTAGGATAGTTTACTGACAACTTATTTTTGAAAATTCTGAGATATTTTAAAAACTAATCAAGCGATTTGGTTCAAAATGAGTATTTGGTGTGCGTTTGACATGATTAATAAAACTATATACTTTTTTGGTTAGTATTGCTTAAGTGTAGTTTACTCATGAGTGATTTTTGTAAAATTCAAAATATTTTGAAAATGGCTCTAATACGTTTTAAAATGGATATCTGGGGTGTAAATGACATGACAAATAAAACTGCATACTTTTTTTTGGTGAAAAATTAATTTAAGGGTGGTTTACTGATTACTGATTTTTTAACAGTTCAAAATAGATATAAATAATAATACATATATATTTTGTAGTTATTTAATAGTATTGGAATCGTGACTGATTTTTGAAAAAAGTCAAATAGTTCTAAATCTTTCATCAAAATTAGTATATTGAGACTATTTTACATGATAAATAATAATACTAATCATACATTTTGATTTTTTAAATAAATATAAGAGTAGCGTACTTATGAAAAATTTTAAAAATCTGAAATCTTTAAAAAAATGGTGCTTTAACTTTAGTTCATAATTGTTATCTTGGGAATTAATTTTCGAAGTAAATAATTTTTTTTAACGAATAAAAATAATTTAGAGTAATTTACGAATAAATGGTAGGCCCCTACAATAGTTTATTATTTAAACCCTGTTTTTGAGCACTTTGTTCCAAGCTATAATACACCATATGAGAACGTTAGTGGTTGATTTCATTCGTGACAGACATTACTTCAGACAGTTTATTTGGATAAAATTTCATACAAATCTATGTATTTAATCAAAAATGTACACATATTCAATTTAACACTCACCAATAGAGTGAGATTTCAAAATTTCAAATTCCAAAATCACATATGTGACAGACATGACATTAAATAGACAAACTTTTCAGCAATGCCCAAACAATTCATATTTTCTCTGATTTTAGTTAAAGCAGAGCTTTAGTGATTTATTCCCTAAACAATAATAGAGTTATTTGCTTCTACCCCAAATTTTAACAAAATGAAAATGTGTTTTTTTATAGGAATGTATAAACAATGTGACGGACATGACAGCAATTTGTGACAGCCATAACACCCCTGAACGAAATAATAGGTATATGAATTTTCACTTAGTTAAATATATCTACAACTTATTATAGGTTTGTTGAGAAGACAAATTACATACATATTTACTTAATAAAGTACTTATAATAAACTTTGCTTATGGTCAGAAAAAAAAATTGCACACTTTAGAAGTGACCATCTTTCAACAATAAATTCTCAAACTTATGTATATTTTTTTGTAGAATTGAGAACTTTAAACTCTTCATTAGTATGCAGATAAAATGCCTTAAAACGATATATATACATATATTTGTTTTTATTAACTTCAAAACGTTCTTATCAAAATATTATAAGGGTTTTGGTATCGGTTTGTATTCCAAAATTACCTTCAGTTAGTGTGAAAATGATCTAGTGCGAGATTCTTTCATACCATTTATTTTCTTTTGTTACAGGTAATGGAGGAAGGTAAAAGCATAGATTCACCAAATATGTAGATTGAATATGTGATACTTGTTGGTTTGATCGAAGGAGAGGGAGAGGCAAGTGCAAAACCATCTTCATCAAGTTCACCTACTTCAGGTAGCGGACTCAAGAGTCAAAACAATCACTGATGTTATCAAAATTTGTGGATAGAATGTCAAAAGAATAACAAGAAAAAGCAGATGAGACATTGGCACAGGCTATATTTCCAAGTGGCACACCTCTTTCCATGAATGAAAATCAGTATTGGAAGGATTGTTAAAAGCAAATTCGCCCATCATTCCAATTACCATCACATTATCACTTGTCACATTCCCTTTTCGGTTGAGAGCATAATATAGAGTTCAACAAATGGTTGTTCAAAAGTTTAGCCAAGCAGAATTGTTGACATTGATGTCAGACGGATGGACTGATATACAAGTAAATCCTTTGATGAGCATTGTGTTTGCAACACCTGATGAAAGCTGCAGGGCATATATTAAAAGAAAAGTATCTTCACTTAATAAAATTTGGCTGTCTTGCACCTAGGCTAAATCTTCTGGCAAAGGATGTTATAGGTTTGAATACAATTAGAACAATATTGACAAACTGCAAAGTAATTGTGAAAGTATTCCACAATTATCATGTTGCTAATCACACACTTAAGAGAATACAGA
>CABFWB010000291.1:250334-268085 GCA_902151455.1 Timema bartmani
AAAAAAAAAGAAGCAATTAGCTTTGCTGGTAAAATGAACATGATAAGCTGTCTTAATCCAGTCAACATTGGGTAGACAGTGCTGCAGCTTTGGGCCTACCTACAACCAATGTTTGGACTTTTGTTACATATGCCATCAAAATTCAATGAATATTCATTCAATCTACAATATTTTGTTTAAGTTAACTTAATGTGTTTATAAAAAGTTTCTTAATTAGTATTAGAAAATTGTCTCATTGCATTTTCCTCTGTGCACGGTTTCCTATATATGATGCAAATTGTAGGTAATTTGGGGGGAAGTAGGGCCTTGGAGCCTAACATCTAGACTTAGCATTGATTCTTTTGGGGAAAACATAGCTTCTATAACTTGTGTTTTTCAGGAACTTAACACCATGTTATAGCAGGAATTGTTGGGGCCTTGTTTCATAAAACTCACTAATAACATTAGCTCAAAGAATTCTGTTTCTTAAGTACCTACTAATAAAATTACCCATATTATTGAAAAATATTATAGCTAATTATGAGCTATATTAAATTTATTAGTAAGTTAATTTGCATTCTGACAGAATTGAAAGTTATGTTTGTTGATATAACCGGTGATGAGAGTGGTAATGAAACTTTTGTAAATTAATTGTGCTATGTCATAAACAATGAAGAGAAAATATAAATTGTTAGTAAGCTTTGACCTGGGCTCACCACTGCTAATAATATTAACAAATATTATTTTATTTATAAGAGTTTAAAACCTTTATGAAACAGGGCCCTGTAATGTGTGAGATTAAATATAGGCAAAATATTAAATGCGCATTTTGATAAGAAACGATAGAAGCTCATGTTCATGCTAAGCACACACGGTGGTGGAATTATATACTTCAATGCAAGAAAACTGTCAGTTAGGTTAGTGGAATGGTTTGTATATATGATGCTGTTCCGGGCTTAGGACGGGCTATATTAAACTGGGGAGTGGTTTTTCCACTTTATTATTTTTTAAATAAAGCCCTTGCCTTTCCCATTATTATTATTTATACTTAGCTTAGCCTGGTTAGTTTGAATCACAACTATTATAATAATAATAATAATAATAATAATAATAATAATAATAATAATAATAGTTATTATTATTATTATTATAATTATTATTGTTATTATTATTATTTAGCACCACGTTTTACTACCTGTTCGGGTTANTAATAATAATAATAATAATAATAATAATAATAATAATAATAATAATAATAATAATTATTATTATTATTATAATTATTATTGTTATTATTATTATTTAGCACCACCTTTTACTACCTGTTCGGGTTATACGCTTAAGTACTAATTATGCTAACGGATTAGGAATTGGGAAGGTTGAATTTAGAGGAAGTGAACCCGCATTTGCGTAGAGAGTGGAAAACCTTTTAGGATAAACCACCTTCAGTTCACCCAACCGAGATTCAAACCTCAAGCTCCCCGTCCTCGGCAGTCGAGACTACGCCACTGAGGAGGGTGAATCACAACTATGCCAGACTAAAATGTACTAAGGTGGAGTGGGTTAAGTGGAATCATGAAGTTGCCTAAGTTTATTTTACAGTTAACTGATTAATGTCTTAACTCTTCGCTACCTATTACAAAATGCTAAATAAAAAAATCAAGTGGTTTCTTAAAATCAACACTATTAAGTCAACATGACTTAGGTTTAGTCATCATGTATTAGTATTCTTAATAAAGTGTAGGCCATCCTATACAGTGTGTTGTGAACACAGTTGTACACATTTTCACATTTAAATTAAGTACCAGGCTAGGTTTAGGCCTAATTTGTTAAATAAATTTGGCAGGTGTAACATATGTACAGGACCCCCACCTTCCACAAAAACTTAATACTCAACAGAAAATAATGAGAATTCTTAACAACAATTCTCAACAAAAAATGAAATTATTCATGGTTTGTTAACTTCCTCAGAATGACTTCAAGCTAAACCAATATTGGCATTAGTACGATGCCTACTTTTCAGCTCAAATTTAACTCTGTACAAACAATTGACATGTTGACTTGTCAATGTTTGGTGGTTATTTATTTTATTTTATTTTCAAAAATTTAGTGTAGCCTAAATACATTTAAATTAAATAACATAAAAATAAATAAAATTGAGATATAATGAATTGAAAAAATAAGATTATATAATTGAGTTCACCAACTTAAAGGCTCTAGGACAATGGTTCTTAACCGGTGTTCCTCGAAACACATCTGTTCTGTGAACTGGTTGCAAGTGTTTTGCCGGTAAAAGATGCCACAATAACAACAGTTATGAGTGAGGTTGGCTACTTTGATTCTAACGAATGAAGACTGCTATTCATTTTCTTTAGAATTAAAAAATGACACCTGGACACGAGAATCGAACCCAGGACCTTTGACTTAGGGATCGTCCCATGCCCAGGGCCATTCTTTCCTCATAAGTCTGTGATGAACATGTGGAAATCGTCAGTTACATATTATGAGCGATCAATTAAGATCATGAGCTATCAGATGACACAGCCATCTTCGACTCAGGGCGGCTTTATGCTGAGAATAGAACAATGAAAATTGCATATCATGATGGATTAAATAGCTAAGCAATTATATGTGTTAATTACGGTTATAACAGCATCTAAATATCTTATTCTTTAAATTGAAAAATAACACCTAGACACGGGTGTACCACACATCTTTCTTATAATCAAAAATGTTCTATGATTTCTGAAAGGTTAAGAACCACTGCTCTAGGGCCTACTGCTTTATTTGAAAAGACTAAGTAAGGCTTATTATAGGCTAAAACATGGCAAAGGTAGTTTTTGTTGATGTACAGTATTTATTTACAACCACAACTTTAAATTCATATTACCAAATTATTATTAGGATGAATTAAAATAGTTGGCTAATATATAGATACTGGTTCTCAAATAACTTAAAGGCTTCAGTAGTCCAAACTTATGTGCTTTTTCTTGATGCGGAGAAGTACCTGGCGTTTACCAGGGTAACCAAACAATACCATCCGTGGTTAACCCTGGTAATACTTTTCTGATCCAAACAGACATAAAATATTTTTTCATTTTATTTCTTCCAGCCCTGTTTTTAATGAATTTAAAAAAATCTTAACAATTTGAAATTTTAGCTTGTGTACATGGGCTATTATTGATTCATCCTAAGCTAACCTAATGTAAAAAAGCCACGTGGAAGTTTATGCTTTGGTTTGCTAATGAATGGACTTCAGTGGTATCTTTTCACTAAATAGTCCCTCACTGTGTTTTGTATTAAACTTGTTTGAAAATAACATTAGAAAATTATTATAACTAAAATTATCCATGATTTAGAAACTATACTTTAAGCTTTGAAAGTGTTTGAATGCCAACAAGCTCCTGACTCAACATTGAGGGACCCTCATGGTACAGTCCTTATCACATGTTAACATCAAGTCAGCAACAGTCAGGTCAGTCAACAGTTCATCTAGGCAACATTAAGTGACAGTTGTGAGTGTTGAGTGTTTCTTGTCTATTTATGGCGTTTGCTGAGTCTGGCCCGAGTTTTGTTAAACATAAGACAGGAAAACCTTTAATAAGTGTAGAAAAAGATTTTGATTTTAAATGTTTTCATGAAATTTTCTAAAATGTATACAACTTTTTAATAAAGAAAAATGTGACATTACATCAGAGTTTAGCAGATAATGTTGTTGACCGTATAGTTATAAATACTGGAGATGACAGTGACAGTACCAAGGAGGATAGGCAAGAGTCCGACTCTAGTCTCAGTGATTAGAGTCTGTTCATGATAGGTTTGTACATGGATGACAGTTCAAAAACCATATGTTTAGGTTTTGGGCTGCCAACACTTGTAAAAGATCATGGTTTTGTTATAAATATTAAGTTTTTTAATCATATGTTATATTTTACATTTAAAGAATGTAAACTTAAGTTCTCTCGCACTATTTCATTAGTTTTAATAATTTCTTCTAACCCAATTGGAAACAATAGTTTAAACATAGGGCCTAATTAAAAGTACTTATTGTTTGTTTTGGAATGTTAGGCTATCTATGATGTGCATAGGCCTACATTAATACCTTTTAATACAAACATTGTATTTACTTTGAAAAGAGAAAATGCTTGTCATTTTTTATATATATATTAAATTATTTTATGATTATTTTAACATATTTTGAAATGTTTAACTGAATAAAATATTGCTATCCACTGCATGGGTGCATCATTGTACAGAACTTGTTTTCGCCATGTTCAATCACATGGTTTAAATTCGTCGGTCGCCATTTTGAAGCAATGTTCGTTAGTCCTTTTGTGAAGGTGGTGTGAATAATAATTTTTTTAAGTGGAGTAAAACGATAAATAAGCTTTGTGCAGGACCTCAAATAAATATATAAATAATATTGCCCTAAATAACTGTGGTTAACTATCACATTCATACATTACCATATGTTTTCATTAAAACTCTCCAAAGTGACATAAGTCAGCTGTTGGTGTAGGGATACATTATGGACTATTCCTCGGTGGCGTATTCTTTGGGTATGCTAATCCTGCGCCACATACCCATGATTATATGGACTAGTTTCTAAATTCAATGTAATGTTTAAATTGTGAATAAATATACATGTATAATGTATCTATATATTATAAATTTGTAGACTAATATTTGTTCAAGATTCAAGAATATTGTGTTTTAGGTAATTATTCCTCCAAAAGGGTCTTCTACCTACCCAGCATATGAAGCTCAGGCAGGCAAAGCTAGAAAAGTGCTAATGACCATGACCAATGTCTATGGGATTGCAACACTCCCCCTTGCCCCTTGGCCAATGAACTATTATGTTTACAACCCAGGGCTTGCTGAATACTTGCAAGCAAAACAGTGTGCCAACTGTTGAACAAATATTCAAGAATCAAGACCACAATGATTATTTACTAAGCTAGTATAGCTCTCAAGTAAAATAAAATAAAATAAATGCAAATAATATATGTGAAATAATCATATAAGTAACAAGCTTTAAACTATGCAATAATTAAATACATATACATGTTTATGCATTCTAGACACATGTATCATCATGTATTTGGCAAGCATATTTCCCACCATTTTAGAGTATACACGGGTGAAGTAGGGAAGGGAGGGTGGGGAATAAGGGGTTAATTTAACTGTAGTAGCTAGACAGTGTTTTTGTTTTTTAGTATGAAGTATTTATGGAGTTTTAACCTTGTTCTTTTGGTTGTTGCATATAAGTTTATAATTTTTTGCAGCATACGTTATCTAATTATACCTTAAGGAATCCCAAAAATTAGGTGTGTAGATTCACAGTATCAAAATGATTGATCAGAAAAAGGTAAAATAAAATTATTTTCAGATGTAAATGTCTTTGCAATAAGCCAATGACGTAGCGATAGAGAAATAGGCCCAATAGGAAAGAATCTCCCCTTTGTTATTGTTATCACAGTTTACGGATTTAAATAGCTTCTGGAGCATAGTTAGGATTACTAGATAGTTTTAGGCTCATAATTATTATTGCAACGTGAGTTGGACAATCCACCTTATTCTTCCCACCAAGTTCTGATGGACGCTTGATCCATGTAGTACTTCATTTTACTCTTTTTATATATATATATAAAAACTTTGTGTATTGCTACCTGCGAGTTCGACACCTTAGCTCAGTCTGCAGTTTGCCTACCCACTGAGCTAAGGGTTCCGGGTTTGATTTCCGGCATGACCTTAAAAATATTATTGGTAAAATTTGGATTTCTTCTCACACAGTGCTGAATTAATGGCCGGGGGGCTGGGTGTTGTGTTTGTTCTAGATTCAAGTGAAGTCATGTGCTGATATTATCACTTGGCCCAGAAAGTGCATGCTAATATCTCAAATAAATGAAAAATGAAAATGCTACCTGCGTGTACTTTTAATTACACTCAACCAATAATACATCAAGGAATCCCAAAAGTTAGGAGTGTAATTTCACAGTTTCAAAATGATTGATCAGAAAAAGGTAAAATAAAATTATTTTCAGATGTAAATGTCTTAGCAATAAGCCAATGACGTAGCGATAGAGAAATAGGCCCAATAGGGAAAAAAATCCCCTTTGCTACTGTTTTCACAGTTTACAGATCTAAATAGCTTCTGGAGCATAATTAGGATTTAATAGTTTTACGTTCATAATTACTATTGCAACGTGAGTTGGACAATCCACCTTATTCCTCCCAACAAGTTCTGATGGACGCTTGATCCATGTAGTACTTCATTTTACTCTTTATATATATATTACTTTGGGTATTGCTACCTGCGAGTCTGACACCCTAGCTCAGTTGGCAGTTTGCCTACCCACTGAGCTAAGGGTTCTGGGTTTGATTTCCGGCATGACCTTAAAAAAATATTATTTGTAAATTTTGGATTTCCCCTCTCCCGGTGATGAATTAACGGCCGGGGGGCTGGGTGTTGTGTTTGTTCTAGATTTAAGTTAAGTCGAATGCTGATATAATTACTTGGGCCAGAAAGTGCACGCTAATACCTCTAATAAATGAAAAATGAAAATGCTACCTGCATGTACTTTTAATTACACTCAACCAATTTAATAGTGTATGTCACTCTTATACAGTAAGGAGTGTGCTCATAACTCTTAGCCTTGACATTTTTACTTAAATCTTATATTATTTAAGTATTGAGATAAACTGCAGTGCCGTGTTTTGATACTCCATTACAATTTGAGTGGATGATAATCATCAGTTGTTTCACGTTTTGATGTGTTTTGAGCATAGTTCTGGTGTACTTTTATGAAGTCAGAATATGTAATAGGCTGTAAAGGTGGATATTGAAACAAAGATATTAATAAGTCAAAAAAGAGATAAGAGGGGAGTTGGGAGGTGCGAAGTTTCCCAAAAAATAATGTTAGTACAAAAAAAACATAAATGTTTGAGATTCATTGTTCTAAACTAGTGGTACTCATGTTTAAATATTTCCATCTTTTGACCTTCTTGGCCTCCCTGCAGCTTTTATAGTACAGGAAAGAATTTAACTTTTATTTAATTGATGGAAAGCTTGGGGCTCGAATACCGGTCGGGTAGTTTTTCCTAAATGGTTTGCCATTCTTCCTCCATACATAGGGCCTAATGTGGAGTGAGCCCTTTTAACAGTGATATCCAACCAATTTTTCGTAATTTAAAAAAAAAAGAAAGCTTATACACTGAGGAGGGGTCCAGAGTTTTTAAATTTCAGAAATATTCCAAGGAGATGCCGCAATTTAAGAAAACAATTTCTTTCGGCAATTTTTATCAGTTTTTTATACAATCAAAACAATTGTTTCTAGAATTATCATATCAAAGTTTAGAAATTTTAATGGTGAAGGCACAATTTATATGTAGATTTACTTTAGTCAATGAATGTATGGGCAATATTTAAGACAGGTATTTCGGTCTCAATAAAAAAGGTCTCTAAGAAAAATAATTACGAAGCTCTAGATTCTTTCACACAAATCACAAATCTTCCGAACTCTCTAAAAACCCACGCTGCCTTTTAATATATCAATGTGAGAGGGTAATCCCTGGTTTCACCACAGATACATTTTTTGTAAATCTAACTCGGGACCTTTAGATCTCTTGAGAACCGCTATCGACTGTACTAAACTGGCGGGATTATGTGATAGTGGACTGTTAAAAGAGGTTTTTCTTATGACAATCCGACTATAGTTATTTTAGAGGACGCCCGTCTAGCTTTTTTTTTGTTTGTTTACGAGTCATTTTATCACGTCCACACGTGGGTATTATATTGTCCACACTATAACCTTTCCCCTTACCACCCCTTTTCTGATCGTTACAAAGTGGACCTATATTTTTAATCCCCCTCCACTCCCTCTATCCTTCTCGACGTGTAAAAGTTTCATTATATAATATCATTTGATGATGTGCAGAAACTCCCACGCAGATGGCGCAATAAAATATCCAGCAATGCGTGTGTTAGTGCGTATCGCACAGCGTCTGCCCCCTCCCCCCATTTCTACTTCCCTCTAACCCCCCTTCCCGATCCCCTCGCGGCCCTGGCTAGCCTTGATGAAGCAGGGTGGGGTGACGGCGGGTATTTAAGTGCCGTAACCGGCTGAAATAAGGGGAGGATTTGGTAGATGTGTGGAAGAGGGGGGGGGGAATAAAGGGGGGCAGCAATAAATGCCAAACACACACACACACACAAAACCTTTCATCGATTTTGTCGAGAAACTCGTAGAGAAGCGAGCGTTGGTCAGACCCCGAAACTGTGGTAATCGGGGGAATGTAAGCTCTCTCTTGCCCTCTTTACTTTTTTGAGGTCTTCTCTCTACCCTTTGATGCGGTTATTGTAGATGGCAGCACTTGCAGCGCAGCTATCCTAGTGTCTTGGTAACATTTCTTGTGACTGTAACTGCGCGTTCCTCAGTCACTGTTGCCAACCTTACGATCTGGGTACTGGTATAATTTCACCAGAATGACCAACTGTACGATCTGGATACTGGTATGATTTCACCAGCGTTGCCAACTCTACGACCTATATACTAGTATAATTTAACCAATTGTACCCATTTTAAGGTAGCAAGCGTACCTTGTATGTTTCCACTATGATGTAGCTTATAACATAGGGCCATAGTGTAATAATTCAAGGACCTTTCAGGGTAAACGGAATGTACAATTGTACGATCCAATATTGAGTTATTTGTTCCCCCTTTTAGTGAAGAACTGGAAGAGATATGTTGGGTAGGTCATGGTTCTAAAAGTGGTACCCACCCGTCTGGCGAAAGTTCAACTAGAGCTGGTCTCTTTCACTCTGATCTTCATTTCCCATTCCCACCGCGTCGCGCCGTTCCGGGAGCTCTTTGTTCCAGTTGGAAAATAATTACTATGAAAAATACGACGGGAATTCACGCGATCAAGGTTTTTAACCTTGTTTTAAGGATAGATAAATTTTTTTTTATTCGCCACGTCTTACATATTACTCGTGCGGGCTCTACGCATATGTACTAATTACGTTAATTTTTTAGGGATGAGGAGGGTTGAATTTAAAGGAAGTGTACTCGAGAGTGGAAAACCAATTAGGTAAAAATACGTTCAGTAAACCTGACCGGTACCCTAACCCCTATCTGACCGGCACCGGTAGTCCACTATATTGTGAGAGTGACTGACATCTTAGACCATGAGTCCACCGAAGCGGTTAAGAGGTACATGTACTTTTTTTGAGGTGGCAAAACAGCGTACTCTTTCCCCTTATCGAAGCCAATTGTACTCTTTTTGAAACGTTGCATAGTTATTGTATGAAAAACAAAAATTGGTTGGCTTAAGTCCAGAACAAGTCAAAATTTTATTTTGATTGATTAGTGCTATGCATATTAAAACTATTACTGTTCCTTATTTAGTGAATGTTATGCAGTCGAACTTAGTTATAACGTCATCGAAGGGGCCAAACAAATGTTGACGTTACGTCAGAGTGACGTTATAAAAGATGTACCAACAAAACACTTTTAATAGCTTGTAAGGAAGGACATTTACAGTAGAATTCACTAATCCAAACTCACGGCATATATCAGCCCTTTTCCGTCCACTTTAACATGCTCTAATGACACGTACTTTCTCTTGAATAGGCAGAACTTTTCTTTTTGTACAACAACTTGCCATGATTATAAAAAATGTATGCCTATTTATAATGACTACCAAAACTAACGTTGAACTTATAAAACACGAAAAAAACACCTTGGTTTTGAGCTTAGACGCGCACACGAGACAGTTCCAGCCCGCTCAGTGACAATGAAGAAGAGTTAGTCCTCTCTTCATTTTGACCTTGAAGCGCCCACGATTACCGCAACCCTCTCCCTGACTTTGTTTTGCCATTCAGTCTATTATTAGACCAGCGCACTGTATGACCAGTAGATTCCCAGCTTGTTAAAAAATATACCTCTTTAAGAATTGGCCATTTTTTCGTGTGTGTGTTTTTTTTACATATACGTACATTTAAATACAATTTAAAGTAAAATATTAAAGAAGGTTTTGACGCTACAACGGAGTGGTAGTGACTCTAAAACAGGTTTTTATAACGTTAATAGATTTTACGCCCGAGTTTACCAAATAGCCGAGGCCGCTATAACCATGCTCGATTTAAATAACCAATATACAACATTTTATTTGTTAAAAGTTGCCTACTAAAAACATTATTTTATATAGGTTGCAATTAATACATTTCTCTGATTGAATAAATAATCCGCTGTCATTTTCCTGAAAATTTTAAATTTCCTGACTTTGCAGGTTATCCATATTTTACCACACTGTGGCCACCATGTGTAAATAATAGACTAAGCTATGTACTTTATGTGATATTTGCAATCAGTTTAGTAAGAATATAAAGAAAATAATTATTAATACCCGACGTCCCCTCTCCCCTCGTCATCGTTTTTAGAAACTTCTTTAGCAGAATCCGGGTATGGTAATCATAGTTAAGGCTATCAACATGAACATGGCTATTTCCATAAAATAGTTTATGTATTTATATATTAAAATTTTAGTGTGTATTTTGGAATAAACCGGTATATTTTTTAAATTATGAATCTAATTATCTATAAAATACATTTGATTAAAATCCCTTCCATCAAACTTCTCACCCCCCTCTAAAAAGATATTTCATTTTACTTTTCTTTGTTTGGAAGATAGGAAGGAAATCGCATTTTTCTTCATTTACGATAGAAAGGAACTTTTTTTTTTACAGTTTTAAAAGTTACCAAAACAATTTTACCATATTCATGCGTCATGTCATGTGATCTGCAAGTGTAACAATAATAATATAGTAGTTATCATTATTGACCGGGAAAAAGTTGTTTTTTTTTATAAAATTTTCCTTATACCTAAATCTTGCTATTTTAATTTGAAGGTAGTACAAACAGTTTGGAAAGTAAATATTTTGAAAAATCAATTTTACCTAGTTTTTCTTGGTATAGTTAGACTAAGGTTGAAAGAGCGTTTTAGACGATATTTTATTTTCGTTCAACATTGAAAACATTTTACTGAAAATTGTTTTAGTAACCTTTTTTAACGGTCATATAATTGCCGATACCATTGTTGTCTTACTGTAAGTTAATAGGTAATATATTCTTTAAATTGAAAAATGACACCTGGACACAGGAATCGAACCGGTGACCCTTGACTTAGTACACCAATACTCTAACCACTGAGCTATCCAGGAGTCGTCCTGTGCCCAGGGTCATTCCTCACTCATTTTAAGGCAGAGTCTGTGATGGCCGTGAGGAAATCGTCAGCTACATANGTGCGCTTTATGCCGCCGCCGCCTATAGTACGATTACAATCGTACAAATGAGCATATCATTATGGATTAAATAGCCAAGATATATTTGATAATGATGGTTATAGCCTCATCTAAATATCTGATTTAAATTGAAGGATTCTTATGAAAGTTCCCTTTAGAAAATACTCACTTTTTTTGCGGTTAACACTGATAACATTTTATTATAGTTATTTTATGGGTATTGATAATATCTATAAAAAGTGACAGCTTAGTATCGCATTGCTTGACGTTTGAAGGTGGTTTTATTTTTTTAATAACTTTTGTAACTGTACCAAAAAAAAATCCTTTCTGTCTATACCCTGATTTTAGTAGAAAGTCCTCCCTGAAAGGCCAAAATACTTAATATTCCGCAGGATTTTTGGTACGAAATAGGGTCTTCCAAAGCGGGCTTACGACGATAATCGGAATATAAATTGGACTCTACCAATACTTGGATTTTAATCCTTCCTTTTAAATGACGCAATGGTGAATTTTAATTCCCATAGTTTTATCAAAATAAACTTATGCAAGGGGAACGTAGGTTATGTTGCTTTGGTGTACGGATTCTGTTTTTCAACACTAACAATTTTCAATGCCAAGCGCTTTTTTTTAAAACTTTTATACAAGACAATATGTTGTTTATAAAAGAGCATATCCGGTCAAAGTCGATGCACTTTAAAAAAAATACAAATATAGTAATTTCTTTATCTGCACGTGTCGCATTTTTATTTTATTTTATTTTAATAATTATTGTATTCATGTTTTATGAATAGAACAATATTATAATATAATACGTATTATTATTATTTACAAAGGCTTTCCATTACATGTTTTACTTAATTTTCGTGTTGCTGTTAAAACGAAATTAATTTAAAGTATGTATTAGCGTTGCGTATTCGTGATTTTTTTTTCCAATAACAATAATTTAGTGTATATATATACTTTTTTTTTTCAATTGCCTAAAAATATTTAATATTATTTTATTGGCTCATATTACCTCAAGTGGTCGCATTGTCTAATCGCTGGCGGGTAGATTGGGGTTCAAATCCCTCCCGGGTTTACTGAGGGTTGAGGGGGAGGGGGGTTTCCGAAATATGGTTTTTCACTTTGTTTCCCCACGAAAACTCGGGTACAATTCCTCTAAATTCAACCTTCCTTATTCCTACCACACTAACGTAACTAATACAACTGTATACGTGCAATCCAATTTTCACAATAAGGGCCTTTATCTGGCTGCAAGAAATGTTACTAGATCTACTTTCACGTATTCATACGTCAAGTCATGTGATCTGAAGCTGTCACTTTTGATAGATATTATTAATACCTATAATATAACAATAATATATAACCTGCTTCGGGGGTAGCATGGTCTAAGGCGTCATTCTCGTGTTAAGACTAAATTACCGGTGCTAAGGAGAGCGGGGTTCATATCTTGGTCGGGTGTACTGAAAGTAGTTTTCCAAAATGGTTTTCCAATTTCCCTCAACGCAAATGCGGGTACACTTCCTCTAAATTCAACCTTCCTCATCTCTAACTCATTAGTACATATAGGCTACGTATAACCCGAACGAGTAATAAAATGCGGTGCTAAATTAAAAAAAAAGTAAAACGTCATCAATTTTGACCACAAATAGAAATGTTTGTTTATTCTTAAAGGCCCTTCCTATGAAAATTGGACTGTAAAATATCTTCTTCTTCTACTCCGTTCTATGTATGTGACATACTGAATGTTAACTTGTTAATAATGGGAGTCGTAACAAATTGTTGGCAACAGTGTGAACTGCTCAGGCGCTCTCCGAGTAATAAACCCCCCCTTCCAACTATTTAACATATTTGATAATAAAAAAAAGGGCAACGTTTGTTTACTGAACACGTAGATGATTTAGAAACTTAGTCTATTTCTGTCAAAATATGTAGCAGACATTAGTGGCGAGCTAGAGACGAGTAACACCTGTTTCCGCAGTAAATAAGATTTGAATTTAGAAACGTCTCATTGTAACAATCGCGACTTGCGCGCGCGGAAAGGGAAAAGAACGCTTTATTTGCTTACCAACATCAGGGGGAAAAATTCTCTTTTTCTGTGGGGTTTTCTCAATGGTTAAAATGAATTGCAATAATGTCGTTTGGTTGCGTGGCGTGACCTTTTGTAATGTGCTACCAGATACCTGTTTTGTAAAGCATCCACCTTTACCCAACTATTAAAACGCGTAGCCCAAACGGGTACCCTTTGTTTACCTTAAAAGCAATGGCGGATCTAAATGGGATGGGGGGAGGGGGGATCCTCCCCGAAAATAATCAAAAATATTGAAACTAATCCCTTAATGTTGTAAAGAATGACAAACACCTCCCTCGCCCTATCTACAGCATGAACTAACCAATAACACTTTCACCTTAGCTCTAATGTGTAGAAAAGTAAGTGGCTTAGAACTGAAACTCTCCAGTAAGTTTATGATAACTAATGATTTGTTTTTAAAATTCATATTTTACCCACTAAGATATTTCAGGCCCATGTACAAATTTATTACTTTTATTGTGACAGTGACTTTTAGTTTGTTTGTTTGTTTTTAAATAAAATTACAAATTTGCCACCTAATCAAAATTATGTTTTTTCTTACAAGTCTTATTTTTATTGATAACATTATTTACCAATTTTTTTTATAAACTAGTAATATTACTGTTATTAAAATTATTATAAAAATTTTGACTAGTTAAAATGATTACATTTATACTTGAAGGAGCTTTATGAAAACCAATCCCCACCCCCACCCCTCGACAGTAGGCCCTGGATCTGCCCTTGCTTGAAAGGTAGCATGCTTACCTTGCTTGGTTCCACTATGGTGCAGGCTATAATATAGGACCATAGTGTAATATGTGAAGGTAAGATTGATACCTTTCAGGATGAACGGAGTGTACCTAGACGCAGTGAAAACAAAAAGTTACTGAATTTAATAATCACCGGCAAAAAGAGAGCGACTATTGCAACTGTTTGAAAACTTTTAATTTTATGACTTGTCAAATTAATAATTATAATACAAGATGTTTGCTCACTTTCGGCCCCTGAGTTTCCCTATAACTTTCAAAATAATTGACTTAATTGGTGTATAAGAAGCGGTCAGGGGCCGAGAGCGAGCGGAACACCCTGTATAACAAGAGGCTAGGCCCGTTCTCTGATAGTCGCAGTGTCGGATTTCGCGGGAAGGGTGTTCCCTGTTGTTTTAATTCACCCCAAAGAGAACGTATTTTTTTCTACTAATTTTAGGAAATTTTGAGTCACCTGTTTCATCCAAATTTGACTCAATTTGTACCTTGGATCCGCCATCTTGGATTTTTAAAGTTTGGGACTTTTCTGATAAGTACGGCATGCTCCATAGCGTAAATTCCAAACTCTAGCTCTCTAGGAATTAATTTGTACGCTACTTCCACCATTTTGTATGCTCCATCATGGATTTTTCAAGTTTCTGATTGGTCTCATAACGTCCATACCAATTTTCGTCTCCCTAAGGTATCTGGAAGCGGAAGAAAGAGTCCTGGAAATACAGACACTGAATAGATTTTATAGGGGGTTTAGTTTCCAAACTAATTTATCATAGCTATATGATTTTAAATCTTATCCGCTAATTGCTGATCAGGGTGTACCAAGTTAATCTTTATTGTACTAAAATAAGTACTCTGTTATAAACCCGCAAACCATGAACAAATATCACAATATCATCAATTTCAAATATGACAAGTATTTTTGTTTTACTTTTTGAATTAATGAGTTATTTATTTTAGTCCCATTTTCCCTTTAGCTGTGTTTAAAATTAGGTTCACATAACACAGCAAAATCCATACGTAAAACGGGACATTAATTTTGTTTTGAGTAATGTATAAATAGCATGTCGGTAATGGATTCCTTAATACACTTTATTATTTGTCACGTTTGCAGTGCTACCGTGGCTAGATCAATAAGAAATGAAATGAAAGCAAGGTTCTTTTAAACTAGAGGTTTTATTCTCTTTCCGATGAAAACAATATAATAATTATGGATGTTTTGTGTTTGATTGAAAGGCGTGTTGTATAATGAATAAGTTTAATTTAAACAAAAGGTCATCATATGTTTATTTTACCAAATCGATATCATCGATTCAGGGTGGTATTCCTATTTTAGACCGATATTATAATCTTTTATGTGAAAAATCTCGTCTGGACAGAATTATTTATGTTTTTTGGCGTTCTTAAATTATTTCGAGCGTGTTAAATTATTCCCATAGTGGTTTCTAGATTCATTTGGGACCATTTTCTTGCTATAAATTTTTATAGTTTTTTTTAACAAATCTAAAACCAGGGATGGGGATCTTACGGCCTTTTGAGGGGTTCGTTTGCGGCCTTTTCGCGTATTTTGACAATTATGTTTTTTCATAGCTTATAAATAATCTATAGTAATTAAAGGAAGTGTTTGTTTTTGTGCGATGCCCAGCCAAATCTACGGTACGCAGAGATCTGAAATGTTTAACATAGGTGGACGGAAGAGGGTCCGAATGCACCTCGAAGCCGGATTTTTAAATTTGAAATTAGCTTTTTAATTAGGCTACTTTTAACAAATTTTTGAAGAAAACATTTTAAACTCTGGTTTAGAATAACGTTTCCATCTGAAATCTGGCACCATGGGGTGGGGGCTTATATAATTCTTATATCACAGTGGGTCACGGGCAACGCCGCGCGGGATTGCTAGCTTACAATAATTTTTAATTACCATACATTCTTAAACGTGTATTTTAACTAATTGAACTTAAAAAAATCCTTTTAAAACATGTAAACAATAACAGCTTTTGTCGCCCTAGCTATGGTTGGTGCACGATCATATTTTGGCAAAACTTACTACAACTTACATGAAGTGTGCGGGTCGATGGGGAATTTGTAAAGTGGCATTCGGCCTTCTAATGCCAAAAGGCTCCCCACTTCTACTTTAAGGGGTCTGCCTGGGTAGCTGAGATATTTCCAATCAGATGTTGCACTCAGGTTACCTATTGGCAACACCTTTTATCAGTACACGAGTCTGGTGTTTACTGGAATAGACACAAAACTATTTTATATGACCCTCTACATAGTAGACGTAGTTTAAAAGTTGAAATTTTCCACTCTGAAAAGTCCAAAAATCCACATATTTCGGTTGATTATCAGGGAGGGCCTTTATGCCTGGGAAACGAAAGGTGATTGGTATAGGAGTATAGAATGGATCTTTGTGAATCGAATTATGTAATTTAATAGAGGGGGTAACAACATATTGTATTGTCCTGTCCTACTGTCGGACAGCTCGACCCTAAAACATTATAAACAACTAGATTTCTAAGCAACTATTCTAGTGCCTTAAGTTTTTTCTATCTTAACTTAACCTAAATCATTGTTTAAAATGAGCGAATTTAACACCCATAGCAAAGTGAGAAAATGATATAGCAAATCAAAGGTTCTAGGTTCATTTCCCATGCCTAGATATCAGGGCTGGCTCTGGGTAGCTATGTAACCGATGCTGTATGGTAAATAAATTACATTAAACAAATATTTTCTATGTAAGGCTCCTAATTTTTCTTTTTTTTCTCCTCTCAAATCGTTAGTGAAATTCGAATCGTGTCGATGTTGAAATATGTCATACTTAGTGAGATATTTCAAATATGTTAATAACCTATCAAAGTTTTCTTCTTCCTTCGAAATTTTCACAAGATGCGAAGGCTATTGTGCGTGTCAAACGCGAAGCGAAGTAGATCATACCTTTGACTTGGACATTTCGAAGCTTCGCACATTCCTAGAAACTTCACAAATACGGACTCTAGTTCGCGTTCCCATGCGACTCACCCTAAAGATCCCCCCGCCTGTGGCGGAGAGTTTGACAACTTTGAGAGGCGAGGTTTGATGCCCACCCCTCCTCGAGTCCAAACCCTTGTCGTGTGAATACGCATTTAATGGCGTCACTATCTAACGTTTGTGCACTGTATTTCTAGTACGTAACCTCGAGAGATAAAGCGGCAAATTACTTTGGACATTTTCTATCACTTTTTTTTCTTCTATTTGTTGCATTCGTCCGCTCTGAATGTTATTTTTTTGCGGTTTATATATATATATATTTAGATACTTCATTATTTGATAAAGAAATATTCTTAGAATTGAGCTCGCGTTTGGATATCTAACAGGTTTGTATATTGAGTTTTTTTATATATAATTTTTTCCCTCTAAGTTTCCGAAACGAAACTTACTTTGGTGTGCACGTATCCTCTTCTTACAGCGCAGGTGTTAGTTATTTATATAGAAGACACTCCAAAATTTATAAGCTTTCTCCCCTCCCTACTTTCTCCCCTTCTTCCTCATTTTCCCCTTCCTCCACCAACATCTTCCATCGCGTGCAAGGAAGGGTAACGCTAAAGCTTATATAGAACGCAGTAAACATTGTTCATCGACCGTACCCCCTCACCCCCCCC
>CABFWB010000291.1:284620-295527 GCA_902151455.1 Timema bartmani
CTAAATATACCACCTATTACACCACCCTCTTCCGATCCACTTGAATATATTATATAAACCCTCTCGTATTTTTTTAAATTATTATTTTATTAAAAGCGATCGAAACGAGAGTTACCAATTGACCTTCGTCGGGAGTGAATAGCGTCTGATGAAAGTTTTACCCCCTCGCCCCGTGTCATTCTCTCGGTTAGTCGACTGTCTTGTATAGGTGAATGAGGAGGGAAGGGGGGCGTTGGACCGCCGCCCTAAAACTCCTTCGTCGACCAATCGCTTCCGAGTCGATCAGGCTGAACGCAAACAGGTGGAGGTGGGCCGCGATTGTCGACCCGATACAGTAATAAGGCAGACGCCTGTCGCCTGCTATGGCAGTGGTTCCATAACTGTGAGTTGAGAAAAGTTTTTGAGCTGTAGACTTTTTTATTTGAAAAATAAAATCACGGAAAAATTTTAAAAAAGAGGAAAAATAAGGTACATAATATACAGATACGGGAATTATGTTTTATATTCGTGGTAACTTACCTTATTACCGTGAGTCTATTATAGCTCATGTTTCAATCGGTAAGAACTTAACTTATTAACCGTGATTCTACTATAGTTCAAATTTAAATTGGCGGAAACTTAACTTATTACCGTGGTTCTACTATTGATAATATTTAAATCAGTGGGAACTTACCTTATTACCGTGATTATACTATTGATAATATTTCAATCAGTGGGAACTTAACTTATTACCGTGGTTCTACTATTGATAATATTTCAATCAGTGGGAACTTACATTATTACCGTGATTATACTATAGCTCATATTTCAATCGGTGAAAACTTAACTTATTACCATGATTATATTATAGCTCTGATTTCAATAAGCGATAAATTTGCTTCCGTGGCCACATGGTCTAAGGCATCACTTTCGTGTTAGACTAGATTGCCGATGACAGGAAGGTAGAGGTTAGAATATTGGTCGGGTGTACTGAGGGTGGTTTTCCAAAATTGTTTTCCACTCTACCCCACGCAAATGCGGGTAGACTTCCTCTAAATTCCACCTTACTCGTCCCTAACTCATTAGTGTAATTAATACATATGCGTATAACCCGAACAGTTTGTAAGACGTGGTGCTAAAGAATAAATAAAAAATTAAGCAGGGACTCACCTTCTTGCCACGGGAGTTGATCATTTGCGCGTTTCCGCACGTCGTCTGCGCCGGCCAGCCATATTTTGTAGCCCCCTGTGCACCCAATCGATTGCAGCTGAGCCTCTTAGCACCCACGAGATGCCACTGCACTATTTGCTTCCGCGAACCTTGTGTTCAAAATATAGGAATAAGTTTGAATTGTGCTCAGTCGGTAGTGGTAGCGTATTTGGAACTCAGGATCTCTGGTTTGTTTCTTGGCATGGTCAAAACATTAACAGTCCAATCCATCTATCTATTTAATACAAAAATGCATATTTTTGCCATACTCAATATCGACCTATTTTATGGGTCTAAATTGATAAATAAGGACTTTAATTAGAAATGTGTTGGCCTGAAGATGTGCAACCGTTATTAAAATTTCAATAATTTTTGACGGAAGTCGAAAATGTAATCCCCCTTCCCGACAGACACATCTCCAAAACCTCTGGATATATGGGGCACATCTTCGAGGAGTGGCTTACACCTTAAGAACTTACCCGAAAAAATTCCCCTCACCAACTCCCCCAGCCTCCCTACCCCCAGGTGCATCCACACAAAAAATCCCCCACACCTTTCTAACCCCCTTTCCCATATTATTTTCTATTTTTACTTAAGTATTGTACAAGGGTTTGCTAGTTATTATAATAATTATAATAGGAATAACCTTTTTGAAAATATTACTCTTTTCAGTCAACATTGATACCGTTTTACCATTTTATTAATGCTATTTTATAGGTATTCATAATATCTATCAAATGTGACAACTTCAGATCACATTACTTGACGTATGAAAGTAGTTCTAATGATTTTTATAATTGTGAGATAAGGCTCTTACAATAAACATTGGACTGTATCATCGGTGAAATTAAAGCTTCCCTTTCAGAGTGATGAATTGACGTTGGGTGTTGTGTCTAATCTATGATTAAATTAGTTTGTAATTCTTGTGCTCATAATTTAATAATATTATCATTCGGTTCAGAAAGTGCTCGTTGCACCCCAAATAAATAATTAGAATGTTTTTAATGTCTTCAGAAATACTATTATGTTTTGAGTTACTTTAAAAAATTTAAAAATTTAACGGTAAAGGTGGGGATGTAGGGAATCCGATAAAAGGTAACTGTTTCTTCACTTTTTTATAGCAAACCCCTTTTTTGGCCAAATCAAATAAAATATTGCTCCGGTAGAAACAGAGTTTTGTTTTCTTCTCATTGTGATAGCAACAGTGGTTGATTATTTGTCAAAGGTGTCCTGGAATTTAATGGCAACTTTCATCTTCATTTATAAAGATTCTTATTTAATGCCGCTATTATCATGACATATATTCTACAACTTTTAGTATCACCTTGTGAAGAAAATTAAACTTATATTTTCACTAGAAGAATATTTTATTTATTTTAGCTAAAAACGGGTTTTGCCACTAAACAACTGCAAAAAAAAAAATATTTTCTCGTGTCCCGACAATTTCACCTTAATGACCCTTGTTTTGAATTTTTTTATAAAAGGAACAGCATCCTTTGAATTCTATTCAAAACTAGCGTCCTTAGTATTTGGGTTAAGGGGGGGGGTTGCCCAATTATGCGATGCAATTTTTCTATTACCGGTCGCTCTGGCCTCTATTCTTTGATAAAGTCCCAACTACTAAATTTGTCATCACAAAGACTGAGTCAAATAAAGTCTGCGACTATTCCAGGGTGTCGAGCGATATGCTAAACAGGGAAATGTCAGGAATTTATATAAAAAAATTGTATTTTTTACGTATTCACTAAAAAAAATTACCAAAATTGTATTTACAATAGTCAAAATAACATTTTTCTTCCAATTGAATCAATGAGTGGGAAAGGAATAACATTCCATAAATATGGTAAATTAAACTGAGATAGCCATTTTGTAGGGTTTTTTTTATAAGCCATCTAATGAATGAAAAAAGTTAATATTCTGGTCGCGTATCATGCTTAAAATCGGCCTTGAAGTTTCGTTGAGTGAAAAAAAGGACAAGATTCCTGGGATGTTAACCTTTTTATATTCAACATTGAGCTGGTGAAACTGATATTAATAACATTGGACCATCCATTTTCACTGTAGTTGCACGTGTGACGCGGTAGAAAGACGTGTCCAAAGTATGACTAAACTAATTAAATGTGAAATACTGAAAACAAGTTCTTTATTTGTTTTTAAAACACAAAAAAATAAAATCCAAGTAAGACTATAATAACATAATATGTTTCCAACACCTTATAAATCCTACGTTTTGTTATTGTAAAGAAAATATTCCGCTGCTGAGCGCACTTGTGGGTCTCCATATTGTTGCTGCCATTGATCTTTATAATACAACTGGATGGACATCTGTGGCTGAAATTTTCAAACTGTCGTCTGCACACCATTGTGTAAGACAGAAGAAAACTTTCAGGTATCTCTTTCTCTCTTACATATACAAGGCAATGTAGCATTTTGACATCGTTCATTAGTTTGATTGAATATAATATGAGATACATTAATGTGTGATTAGTTAAACGAAATAAATATGTTAGTAAAAGCTTTGAAGACCATAACAAAGTTCGAATCTATTGAGTTTTTTTCTTTAAAAAATTTATGTAGCCTAATATATAGGATGATTTTTGAAGGAAGCTCACTTGGAAGTCTCTATCTCGTATCAGAATCCTACCTTTTAGTAGTGTTTAGGTAGGATAAAAGACCTTCCAGAAGGAAATATCTACTTCCGTTCTAAATGGCCGGCTATCCTACCAAAATATTACATATATGATAGTATTCTGGTACGAAATAAAGCCTTACAGATTAGGATTCTTACTAAAATCAAGGTTTAGTAGATACTGTACTTCCTACAAGCCTATAACCTAAATTATCATTTGAACTTAGGCCTAAGACTTCTACACAGAGTATGTCATTCAAACATATATAATACAGGTTTTAACTAACTTGTTTCATTATAGTTATAGAATTTTCAACATAATATGTTTTCTGAAAGCAATATACAAAATATGAGCCAACTTTTTAAAAAAAAGAGTAATATAATAATACTTTCTACAAGCCCAAGTGATAGTTTGATTGTATGGCAACTACACAAATGTAATCAAGTTTTCAGATACCTTATTCATTATATTTATCTAACTTTCAATATGATATGGTTTCTGAAACTAATATACAAGCTACTAGCCAACTTTAAATATAAGTGTAGTCTTGGCATACTGTAAACAACATTGATGATACCTACATATTATTTAAATATGTTTAAGATTTTATTCGTATTTGTACAGTATTACCTGTAAAACTGAATTGTATATCCTTTAATGAAAATGTTTCTTCAGGAAAGTGTGATACTTCACTATTTTCAAACAATAACACTTTTATTCATCAGATACATGTTTTCGCATAAGAACATTGAAATAAACCGTTACATCTGTCACCCCACAGTGTAGCAGACGATAAATTTGAGCGTCACGCTTTGGTCCTTGGCAATGTGTAATTGTATGTCCATCCAGTTATATTATAGAAACCAATGGTTGCTGCCAATACTTTGTCATTCATAGTGCGCAGTTGCTGTCAGTTTAAAAAAAATTAATATATCAATTTAGAAAACTATTATTATTTGAAATTTTTGGCTCACTATTCAATTTTTTTTATATAAAACTGATATTAGTTGCTTATTTACTTGCTGTCAAAGCATTGAATGGGAAAAGGATAACATTCCAACCACTTTAATTAATAATAATTAATACACTAATGAGAATTTCACTTTGATATTTTGGGATTGAATACTTATTGACTAGGACTACAATTGCCTGATGGTAACCTTTTCGATAAAATGTATGGTTTTGTCACTAAATTTTTTTCGTTTTTCAGAGAACTAAGTAAACTAGAATGTTACACTCACCGATTCAATTAATATTCACCGTGATTTCCCACATCACCCCTCTACCGCGCGTCTTCAGCCATAGTTGAGGTATGGTTAAACGCATGCGGGAGAATTCGATTACGCTATGGGGAAAATAAACTAAAAAAGGTTTCTCACTACAATTCCAAACTACTGGTGTGATAACTATAGTCAATGGCTCAATATATCACCGAGATCACGCTACTCTAAAGATCATCACTTTAGACGGAATTCCTATAACCCCTTCATAGAGTGACACAATTTCAAAATGTGTATGTGTCTAAATAGTGCATTAGGTTGCGATCTTAATAAAAAGTTTGGATTGTATGTTGGCTCTGTAAAACCCGGAAAAGTCAGGCAATTAAAAAATATAGTTTGTCTGGACACCCTGAATTGGACTGTACACTTCGTTTATCTTGAAAAGATACCTTAACGAGTTCCATTATGGTGCAGCTTTTAAGATGGAACCATATTGTAATCCGTCAAGATAATACTGCTCCTTTCCTTGGTTCCACTATGGTGTAGCTTATAGGCTGTCATAAATCACCACAAGGGCTGAATTGGACATAAAAGGGTGGCGAATTTAGTTTGGTTGCTGTCACAGTAAAATAAACTTTTTCCTGATGTCGTGTGCTGGTCTTAATGTAATAGTTCCTGCACATCATTGGAAGCATTCCATATATGTGTTGAGTTCGGACATTCAATCGATGTTTCTGTAACTTTTAAGACAAAAGGATTGCCAAATTATACACTAAATTATCTTACATTTTCAATTTGAATAATTGTCATCATCAGTTGCAACCGAATAGTCAAAGTGTACATTTTGAATAAACTTGTAAACAGTGTGGGTTGTTTTCAATGTTTGCTTAAGCAACCTAATTTCTAAATTTTTACATTCTGTGGAGAATTTAACTACACACACCTGTGGCTACTTTGAAAAATATGTTGCCGCCTCTGTTCTAAAGCGTCACTCCCGCAGTACTGAGGGTGGTTCTTGCCTCCCACGACGCAAATGTGGGTACACTTATTCTAAATTCAACTGCCCGTATCCCTAACACACTGGCGTAATTGGTTAATATGCTTATAACTCCCAACGGGAAGTAAGTTGAGACACTAAAATATCGTAAGACGTGTTTTTACAAAGTTTTAGAACAGTAAAATTAATATAAAAATATATTTATAGGGCATTGTACCATTTTAAAATGTAAGAATGAAAACTGTAGCCGTAACTTTTCTATCCATAGCATCCATTTTTAAGTTAGTTGATGTTTTTTTAAACTTTTTAGCCGGAAAAAGCATTTTATCTGACGACTTTTAGTAAAACTCTTTATTTAGCGAAACCCAATCATATTACCCACCACAAATCAGGGTATCTAGTAGCAGGACGTGGTGCTAAAAAAAATTCAGTTGGGAATGTTGTGGCCTTTAGGAATGGGTTGATAATATGGGTGGAACGTTTTGCTTTATGTGTATGTGTGCTTTTTTTTTAAATTGCTGAAGAGTAGAGCGTCCTTTTCGCCTGTGACGACGAACGCCCGCTTAACAGGGCGGCACTAATTGGGGTCTTGTACGCCACATCGCTCTTCCTTCTTTTTCCAACCCCCCCTCTTCCCATCTCTACAACTCCGTCCCTAACCACCCCAACACGAGAATCAACAAGTGATCTCTCGTTCTTCAAAAAAGGAAAAAAAAAAGGACGGAAAAAACTTGCCACTTTTTTCTGTGTGTTTTTTTTTAACCCCCTTTCACTTTTCTCCCGCCCGTACTTTTTTTTTCTCTTTTCTTTCAGAAAAGTGGAAGACTTTGCGTTCCGTGTCTCCGATTCCTTGACACAGAACCTTCAAAGAGTCTCCCTTCTCCCCCCTTCCTTCCATTTCACCCCCCACCATCCCCCAAGTGTGAGCTGTTTGGAAGGGGGGCGGGGTCGTTTCCAATCCTCCCCACGACACTTCTTTTATAAGCTTTTCCCCGAGTTCATTCAACAACTTGCCTCGGAATTGATCTGTGGTTAACACCGCCACTGTCTTTTCTTCTGTCACTTACTATTTCTTTTGAATGAGGGTGGAAATCTTTATTTTTCTTTTTTTTCTTTCTTCTTCTATAGGACGAACAAGTTTTAAAACACCGTATACATTTCTCGCTCTTAGATCGACACGGTTGCATTTATATAAACCAAGCAATTTTCATTTTAAAACTTTTTTTGTCTGGTTTTTTTTAATGTCAAACACTTGTGTGAAAATATGTTGTGTGATAAGGAGCATACACACCCGCATCGTTGGTCGAATGGTATAACTCACCGCTGTTGTATTTAACTGGACTGCCGATGACGAGGAGCTCGGGTTCGAATCCCGGAATGATGTTTTTTTTTAAATAGTTTTTATCACTCTCTTTGGCAAATGTGGGTATACATCCTCTAAATTAAACCTTCCACGTGCCTAACACACGAGAGTAATTAGTATATCCGCGTACAGCCCGGACGGGTAGTAATACGCGGTACTAAAAAAATATTGTATAATCCTATTTATATATGGGCGTTCAAATTACGCCAATTAGTCCTAACAGCTTATTTGGTCAGAATTAGAATGATTGTGCTAACGTCGATGTATCGTTTTACTTTCTCTCGACCCCTCGAAGAGAGAAGTATTCTTATCGTAAGAAAGTCGAACTCGAGATGTAGATTAATGTTGACGTTTCATGTCCACCTGAAACCGAAAAAGTAGTTTTCATGTTGCCGACCGTGCCAAGACCCGAAACCATTTTACCGATAGGGCTAAAACTTGGTATATATAGCTTTTATAAGGCTACCTCGAGAAGTTTTTGGAACTATATTTCTAACCCTAAAAATTAAGAGTAGCTTACTCAAAGGAAAAAAAAAAGAATCAATTTTTTCAAAATCAGCTCTGCGGATTTGGATTACATTTTTTATCCAGACATTATTTAACATAACAGACAAAATGGTAATCCTTATTTTCCCACAGTAATTACTTTGAGAGTGCTTCACATAAGCGGAAATATCTAATATCATCTCCACAACTATTCAAGAAACGAAATAACTTATCAGCGATAAGTTGTAGTAATATTAAAAACAAAATCATTTTACATGATATACATTTTTATAAAACAAATAGTTTCTGAGCTATTGGAATATATTTTTTTTTAGTTGATGTCTCTGAGATCGGGAGTTGATTGTTAAACTCTTTGATGGACAGAGATGTTCCGCTTTTATCAATGTTTCTGTAACAGTGTATATTATTTCGTTTGTGATCTTTGTTGGAGTGTTTCTGCAATGACGTATATTATTTCGTTTCACAAATATTATTAGTTTTAGTAGCCTAAATGTGTCTATTTTAAGATAAAGGTGCAAGAAAGTCTGTGCGGTACACCGTACGCTTTATTTCTCGGATAATCCCATCTTTATACATCTGGAAGATGGCTTCATTGTTTTAAAAAAACACTTTATTTTTATATTCCGATCCGTTGTGCTTTTTTGTTTCGTATATTACATTTCTAGACATGATCGATTTATTTCGTTCCAACAATGGCGGGTGAACAATTAGGACAGGACGGGTTTGCCAAGTTTTTAAACATAATATATAAATTAGTAATTTGTCACTCATCATTAAATACACTGATATTAGACACACAACCAATTTGATCATACATGATGTTTCAGGGGCTGAAAACGAGCAAAACATCATGTACTAATGGTGCCGTTGTATATCATCTTATTTTTAAAGCTTAAAAACGTTAATTTTAAAAACGGTTGGGACTTTAAAATCCCTTGAATCTTTGAGGGGATTCAAGATTCGAGGTATTCGAAAATAATTCAGATTCGAGATTCAGAAAAAAAAGGCATTAAAAAAGTTTGACTTTAATTTTTCATATCTTTTACGACGCTTAAAAGTTGTTTGGGAAAACCCAACAACCAGACTATAGACCAAAGCTTTAATACATTGTATCTATAGTAGGCCTAATAACAGTCTTACACTACATGCCATCCCACCAGTTTACTGAGCTAAATTAGATGAAAAATACTGTATTTATTGCATACTCAAGAAAATTTAAATGCTTTTAAAATCACGAGCATTCATTTATTAGTGCCTATAGTTGACATGTACTTTACCAATAAGGTTCTTTCATTTAATGCATTTAATAATTTTCTCACCCGCCTCGGTGGTCGTATGGTCTAAGGTTTCACTCTTGCAATAGATTGGACTACCGATGATGTGGATATCGGGGTTCGAATACCTGTACTGAGGCTGGTGTTACATATGTGTATAACCTGAACAAGTAGTAAGACGTGGTGCTAAAAAAATATATAAACATTTTCTCTGCTCATCATATTTCCTAAAAACATAAAATGAAATCGTTCAAACTTCTTGGCAATATTTGAATATTGCGGGCGTGATAATATGCAGATATACTATCGCTTTTTGGCTTCAATGTCTTATCACTGGAACTAAAAAGAATTCGGACCCATTTATCTCAGACCTTGGTTGTCACCGCCTTTCCTTCTCTCTTTGTACTGTTGGAATGTCTCCTGCGAGATGAGCATCCTGCTACGCTGCTCTGTCACGCGGGTTGCAAAGCAGGTAACTGGCCGTTTCTCAGGGCGTTTACCTCGATACAGCCTCCCCGATACTCTATAGCAGTCAGCGGTTCCCAAACATTTTCTCTGGGCCGCACTCTCAGAATAAAAATTTGCTCGTGCTACACTGAATTTATATTGATAAGAACTACCTTCAAAAAGAAAAAAAATCACTTTCCAGCAGTGCCTTATTCAAAAAGTAGAGCATTCAGAAAGTATAAAACATACGATTCATCCATAAAACATACAATTTTAATAAGAGGTGTGAGCGTGTTTATGACGGGTAATCTCTTTTATATTGGGTCTAATTTGAGAAAAACAAACTCTCATCTCATCAATACAAATAAACCTTTCTTTTTTCTGGTATTTGATATTTGCTAGAGCTGAAAATATCCCTGTTCACAACATTTCGTGAAGAACTGTAGAAGAATGTATAATGCTCTTTAATAGATGCGTCGATACTGTTTCTGCTTGTGTATCCAAAAAATCCATTGCGATACTTTGTGTTTCAATTTCAAGACAAGATCACTCGAAATGAAGGCCATTTTCTCCTCTTGCCCATAAACTAATGTCATATCTGATAAGTTGGAGTTCTCAAAAGGATCCTTAAACCACCCGAATATTTATTTAGAAAATGACGGGCAGAACCTATCGATATTTTCTACCATTGTTACAATCTAATACTGTTTGAGGCCATACAATTAATTGCTAGTTTTAAAACTTTCTACCGTTGGGAACATTTTGAGGTTATTTTGCATCGCTCTTCTGAACCAGATCTGAAGCTCTTTTTTTTTTATTGCAGTTAAATTGTCTGTAGCCGTGAGGACATCGTGGCCTTGCATACTGGCGCTGATCACATACAACTGGGAAAATATATTGGTCAAATATGTCAACTATACACACCAGTCATTCTCATTCAGGTGGTGTTAAGATGGGTTCACTTATTGTTGCAAAAATGCTGCTAACTAGCGCTTCAGTTCCAAATCACGATTTAAAACTTTTCCGCGATGCAGCCGGTGAACCTCAGTGAGCATAATTATGCATTGTTGTTCTGATTATATGTATTTGCATAGTTGAGCAGATAACCGTGACCCATATTTGAGGAAGTTCATAAGCTTTACAACTTCAAATCAGTTACAAGGGTATTGCTGATTAATGCTTCTTTGTGTGAAAAAACAGTAAGCTGATATTACATCTGGAGATTTCACTTTGATGAGTGATAACAAGAAGTCTCTGACATTCTCTAGCATTTGGGGGGGG
>CABFWB010000291.1:295782-307671 GCA_902151455.1 Timema bartmani
TGTCCTTTTGTATGTTTTTCAAGATCCTTTTAAAATAAAAACGGTGTGATTATTTTGTCATTTTTAATGAAGTTGCTATTGGCGAATCAGTGTGCTTTTCCACTAGTATCTGTCGATTCATCAACTTGAATCGCAAATGTAGAATTCATCATACCTAGGAAAACATGTTTCTCAATATTAGCTGACATAACAAATTATTCTGCAAATTTAATCATCAGACTAAGGAATTTTCATAATTTCTTGCTCAGCATCATCAGCAAGCAAATTTTTCGCAATCATTCAGCTTGCAGAAAGATTCAATTTTTCAGCTATTGTAGGCCGATGTGGTTTTGTCGGTTGAGCAATCAATTCAGCCCTTTAGTAAGATAAACTCTGCCATCTTATCTGAGGCTGACATTTGTTTTTCAAAATATGATCGTTGGACTTTCTGACTTTTGAAAATGTTTCTAAATCCTTGATTGTATTTGAATCTTCCTACCACACCTGCCATCCTCTTGCGCCGCACCCTGTGGAAACCACTGTCTTACAGACTAGTCGGTTGCGCTTCTGAGCTATGGGTCCCGTGCTCGGTTTCTGGCCAAGGACATTCGCCGTTTGTTCACACTGATGAATTAATTGGTTGTTGTATCTGTTTTATAGTTAATGTGATGTTTTAAGGTGTTGTGAAAGGGAACGCGAGTTGCAGTTTTTTTTATAGCAAAAACATTAAATTGGTCAAAATAAATAATATATTTCTTCAGTATGTTTGGTTTAATTTTCTACTCGTAGTAGACCTAATATCAACAGTTCTTAAATATCTGTCATGGCCATTGTACAGTTTGAACAGGATTTTTTTTATAAACGAAGTAAAAATGTTATCAAATTCCGTGATGTCCATGGTAAATATTCGTTATTGTTTATATTATGATGTGTAAAAAATTAAACTAAACGTGTCTGCTGTAGAAATATTTTATTTACTATGGGAAAAAAACTTGTTTTAAAAACAAGTTTCATTCCCATTCACCTTAATTGCACATATTAACCAAAGCTCTATTAATATATGCGTCTATAGGATTTCTATAAGCAGAGCCTTTTATAAAATACAAACTTTTTTTTACTGTTAAAATTAATAACGTTTTACTATATTATTAGTTTTATTTTAAAGATATTGAAAATATCAATCGAAAGTGACAGCTGCAGATCACATGACTTGACGTATGAAAGCGTGAAAGTAGGTCTAGTAACTTTTCTAGCTGTAAGATAAGGATCTTTCTATGAAAATGTTTAAAATGTAATTGTAGTAACTTGACTCTCCAGCTATGTCTGACCCTATTCTAGCGCCAATACTATGAAGGCGGGATTTGAAAAACTACGCTAGGACTCGTTGAGGTTTAAAATGGGAAACCACTTTGGTGATAAACTACAGTCCATTCGCCATTGTAGTGTAGGTAACTGAAAGCTATAAAAAGTTACCAGATCTACTCTCATGTATCCATTCGCGGGTTCTGCAAAACCATGTGTTAAGCTTCCATCACTTTTGGCAATCAAAACTTTCACCACAAACAATTTATTTTTTGTCAATTTTTTCTTTTAATCGCTTTTACATAAGTGAGATACGAACTTATAACTTTTTTTGTGGTTCACTTAAAAAATGCTCTTCAAACAAGAGCTTTTGAAGGCTGCGTTCACTTCATAAATCAAGATGGTGAATCAGACGAAACGAGGGCGGTTGATGATGTCATACAAACTTTTTTTTCTGTTGTGTTTATGCGCATCTTTTTGCAAAATTAAAACATTTTATTTTGAAACGTATTTTGTATGGCTTTTTCCCTAAGTTATAAAAAACAGTTATTTATTTTGTTGGCCAGTTATAATAACATACACGTGTGAATATATGTTTTAATTTTTTAATATATACAGGGCGTGCAATAGATTTTCTCAGTATGATGCAAATCATCGAAATGCCGCCCCTTAAATGTTTTTTCTTTAAAATAAAGATAAAATAAAGATTTGTAGGTAACAGAACATAACAAATAGATAACGTATATCTTTCAAATTGATAGCAGCCGTTTTGACATATGCCTTTCTTTAACTTGTTATTGTATTGTCTCCACTTTAACCTATATGAATTTGGTAAAAATAGAGCAATAAATAACGAACACAAAAGTAGGCAAATGCAAAGATTTCCTAGGTAACTCTCTATCACACACAGAACGCAAAGGTAGCCCAATATTACCTAAATAACTCTCTATCACACACAGCACGTTCCGCACCTGAGATATACCCAGTTCATTCAAATGCTACTTTTTAATTCGAGTCCCTATTGTCATAATATAATCATTTTCAATACTAATAAGGAACTACAATTGATGTAAAAAAAATAATTCTCTTACCTGCTCTACTTTTTAAACATAAAGACTGAACTAGTATGAATGGAAAAATATTATACTAATACGGATATATTACATATCTGATTTACTGATTTAAACACAGCACAACCACTTGTCACTTCTCGAGACAAACTAACATTAAAATCAAATATTGTCAATAGTTGTAAGCTCAGAGCAGAACTATCAACACGTAACACGTCCAATTGTCTTTTGTGATAATTGCCACCTCAGCTTTTAGGAGCGGCCGCGTGGTTTATTACAAACAAAAATAATAGCTTCGCGCTGTCAGATCAAAAGTCTTTCGGCGAGCGCTCGTCAACGATGCACCTGCACCAGAAACCGAAATCAAAGGGTACCGAAAGCGTTTAGGCAGAGGCGTGCGATAAATTATAAATCGTATACATCAATATCGGAATAACATAGACCGATATAGAAAAGCTTTGCGTAAAGATTTTTAATTATTGAATGGTTCAAATTGTATTTTGATTTCGTTCCTTATGCCGCCCCCTTACGGTTTCGCCTGGTGCGCCCGGCACGGCTCTGCCTCGGTAAACTCAGAGATGATTCGAACCCCGATCCTCTTCATCCCTAACAATTTAGATTAGATGAGCCTGTAGTTTAGACCGCATAACCAACGATTGGCAATAATTGTCTTTCTCATAGCTTATCGAAAGAACAAACGACACAGTATATACACAATAATATATTTTGTTGCCACAACCGCGAAACAAAACAAAATAGTTTTATTAATATCGTTTGTTCTTTCGATAAGCTATGAGAAAGCCAATTATTCAATGATTCTTAAGGCCGGTACACACAGAAAGCTAAGCTAGGCTAATCTAAGATTTGCTCTCATATCTTTAGAAAAATAGCGGACCAAATATTTAAACGTGTTGGTTCACACAGAAAGCTAAGCTAAGCTATGCCTTGCTACGCCGCGCTATGTTTTTTTCCAATTGCTGGCCAGGCAATTTTCCCATCTTCCATCTTAAGCCATCTTACGTTGCGCATGCGCATAACACGGCTTGGGCTCAGTGTTGAACAGACGCAGTGCTGGTTTCGTGAAAATAACCAAAGAAGTGTAGAAGTTTTGTTTTCAGTTTGTTTCACGTGTATTTAAGTAATATTCTATTTAGGTTTTATATTTTTAAATTTTTTAAATTAACATGGAAGCGTGGAATTGAACAGGTTAAACCTCCACCTCCTAAATTTTCTTCCTCTTCCAAAATAACTGCTAACAGCAGCATCTTTTCTCCCTCAGTACTATGATCTGAACTCAAACAAGACATTTTAGAGAACGCCATCATAACTAAACTTCACTGGAGCAGACCAGAAAGAAACCACACTGAATTCTGGAGTGAAAGGAGGGACCATGGCTTAGTGTGAAACCAAACTGACAAAGTCTTAGCATAACATAGCATAGCATATCTTAGCAATGAGTGTGAAACCAAACTGATGAAGTCTTAGCATAGCTTAGCTTAGCAATGAGTGTGAAACCAAACTGATAAAGTCTTAGCACAACATAGCATAGCATATCTTAGCAATGAGTGTGAAACCAAACTGATAAAGTCTTAGCACAACATAGCATAGCATATCTTAGCAATGAGTGTGAAACCAAACTGACAAAGTCTTAGCACAGCATAGCATAGCATATCTAAGCAATGAGTGTGAAACCAAACTGACAAAGTCTTAGCATAGCTTAGCTTAGCAATGAGTGTGAAACCAAACTGATAAAGTCTTAGCACAACATAGCATAGCATATCTTAGCAATGAGTGTGAAACCAAACTGACAAAGTCTTAGCACAGCATAGCATAGCATATCTTAGCAATGAGTGTGAAACCAAACTGACAAAGTCTTAGCATAGCTTAGCTTAGCAATGAGTGTGAAACCAAACTGATAAAGTCTTAGCACAACATAGCATAGCATATCTTAGCAATGAGTGTGAAACCAAACTGACAAAGTCTTAGCACAGCATAGCATAGCATATCTTAGCAATGAGTGTGAAACCAAACTGACAAAGTCTTAGCATAGCTTAGCTTAGCAATGAGTGTGAAACCAAACTGATAAAGTCTTAGCACAACATAGCATAGCATATCTTAGCAATGAGTGTGAAACCAAACTGACAAAGTCTTAGCACAGCATAGCATAGCATATCTTAGCAATGAGTGTGAAACCAAACTGACAAAGTCTTAGCATAGCTTAGCTTTAGCTTAGCATTTTGTGTGTATCGGCCTTTAGGCTGGTATTATTAGAAGCGTTTATATACACTTTCGATTGATAATATAATATAACTAAGAAAAAAATAACTTTTTTCACACTCGTGACTTTCAAACAATGTTTGCGATACAAATCTTCTGCTAGCTGTCAGTTACAACCACTCCAGTCGCGAATGGACTGTAGATCGATCCTGTCGGTTCAATATCCGTTGGCAAACTCAAGCGTAGAAGTTACATTTTTAACCCTCAGCTGGTATGGTGGGGTCAAATCTGACCCCAGCTGGTAAAAATTTATGTGTAACTTGCTTGAGTACAGCACTACTTGGTTGCCCTTCCAGGTAATCTCAGTAGTGAGTATGCTCTTGGGGTAGAAACAACAGTTGTGTTTTTGTTCATTATCATGGTCGTAATACAGTGTCCTTGGGGTCAGATTTGACCCCACCATACCAATATTGTGTGTACTTTTTTAAGTTTATTATTGTCGTTTTGGTGATAAATGTCTTACTTTCTTTGGTGAATTATACTTAAAGTACTATATATATTTGTAAGACTATTATTTCGTTGATTTATTTATTTTTATATATTCTAAACGTGTGTTATTTTCGTTTAAGGATGATTTTTGATTGATTATTTTACTTTGATTAGATTTAGATTGCTTGATTTATTTTTACAATAGTTTTTTACTAATGGTTGCGATCAACTTGAGAGACGATCCTGATGCAATTTTAGAAGAGATACTCAAAGATGACCCTGATTTTGTGTTACCAAATACGGACTCTGAATATTCCGATGCACCTTCGGAACGTAACGATCATAACACAGATCGAAAAATTGAATATTGCCTGCCTGTCAGTTTCCACATTTTATTTATTTGTTTATTTTTTTTAGCTTCTGAGTGAAGGTCATCCCTATAATGATTTAGAAAATGAAGTCATAGAACCAGTTTGTGAAAATTCAAATATTTTTAATTACTTTTAAAAATAACTTTTTTTCTTGGTAAATAAATATAAATGGAATTTTTTTTTGGAAGTAAACAAAAATATTTAAGTAATGCTTATTTAAAAACTGATGTATAAATTAGTTATCTATATCTTCATATTTTTTTTTATTAAATATTTTTTAAAAGAAAGATTTTATTAATTTTTTTATTGACTGGGGTCAAAAATGACCCCACCATGCCAAATGTGTCCGTATTTTTTGCCATACCAGCTGAGGGTTAAAAATAATTATTAACGTGCAATAAGAGTTTTTTAATCAATTTGCGTTGGTAATCCAAGTAACCCCCAAATAGTAGATTGTCTTAAAATAGCTTAAACTATGCTACTGGCATGGATCATTTTATTTACACTATACCTAGTAATGGCGGGAAGGTGGGTTTGAAGTTTGAATTTCTGCCGAATGCATTTGTGTATTTTTACATGTGATTTAGATTTAGTTTCTCTGTGATGTTTCCTCATCTTCCCTAAATTCTGGTACAATTTCTTTAAATTATATCTCCCTCATTTTACCTCCATTAGCTAAATTAAAGTTGGAATATCTCCGATGGTTTATTTTCTATAGATGTCACTCTGTACCAGTATAATAAATTAAATATTTTTACTAACAAAGTGCTGAGAAATATATTTGGGCCTAAGAAAGACGAACAAACAGGAGAATGGGAAAAGTTACATAATGAAGAACTTCATGGCTTGTATGCACCCTCAAAAACATATTAAAGATAATCATTGTTTAAGAATCAAATAGCCAAAGCTATTATTTATGCTTTTAGTGAGGATTACTTCATCTATATTATTATATCATATCCACTCAAAGTGAAGAATGACCCTGGGCACGGGACGATTCCTGGATAGCTCACTGGTAAGAGCATTGGTGTACTAAGCTAAAGGTCCCGGGCTCGATTCCCGTGTCCAGGTGTCATTTTTTAATTTTCAGAATATGTAATCAATGTTTGTAAGCTGAGGGGGTGTCGGTCGATCATATGGAGAGTATGGTCTATGACAGGTGTGTACACAACATTTTAGTTGGGGAACCTGAAGATAAAATATCCTTTGGTAGGCCAAGACGTCGATGGAAGGATAACGTGAGAATGAATTTGAAAGAGGCTGGATGTCAAGTTAGGAATTGGATGGAGGTGTCTCAGGATAGGGTTGAATGGGGGATCTTACGTTCTGGAGGCCATGAACTTACCACTTCCTTAAAGTGAGAGAGTTATATAGTCCAATAGTAGTAAGACGCTGTGGAATATATGTTGAGCCAATTCGCCATGGGAGTGGTTGTAACTGACGCCTTGCAGCAGATATAAAAAATATTGTTAAATAAAACCATAAATAAAAACAAATGATTGGTTGTGAAAATTTTGATTGTCAAATTGACAACAACTCGACGTATCGTATTTCAAATCATATGGTTTTGCGATTGAGAGTAGATTTGGTAACATCACTAACAGTTACTTACCTACACTCCTAACTTAGACGAAGTAGATGCATACCAAACTACACCGGCCTACTTGCCCTAGTAGTTAGATTACTCAATGTTCGGCTTCTATGCTCATGTATCGGTTAATATTTGATGTATGTGGATGAAAGAGTGTTCCGCAAAAAAAAAAAGTCCGCATAACTTTTGTACTTTGCCCGTATTATATTATACAAAGCAGGTCTAGGACCAAACTATCCTACAATGTGTTCATTAATATTCCTTCTTAAACTACACCGCGAATAAGTTTTCCCGATGTCCCTTTTTTATTTTTATTTTTTGTTGGCCATATTTCTCGTATTTTTAGTTGCGTTCTCTTTCGGTTGGCCAGCCCATACTTACCGCTCGAGCGTAGGGGAAGGGGGGTAAGTTTTGAGTCTTGTTCCTTACAGAAGTCAAAAGCATAGTTTTCTCCGTCGAGCAATTATCCTCTATCCCCCTCACGTCTTCCCCCTTCCACATCCAATTATATAAAGTACAACTTATGATAAGTCTGCGTGATTGTTCGACATTTTCTCCGAGTCTTACAATAAGATATGTATGTCTGTGTGTGTGTATGGTTGAAGGAGGTAAAGGTATCTATCATAGTCCCGCCCGCCTCAAGCTTACATGAGCGATGCAAATTACAATAAGCGAGAGCAGTAATTACTCTTTTTTTGGAGGGGGGGAAGGAGGGGGGAAGAAAAAAATATGATCCCTCGCGCGGAAGAGCGAGACAGTGAATAAGATTCGACTTGTGGAAGTTAAAGCGGGATGGTGGGGTAAAAAGAGATTCGGGGATTGAGATGGACGACTTGATATTATAATAATCAGCAATGGAAGGCTGTCGTGAATCATTGAGGCTTGACCTTGATACTTTTCCTTTCTCAGTCTTTGTCTGTGGATTGTTTCTTTATCTATCTCTTTTTGTGGGTCTCTCGTGCTCTCGCCTGCTTTTCTTTCTCTCTCTCTTTCGAATGGAAGAATATAAGCCCCTCCCTCGTTGGATTATTATAATAATAATATACATTTTGTTTTGGACCTAAGAAAGATCTGTGTCTGTGTGTGTGTGCGGCGTGCTGTGTAACCTTTTCTCTGGTTGTCTCGGGCTGCATGGGATTGCGTTGCGCCCGGTCAAACCTTGCGCTTGGATTGCCACCCACTCACTCCTCTGGCGTGCTGGAAGGTTTTTATAATCGTAGACCCGTTTATTTATGTTTTATTCCCGTAAACTACAATTTTTTGTTAAATATATATATAGATCCGTCTGTGAAGAGTATTAAAAGAGAGAAGTGTTTATTAAACGATTAATCACCAAGTATATGTTTATACGTACGGATCTAAGAGATTTGCAGAGTTTAAAATGTCAGCCGTTCGTTGATCCCGAGAAATTACTCGACTCTTATAAGGTCTGTAACTGACACGAAAGGTTAAACAAGTATGGCGCGGTTATATTTTCAATACTCCACCAACTTATTCTCCCAAATCTAATTTAGTAAATTTTCACGTGCACCTCCTGAACCTAAGCGCACGATCCAGAGATTAAACTCGACCAACCCGAGTGCACAGCTCGGTATAGAACCAGACCGACACAAATACTTGTTTCAACCCGCTTCAGTGGCCGAATGGTCTAAGGTGTCACTTGTGTTAGACTGGTATGATGAAAATGGGGAAATCAAGGCTCGAATCCCGGTCGGGTCTACTGAGGGTGGTTTTTCTTAAAATGGTTCCATACTCTCCGTGCACGCAAATGCGAGTAGACTGCCTCTAAAATGCTTCCTTCCTCATCCCTACCCTATTAGAGTAGGCCTAGTTATATAAAAAATGCATATAGCCTGAACGTGGTGGTATAAAAACTTATTTCATGCTAGGCATCATCTGGGTATGAACCGGAGCGTTTCTCAATGTGTTGATAATTGGTAAATCAGCAAACACTTTCACTTGCCGGTATTCATACGGCACTCTTTATATTCGTTATTTATTTTGGATGTACGGTAGTATATTTTGTTTATTTACTCTGTTTAGAAAAGGATATTTGATCTAGAACAAAGCGGTATTTAAAACTACACTTTAAGTGCGCTTTAAGAGAAAAAGCCCAATTTAAGTCAGATTCAGCAAAAAGAAAGGTTTTGATACTCACAAAAATTAACTAAAACATGTTTCATTTATTGATATGCATATTTCAGATCATGTGATCATCAGTAGTCACTTTTGATAGATATTATCAATGACTATAAAATAACAATAATATGATAATGTTGATCATAAAAAATATATATTTATTTTCTAAAAGGGACTCCCAATGAAATGAAGTCATCATCAGTCGTTTGTACTGAAGTGTAGCGCTCTTACCTTGCCTGTTTCCATTATGACTATCTTATAGGATAGGCCATAGTGTAATCAATAATCAGTAAAAGTCTTGACTGTTACTTTCCAGGTTAAATGAAGTGTACAGCAATACATTTCATACGTAATAAGGATTTGCCAGTAGGGATTTTCTAGAAACACTTTTTTTCAATCGACGCGTCTTACTACCTGTTCAGGTTTATAAGAATATATGATCTAATAGGGTATGGATGAGGAAGGAAGCATATTAGAGGTACTCTACCCGCATTTGCGTTGAAGAAGAGAGGGAAACTTTAGAAAAAGATTACCCTAATTAGACCCGATAGGAATTCGAACCCCGATATTCCCGTCATCAGCAGGCCAGTCTAACACTAGAGTGACGCCTTGGACACTTTGGACACTGAAGCGATACCCTGTTCATATATTCAGTGACATAACTATATGTGTTTTTTAACGACTCCAACTTAAAAGTTTTGAATAATCACATAATAAAACATAAATATTACATTGATTGGCGTCATGAGTTGGGAATTTTAAATGTTAGGGCCTATTAATCTACATTATTTTTTTACCATTCAACAACCGATGTGAATTTTTTGTTAAGATTTGTGATATCACATTTTATGTTTCCTGCCACAAAGGTTTTTATTAAACTTAAAATTATGTTGTTTTTTTATGAGGCGCCACTCTCAATAAACTATGATTTACTTATTTATTTTACATGCTAGGAATATTAAAACAACTTACCAAATCAATTATTATTTTCAACAACAATGTTATTTTCTTCATAAATAAGCCTTAATTCATGATTTGGACATACATTTTAAAGTATAATTCAACAACAACGCTAAGATTTCGTAAATAGAATAATCCACAAATGAATGCCAATTCAACTTAAATTAAAGTCAAACATTTCGTTTAATTTGAAAATTGAAAAACCACTGACTGCTTTATTTATTTATGGAGTGGTAATGAGGAAGTTAGTATAGAAGAAAGCGCACCCACATTTTATTGGGGAGAGGATGGAAAATTCAAAGAAATACATTACCTCCATTACATCCTGCTGAGATTAGAATTTAGATGTCACTGGCAATACAATCTGTTGCGCTTTGGACCTCATGACGATCAGTTTTGGGAACGAGATAGTTCTTAGACCTTCTTTTACACAGAAAATTGGCACGTCGAAAACTTATCATTTCTTTCTTCTGCCCTGTTATCTTCTTATAATAGATATTATTATTTATATTCTAGGCAGGACTGAATCTTTTGCAATACAACCAAAACGTTTTAAGCTTTACGATTAAATAACAAATTATGTAACTCGACATGTACCATTGAACTACTTCGCGCCCGACTCCCCCCTCCCCCGTGGTTTTTACTCCTGGTGGGCATGTGGTCTATATATCAGGCTGATTTGTCGGTGAGGCCCATTCTACAACCAGTAGCACCCTCTTGTTGAACTCGTAATATTGTCTGTCTACGATAGCGCAGTCGCTTGTCGGAACTGTCGGAATCGCTCGTCGGGGGTCGATGGATACTGTCCATCGCTTGCGTTTATCTAGTTACGTTGGCTTGCCTTTAGCCAATCAGGAACAAATGTAGGTGCACTACTGTATGCAACTAAAGCAATCAGTTAATTGATCAAGGATAACAGTTCTCGTGAAAATATATAAAATAAATGGTACCGTTCACCGCACAGACTTTCTCCCGCTTTTATCTGAAAATATACATTTATCAAAAACTCGTAAGATTTGTTAAACGAAATAATAATGTGATAATTCTATTTAACTCTTTTTTGTAAACTTAAATATGACTTTGATGATGGAGTCCATATTAGTTGAAATTACGTTTACCGACATTTTATTGTTGATAGTCTTTGTTTAAGCAGAAAACAAACACAGCACGTTTTGCGAGTGCGGGTCTGACAAGCGGATGAAACAAACCAAGATGGGGAGGTCAGGGGTTCGAATATCAGTTGGGTGTACTGAGGGAGATTTTTTCCCCCCTGTGTAGTTTACTTACTCTCCCTCCTCAAGTGCGGTTACATTTATTCTAAATTGTACCTTCCTTTCCCAAACGCATCAGCGTAAATAACATACATGCAACCGCTTCGGTGGCCGCATGGTCTCGAGGCGCTACTCTCGTAGTAGACTAGACCTAGACTACCGAAGACGGGGAGGATTGGAGTTCGATCCCAGTTGGGTGTACTGAGGGTGGTTTTCCACCCATCATCTATACAATTGCAGTTACACTCCCTCTAAATTCAACCTCCCTAATCCCTAACACATGAGTGTAATTAGTACATAGGCGTATAACCCGAACGAATAGTAGGACGTGGTGCTAAAAAATATATTACATAGGCTACATGCGTATAATCCGAACGTCTGTAATCTATGGTTTGCGACATTAATTTTTATCATTAGTTCTAACTTATATTAAAAACTTTTGTTGGACTTATCTTTTATTTGTACTTTGCAGTGAGTGTAATATCTAATGCTGTATATTA
>CABFWB010000291.1:307797-318559 GCA_902151455.1 Timema bartmani
TTGTTTGAAGTGGCAGTAGCAGCAAACCTCGGGAATTTTTTTTTAGTGTTTCCTTTTTTTATTTCTATCATATAGAATAGATGAGCGGAGTTTTTTTGAGTGGTTTGTGCGGGGAGCTAGATGGGTTGGTTGAGTTAGTTGTGTGGGAGGGGGTGGGGGCGCACTTGAGTGCACAATACCACACCACCCAGGCAACCGACCAAGGCCTCAGCCCCGTGCTTCTCTGTGTGGAGCCACTTTAGAGCATGAGGCCCCCCAGTCCCCCCGCCTCTCCTCTCTCAAGTAATGAACTCTTTATTGCTACTCTACAGAGCTATCGAAAATCTGCGCTGATTTGCCGGCAGAGCATTTCCTGAAACTCTCTCCCTCTTTCCTCCCCTCAACCCCCACTCCCCCCTTCTCCTCGGGCCGTTATTGCAACCGAGGGGCTTGCTTAGCTGTGGCTTCGACCCGTGAGAGGGGTGTCGGGTTCGATCTTGGTTTGGGCCGCCGTGGTGTTGTACCTTCCTCCGGTAAGTTATCCCTCTGCAAGATTGGATTACAGCTAGAACAAGTCACGTCAAGTCATGTGATCTGCAGCTGTCACTTTTGTTAAGATATTATCAATAACTCTAAAATAACACTAATAAAATAGTAAAAGGATCATCGTTGACCACCAAAAAGTTTGTATTTTTTAAAAGGCCCTTTCTATGACAATTTGACTGTACACCCCCTTTCCGTCGTTTCTGACGTGAACTGGAGGTGTTGCATATGGACATTGACAGGCGTGTACACAATATTTTAGTTGGGAAACCTGAAGACACAATACTCATTGGTGGGCCGATACTTCGATGGGGGGATAGTGTGAGAATGTATTTGAAGAAGGTTGGGATTTCAGGTTAGGAATTGGATGGAGGTGTCTCAGGATAGGGTTGAATGGGGGAGCTTACGTTCTGGAGGCCATGAACTTTCCAGTTCCTTAAGGCCAGAAAATGAGTTAGGGTTATAAATTGAATGAAAACAAAAAAGATTGCACAACTGAAAAGCTTGGGAAATTATGTGTTATTTGGTTCATAACATTGACGGTGAGTTCATGGCCTTAAAAATGGCAAGGCCTTACAAATTGGCAGGTATTTTTCTTTTGAACAAAATAATGTTGGCGATATTGAATATAATAATCATATTTTCTTTTACTTACTAACCTGCTTAATCAACGCTCACTAGTAGGTGTTAAAATATTGTTTAGTAGATGTTCTAAAAACGTTTATTATATTGAAATATGTCATATTTGGAGAGATATTTAAAATCTATTCATAATATAGCGAATTTTTCTTCTCCATTCAAAATGTTTTGAAGAGGCGACAGCTGTTTTGGGTGTTGAAGTCGAGGGGAAGTAGATTTGACCTTCAACTACTATTTCGACATTTCGAAGAGCTTCTCACGCACTTAATTAAGAAAGTCTGAAACTGTGCCTACCTCACCAAACTAATAAATAAACAAAACCACTAAAATTATAGTTGCCTATAAAACCATAATATTGATTTGGTTGACTTTTGATTATTGCTTACCTACAGAAGTTAATTTTTAAGTAAATTAAATATTAAAGTGAAATTTAGTTTATTCGTCCAGGCGTACGGAATTGAGTAGCGTTCTTCCTTTCATTATGTTTGATTGACCCGTCTGTTTTACCATATAGTACAAATAATTATTTTGGAACAAACAGTTTTAACAGCAGCTTATTGTGTGTATGCTTTTGTTCATTTTTATAACAATATTTTATTATTTTCTCTTTTGACCGTATTTAATCCAATTATATTATTTTATGTATACTTTTTAATACTGCATTACAATACACCATAGGATTAGTATGTATAGTGTATACAATATTGGCAATAAAATTAAGAATATAATAACGAAAACAAACCATAATTTTTGTTTGTTTGAGGTATTAAGCATTCACTTTCTGATACGACTGATTCTATCAGTACACGACTTATATAAACTAAATTAAACCTATCACTGATTGAACTAAGGTATCGGAAAAATATAATATTTAAAATACAATGGTCACCATTTACTAATGCCTGCAACTGATTTTCTTTTTTCATATTTTAACTTATTATTTACCTATCTCGGTAATCAATTAATTATTTATGTATAGCATAAGGTAGGGTTACCTAAAGCAGTGTGTGAAGTGGTTGAGCACCCGAGGTGCTATGTTCAAAGGTTGCAGTGCCGACGATGCTGTATAGGAAATAAATAGGTATATAGTATTTAAAACAATATTTAATAGTTTAAGGGTCATCATTTAATTCTGTATTTTTTCCCTCGAATCGGAATTCGTCTTGTCGAAGTTTGTTAGGCCTACAGCAAGTAGACCTACACCAAAAACTCATTCATCCGAATTAGCTGGAAACAGAACCAATCCTAAAAATCGAGATTACGGATAATCCGTAATTTTGGGAATTAGGCATGTAAGAAATTGTAAGTACACAAAATTTCGTGGGAATAGATATTTATTTACTATATGATACAGAATTAGGAATAATAATGATTTTTTGTTGCTTATAAAGACAGAATAAAAGGCCTACATCTTATTAACAAAATGTTTTAAAATCCCACTTTTTAAAAGCTACTGCATTGCTTCGTAATTTGCAGGACTTGATTGTAATCGAAGCTTTTCAGTTGTGGGTTTTTTTAGTCGAAAAGGTGTTCCGAATAAACTGGAATCTATATTAATCATTATTTGGATAAAGAGTTTTATTGTGTCTAAAACTAACTCAGGATTTAAAAAAATACAATTATTATTTTAAAACCTATAGAACGTTTAATCCCAAAATGTCTCAAAACTAAATACAATTTAATTTGAATTCGATTAGAATATAAGTAACTCAATAAAAAATGCAATGATTGTTATTCATATTTTATGTTTCATATGAAATGCCTTAATGATAAAAAAAAGTCACTTGATCTACTTTCATGTGTGCATACCTACCTAAATCTGATCTGCAATCGTCATTTTTTGTTGATATTATCAATAAGCCTACCTAAACATATAATAATAATAATAATAATAATAATCGCTGCTTCGGTGGCGGCGGGGTCTAACGTGCTACTCTTGTGTTGGGCTAGACTGCCGAAGACGGGGAGATTGGGGTTCGATTCCGGTCGGGTGCATTGAGGGTGGTTTTACCCAAATGGTTTTGCACTCTCCACGCAAATGCTGGTGCACTTCTCAATTAAAACCTTCCTTATCCCTAAGCCATTAGTCTAATTAGTACTTAAGAGTATAAACCGAACGGGTAGTAGGACGCGATGCTAAAATTAATAATAATCGTATGGTAAAATGTTATCAACTCTGGCCGTAAAAAAGTGTGTATTTTCTCAAAGGCTCTTTCTATTAAAAATAATCTGATTGTAATATAAAAAAAAAGTATATGAAAACATTTTGGTGTCTGGAAAAGTTGGGGAACTTTCAAAACATACAAAGGTGTTGGTCACTGTTGGTGGTACGTGTAGCGCTAAAAGAATTAAGTTGGCAACGCACCCCAGCTTGACATGGTCAACATTTCATGAGTCACGCGATGTGGACATACGTTACTCTGCCGTGTTGACATGTGTGCCGCGCTGACAAGGAAGTGTTACCGGATCCCGGTTACTACTTTTTAAAACATGAGCAGCCAATTTTTTTTAGGGGCTAGGGTGGGGACTCGAGAGAGAGACTACTTTGAGCCACTGGCTTTGTTTGATTGATGGCTTTGTCGTTTTGTTCGCTTTCTACACTTCTAGTTTTTATTAGATAATTGTCCTCTGAGTAATTTACAAATTTACCTTAGCACTTATTTTTAGTTGACGTCAAATTGGAGAAAATATCTGAAAACTCGAGTCGCATTCATTTTAGCTCAGCGGTCAAATTGGAGTCAATCTCCAAGTACTAGAGTCACATTTGTTTTAGCTTATTGATCGAATTGGAGTCAATCTCCAAGTACTAGAGTCACATTTGTTTTAGCTTAGTGATCGAATTGGAGTCAATCTCCGAGTACTAGAGTCACATTTGTTTTAGCTTAGTGACCGAATTGGAGTCAATCTCCGAATACTAGAGTCACATTTGTTTTATCTCAGTGGTCAAATTGGAATCAATCTCCGAGTACTAGAGTCACATTTGTTTTAGCTCACTGATCAATTTGGAGTCAACATCCGAGTACTAGAGTCACATATTGTTTTAGCTCAATGGTCAAATTGGAGTCAATCTCCGAGTACTAGAGTCACATTTGTTTTAGCTCAATGGTCAAATTGGAGTCAATCTCCGAGTACTATAGTCACATTTGTTTTAGCTCACTGATCAATTTGGAGTCAACATCCGAGTACTAGAGTTACATTTGTTTTAGCTCAATAGTCAAATTGGAGTCAATCTCCGAGTACTAGAGTTACATTTGTTTTAGCTCAATGGTCAAATTGGAGTCAATCTCCGAGTACTATATTCACATTTGTCTTAGCTCACTGAGCAAATTGGAGTCAACATCCGAGTACTAGAGTCACATTTGTTTTAGCTCAATGGTCAAATTGGAGTCAATATCCGAGTACTATTTTAGCTCACTGATCAATTTGGAGTCAACATCCGAGTACTAGAGTCACATTTGTTTTAGCTCAATGGTCAAATTGAAGTCAACATCCGAGTACTAGAGTCGCATTTGTTTTAGCTCAGTGGTCAAATTGGAGTCAATCTCCGAGTACTAGAGTCACATTTGTTTTAGCTCACTGATCAATTTGGAGTCAACATCCGAGTACTAGAGTCACATTTGTTTTAGCTCACTGATCAATTTGGAGTCAACATCCGAGTACTAGAGTCACATTTGTTTTAGCTCAGTGGTCAAATTGGAGTCAATCTCCGAGTACTAGAATCACATTTGTTTAGCTTAACGGATGTACTTACGTCCTACACACATTTATATAAACTCTTATTGGTGTCGATATAAAACTAAAACTTTTTTTCATTTTAACTTATATGGAATCTTGATGCATTTTTTAAATTGGCTTTTTTAAAATAACGGTGTGATTAATTTATGTTTTCTTTTTCTGCCCGTCTTACTACTGGTCTGTGCTTGACTCGTATTTACGCTGATGAGGTAAGAACTAGGAAGATGACTTAACTTCTTGGGTACTGGGTGGTGTGTCTGCTCTAGATTTAAGTTTGTAAGTCTTGTGCTGATATAATGAGTCGTTCAGAAAATACACATAACATCTTTTAATAAAATCTTTCAAACGTGACGTGACTTGACGTATGAATTCGTGAATGTAGATTTAGTCTTTTCTAACTCCTATGAAAATTGGTACTGTACATTTGGTACTCTGTATGGTCTTCACAATGTAGGCCTATTAGCCCTGAAGTGGAGCGGGAACAAAACTGAGAATAAAAAGTATTATTAGTTGTGTGTGTGTGTGTATGTGTGTGTGTGTGTCATTGGCGCGGGGATCCCACTGAGTTTCAAAATTGTAGGATGAGCGCTTGTTGAAGTGTCGGGAGTAAAGAGGGCTCACATATGGCCGGAACTGTTTGTGAAAACTGGGGGGGTGGGGGGTTAACGAGGTGGCCGGAGTTAGCCCCCTCGGGAGAGAGGGGGTTCTTTACCCCCCATAATGGTACACACACATCTCTTTAAGGAGACAGGAAGCATCCCTGCTGGCTCGAATATACGATTGCAACTTTCAATTGCTTCGTGGGTGGTGCAATAAGGAGACAAATGTTCGTACTTTCTCAACTCTCGACATATTTTTTTGTTTTTCCCGGAGGCTGAGAACGACCAGGCAAATAACGCTCTCCAGTGAGTGTAACGCTCTCATTATCTTATAGTAGGGTTTGGTATGAAGAATATTTTTAAGAAAATATGAACTTTTTTTATGGTCAACATTGATAACATTTTACTTTATTATTTTTGTTATTTTGGCCGGACTCTTGGTTTAATAGTCAGTATTCCTGGATTTTAATCCACTAATTTATAGCTCCAGGGTTCGAATTCTAGCGGTAACTTAGGTATTTTTCCAAAGAAAATTATTCCCACGGTTACCATAGCCCAGTTAATAAGGGTTACGTTAGGTTTAAGACATCTACTGCGCCACATAACCATCATCATCATTATTACCACATCCCATTGGGCTGAAGTAACCACACCTACATGTTAGCCCAACCTCAGAAGACGGTTACATATGCTGCTAGTAGAATATCAGGAATGTCTTAACGACAAATCCTGGTGGCAAACACACTCTAATTTTCTTTCCCTCTATATATAAAATACTTAGCACCGCGTCTTACTACCCGTTCGGGTTATACGCTTAAATACTAATTACGCTAATAGGTTAGGAATTGGGAAAATTGATTATAGAGGTAGTAAACCCGCATTTTGCGTGATGGGAGAGTGGGAAACCATTTAGGAAAAACCACCCCCAGTTCACCCGAACGAGATTCGAACCTCGATCTCCCCGCCCTTGGCATTATAGCTCAACACGAAACTAGCGCGTTAGACAACTACGCCACCGAGGTGGGTTATATATATATATATATAAATAATATTATTGTTAGACTATTGATAATATCTATCAAAAGTGACAACCTCAGACATGACTTGACGTATTAATTCGTGAAAATAGGTGTAGCAACTTTTCTAGCTGCCAGACAAGGTTCTTACTATGAAAATTAGTCTGTAATTTCGTTCATAGGAACTTGGTTACTCTGTGTCTTGACTAAGTTATATTGACAAAGTTTCCATGTTTCTGTTCGGGATCTTTTTTACCTCCTCATTTTTTTTTAATATCGAACAGGTAAGGTTTGTGTGCGCCGCGTCATACTACCCGTCAGCTTATTAGGAATTAGAAAGGTTGAGTTTAAATGAAGTGTACCCACATTTGCGTGGAGGTGGGGTGGAAAATTATACGGAAAACCACCCTTAGTACTCCCGACTGAGATTCGAACCCTGATCTCTCCGTCATCGGTAGTCCAGTCTATTGCTAAGTGACTGCTTATACCATTCGACCACCAAAGTGAGTTGAGCTGTACAATAAACATTTCACACGACAAGAAACTTCGTATTTTTCAAACCTATGTCACCTCACCTCAATAATACCGCGCGGCCAATCGGTAATGGATGAAGAGACATGAGAATGAATTGTGTTTGATGTCGCCGAATGTGTTTTGGGTGGTAAAACAAAAGAAGAGTTGAAGTCAAAACATAGGTTACATTTGAAAACAATAGAAAACTATGAATCCATCTATATACGTACCGCTTTTATTAAGCTTTACCTCAGCTTCAACCGTAACAAAAGGACCACGCGGATCAACAAATATGTTGCCAACATCTTTGGTCGTGTGGTCTAAACGACAGGCTCATTTAATCTAAATTATTAGGGATGAAGAGGATCGGGGTTCGAATCATCTCTGGGTTTACCGAGGTTAGTTTTCATTAATTGTTTCCTTATTTATAGCTAATTAGTGTAACTAAAATGCCTGTAAGAAAAGTAAAACATTGAATAAAACAAAACAAAAATCAACAACTCTGTCAAAGTTTGATTATTTCGAGGCTTATTAAATGCTTAAGAGATAGATATATTAAAAATTGGTAGTCATATTATTGTAGTTATTTTAAATGTGTCTTTAGTAAAAATACGACTAGGCCAAAATACACAAAATATTGCTCCAAGAGATACATAAAGTTTAATTTTCTACACACTGTAATCTTAACAGTTTGAATATTTGTCTTGAGCATCGAAAAAATTGAACAGGACTTGTTTCCCCATCAAATTCTGCGATGCTCACGACATATATCCAAATTGTTAAGATTACAGTGTGTAGAAAATTAAACTTTATGTATCTACTGGAGCAATATTTTAATTAAGACATTTTTTGTTGTAAAACCTGCACACAAAAAATACCTTATTTGGCGTTTTGTTCCATTCAACTTTAAGGCGCTAGAATAGTCGAGTAGAAATTCATAAACACCAAGTGTATCTATAACCTTACTGAGTGGAGATTTCCGGCAATAACAGAACGAACAGGGGACGAGGAAAATACAATGTGCTATGATCCTCTTATTAAATTACGTAATTATATTCACAAAGATCTATTCTACGCTCCTATACCAGTTGCATTTCGTTTCCTTAGCATTTAGGTCTTAGTGATAAACAGCAATAAGTGGATTGTTGGACTTTAAATAGAGGTAAATTTCAACTTTTAATCCATGTAAGGTCATAGAAAATAGTTTTGTGTTAATTTCAGTAAATATCAAACTTGTGTTGACTTACTGTTAAAGATTTGGTCAATATTTAACCTAATCGCAAACATCTAATTGACAATATCTCGTATGCCTAGGCCCATAAAGACTATTAAAATGTAGTTTCGTTCAATTGTTTGCTCGGCTGATAAATGTTGGCTGAGCTAGATTGTAATCTGTGATTGGTTCGATATCTCCTTGTTTCACGCGCCCTCCTTGGCCCAGAAGATTGAGTTGTATACCTCCGTGGCGCACTCTCTGTGGGAGAGAAGTTTTTGGACAGAACTTAAAAGAGAGGGGTGGGTGGGGGATAGTCATTATCGACACTAATGGGGAAAGACTATAGCGCCATCTGTCTCTGCCTAGAAACTCTCATTTGTAGCACCTAATTTTATTACCAACTTAGTGTATGTTATAGTGCGTTTTCCCGCTGTTTCGAAACTTTGAAAGTCAAATTTACTGGCAAACTCCCCCTCCCCCACTCATCCCCCTTTTCGATGTCTCAGCTGCACGCTCACAACAGCTCTGTGGGTTTGGTATCTCTCTTGAGATATTTTATTATGTTTAGTTTTGTGTTTTCTGGTGAATTACTTAGAATACTTAATAAATATGATTAAAGTTTGTTTACAGTCCAATTTCTATAAGAAGGGCCATATTCTGACATCTAGAAAAGTTTTTAGATCAATTTTCATTTAATGATACGTCAAGTCGTGTGAACTGCAGTCATAAATTTATNNNTATATATATATATATATAATATACATTAGGGGTATGAGAATCTTTTAAATGTCAAGGTCAAAGGTTAAATCCCCATCGCTTTGACTTCTCACACCCACTATAAACCACCTCCCTCGAAATATTTCGAAGGAAGAAGAAAACATTGATATATTATGAAAATATTTGAAATATCTCACAAGATACCTATGAAATATTTCAACATATAATCATTTTTAGAGCAGCTATAAAACAGTGATTACATGACATATTTAATGTAACATACATACGTACATACGTACATACGTACATACATACATACATACATACATACATACATACATACATACATACATACATACATACATACATACATACATACATACATACATACATACACACACACACACATATACATGTACATACATACACACACATACATGTAAATACATACATACACACACACATACATGTAAATACATACATACACACACACATGTAAATATATACATACATACACACACATACATACATGCATGTAAATATATACATACACACACACATGTAAATATATACATACATACATACACACACACACATACATACATGCATGTAAATATATACATACATACATACATACATACATACACACACGCACAAACACGTACATACGTACATCAAGCTCTTCCCTAATAGGGTAGGCAAGAAACTGTGCATATAGCTAAAAAACAACTCCTCAATCCATCCTCACTAACTTTCTCCATGCATCGAGTCATACATGCGTACATGCATCCTTTAATGTAAACATAGATAAATTAAGATATTACAGCATAAAATAATATAGTGGTCTTTGTTTTTCTCTCTAGATCTGCCTCTTTACCTAGATGCACCTTAATGAACCGGGAAAACGCAGGAAATTTTGAAAAACCAGTAAAAATAATAAAATATTGGTTGATTTGGGAGGTTACCTGAAAGCTTAAAATAGTAGGTCTTTGGATGGACAAAAAACAAAGTGAACTAAAGAATTAAGCACGCTGATTCAAACATATCCTGTTACCCCTTAAATAAGGGTTGTGAAATGACAGAAGATGCATCTTTCCATCAATCATAAATAATCCTGTTTTAAACAAAGTTACTTAGCGTTAGTCAATTTTATGACAAATTAAATTGAATTACCCTTTCTTTCTTAAACTTGAGCTGCGCTGGAAAATACGGGAATTCCTTTTGGAAAATATGGAGAATTTGGTAGTAGAAAAATATTGGAAGCCCTGAAAAATTAAAATTAGTGCTATGTTACAGCAACAAAAACCTTATTTTTGACCTCGGCTTTGACTTTTCTTCTTATGTTTCTAGCTTCGATTTGACTTCGCTCATCCCTTCACTTTCGGGCTACACGCATATTAACTAACTACCTACCCTAAAGTGTTAAGGTCATGGAAGGTTGAATTTAGAGGATGTCTTAATACGTTTGCTTGGAGGGTGAGGGGAAAACTATCCTTAGTACAATCAACCGGTAATTGAACCCCGATCTTCCCGTAGTCGGCAGTTTAGTCTTTTACGAGATTTCGACCAGCGAAGGGGAAGACCGAAAATGCTCAATCACCTTGGGAGGGAAATCGTAATTCAAGGTAACATTGCCCATTACACCTTGGGACGGCAATGTTGGTGTTGATCTGGAGTCAAAAGCAGTGCCCAATCCACCTTGTGGGGGAAATATTGGTGTTGACCTGGAGTCAAAAGCAGGGCCCAATCCACCTTGTGGGGGAAATATTGGTGTTGACCTGGAGTCAAAAGCAGTGCCCAATCCA
>CABFWB010000291.1:345393-359865 GCA_902151455.1 Timema bartmani
GGGGGGGGGGGGAGGAATGTAAAGAGGTGTATATGTGTGTGTTTAAGATGAGTCTGCACGTCCCGAGCATGTGACACTCTGTATCAACCCAGGGATAGTCAGCGGGTTGTCTGAAGTTTTATTCTTGTTCCGGGAGGTATAAAGGAGAGAAAGAGGGGCAGGGGGAAAGTATTCACAAGACTAAGGGGACGTAAGTTGGTTCAGCATATTGCCAATTACTAGGGCAAAAGGCCATTCTGCGTGTCCTCTTTTTTTTTTAACTCCCCTTCTCGCGTCTGTTCTCTGGGAGGGGAACAAACCTCCCGTAGTTCAGTTCCTTTTGACGTTAAAAGGATGTCCGAGTAAATCCATTTGAGATGACGTTAGATTAGTTATCTCTGCGTGGTCTTCAAGCGTCCAAGAGAAAATGCTCGTCCTCGACGCTCCGGGAATCCCAGGACCATAATAGAATTGATCTCGAATAATGCTAACATCTTGCATGCTCTGGGTAAAATGGGGTTGGGGGTCAGGAGACGGTCACTCGCTCCGCTTTGGATGCTCCGAGCTACACAGAGATGTAAAGAATTTTTTTGTTCACTCCCCGTTTCTCTGTGTGAATCTCTTGAATGTTAACTTCAGCTTTGTGGCGTCTCTTGATTTTTTTAGAAATGTTTTTGTATAAAACATTTTTTGCCTGTGGTTTTCCTTGGTAAATTACTCTGACAAAAGCAAATGCTGCGTTAATTTAATGTCCGGTTCATTCCGGAGTCGAGGTTTGAGTCTGACCATAAAGGCGGAGGGGAGTGGAAGGTAGGGAAGGGTTGGGTTTTATTCTTAGATAGAGTGGACTTGCTTTGGCGGTTCACGTTAGGTACAGAAACGTCGTTCTGATTATCTTAAGCGGTTTCTTGTTGAGTTGCCTTTGCCTATCAGGAACCACCAAATGCGCTTTATAATCAATCTTTAGCCGCATTTAACCGTAGCGCTGAGATTGCAGCTCTGATCTCAAAGTAAATGGTAAGAAAAGTAGATATATTCAAACAGGTTAAGTATTTTTTTAAATAATTTCACAGCAGGTAATTCATTCTAAGCTAATTGAAGATTGTTTTAGAGTTTTTTGAAGCTGTATAACTTCTATTGCCATCAGAAATATTGCATTGTGAGTGTAGGTGGTGCCTTTAAAAAAAGAAATGCACTTTCCGTGTAAACGCTTAGTTATAAAATATTATAAGGGCCCTTATTTTTAGTATGCCTCGACAATCAACCAATTTCTCGGTATTATTGATAACAAGTAGTTCATGTCTGATACGGGATTTTCTGACTGTCGAATCTCGTATGTATATATATATTTTTTTTTAAATTAGTACTAAGTTGTTACTTTCTTTGATCTGCCTCAGTCTAACTTAAGGCTTTGTCTGACAAATATAAATGTGGCAGAGCTATGAACGATACTAATAATAACATTCAATATACAGCCAGTTCCTGTGATGAATGGAGTGAAGGTGTCGCTTGTAGAGGATTGACAGACTGATGTGCAATAATAGTACTTTTTGGCTCAGTGAGGAAAGCCAACAGGAAACTACCTCACTCCTCATTTCCCTAGTACGTCTCTTCACTGCTGCCTAGGCTTTACAGCTGACGGTGGAACTGTTGAGGATCCAATCAACCTACGGGTTGAGTACTATTCTTAGTTCGTACATACGTCTTATTATCTGTTCAGGCTATAAGCATACTAATTAATTATACTGTGTTAGGGAAGAGGAAGGTTTAATTTAGAAGAATTTTACACTCAATTTGGAGGAGAAAGAGAGTGTAAAAAGGGGAAAAAAAACACGCTCATTACCCTCGACCGGGATTCTAAGCCCGATCTCTCCGATAGTGGACTCCAGTCTATTGCAAGAGTGATGCCTTGTGCCAGTGGTATACAACCTAGGGTACGCGTACCCCCGGGAGTACGTGAATACATTTTAGGCCAGGAGGATCCCCAATTTTTATTTTAAATGTAGATGATAGAATAATGTATAACTTTCATTATGCACCAATAATTTTGGGGGTAGAAAGTTGAATAGAAACTATATATTTGGGGGGTTACGCGAGCAAAAAAAACCAACGTGTAATACCACGGGGTTTAACCCCTTGGACACCGAAGTGGGTAATCTCGTCTATAAATACAGACTTTGGTGTCCTTGACATAGTTGCAAAAATATATCTATGGCGTATTTTCATTGTCGTGTATCAAAAATCATGTTAATGAATGATGCATTCATTTAATTTACTAAATCAGCGTTAGAGAGCAATCAACAATCGCTATTGTTGTAGCAGATGAGATCGCGACAAACATTGACGAAACCTTTTTTTAACACCCATGCGAAGAAACGGAAGAATGATCGAACCAGTATCCAGTTGCGAAGCGCCATTGGAAACCTGGATTATAAACGACGGATTTGGCCAATCAAAACGTCAACAAACCGCCATGTTATCACGACAAACATTTACGGTAGTAGGCCTACAACCAGATTCGCTCCGACGAATATTAAAGAACGACTTTTCCGTTCTACCCTCTGCTTTATTATCCCCCCTATAGATTATGTATGATGCAATATTATTGAGTATACAGTTGCTTTAATCAGATTATTATTGAATCTTTTTCCTCTCCTCATCCTATCCCCTCATCTCCCTCACTCATTTCCGTCTGCTGTTTAGTACTATTTGATTTCCAGTTTGTAGCTCTATATGTATGTTTGCGGACATGCACACATATGCGAAACGCTATTGTGATTTTGTGTATGCGTTATAGGGGTTTCTCTCGTGTTTGTGCTGTGGCTATTGACACTATTCTTATAGCCAAGTGTACACATACTGCCTGTGTATAAACGTACGGTCGCATGCATATGTGGACTATTTGTGAATATGCAGAGTTTGGTGTGTGTTAGGCCCCCACAGTTATGTGTGCACATGTAATGAGGCGAGGGCCATACAGGTGTCGCTAACATGTCCAGCACACACACATACACACACACACACGTAATTTCATGTGTGACGTTGTCAGAGTTCGGGGCTAAGAGGTGCATACGCTGTACGCAATTTTGATGGCGGTACTTCTTCACTCAAATTACATTTTTAAAAAAGAGGTAGAAATTGATGTTAAATTAGCAGTTGAAAAGTTAATATTAATTTGTTTAAATTTTACCAAAGGCTATATGGGAATTTACAGTTCGATTTTCGTATGATGGGCCTTATACGACATAAAAAAAAAGCTACTAAATCTTCCACTTTATTGTATTTATACGTCAAGTAATGTGATCTGCGGCTTTTAATTTTATAGATAATATTAATACTCATAAAATAACACGAATAATATTGTAAAATATTATTAATGCTGACAGCCAAAGAAGTTTGTATTTTCTTGGATTGTCTTTCTTCCAAAATCCCACTGTGCCTTGAAAAAAAAAATTGGGGGTATATACAAGGGTTGCCACGCAACTGGAAAACCGGGATAACTGGGAAAACACAAGGACTTTTGCAAAATCTAGTAAAAAAACTGGAATATTTATTAATTTGGGACATTTAACTGAGAGCTTAAAATAGAAGAAAAAGTGAACAGAAGAATTAAGCACGCTGATTGAAACATTTCCTATTACCCCTTAAATAAGGGTTGTCGCGGCAGAAGATATATTTCCCCATCAATTTTAAATCATCCTGTTTAAACATAAGTTACATGTCTTCACACTTAGGTTGATAAAAATTGAAATTGTATTACTCTTTTCTTCAATCAAAATGGCCTGGAAAAATGGTAACTCCTTCTGGAAAAGCTGGAAAACACAGGAAATTGGTTAGTAAAAAAAATAGAGGCAATCCTGTAAACTGTATGCCAATCCGTGGGCTTTGTTTGACTGGTTACATTTTCATACTTTTTAGAAGAAAAATCTCTCGCACTGGTGGTCACTAGTTTGGTTTGCTGATGATGGAAAGACTCAAGTTCCAACTCTCTCTGCACGCCACTGCTGGATACATTTTCCTCTAAATTCTATCTTCCTCACGCCTAGCCTCATTAGTGTAATTAAATGCGTCTAGCACGGATGGGTAGTAGAATGTGGTTGTCTTAAATTGTGTTGTGAATGATGAAATAAATAACATCCAAACCATAACACCTTTGATTAGAGGGTGCAAGACGGCGTATCAGAATTTAATATCGGCCTTAAGACGATCAAACCCCTCTTCAGTGGCCGCGTTGTCTAACGTGCTACTCTCGTGTTAGACTAGAATGCCAAGGTCGGGGAGATTGAAGTTCGATCCCGGTCGGGTGTGGTTTTTCCTAAATGGTTTTCTACCCTCCTTCCGTGAAAATGCGGGTGCACTTCATCCCAATTAATCCTTCCCAATCCCTCAACCATCTAGTGTAATTAGTAGACATATAACCCGAACGGGTAGTAAGACGCGGTGCTTAATTATCAAAATGGCATAATTGTTTTTCATCGTCCAGCTACAACACATCAATTAATAAAGTAATAGTTACTTAATATTACAACGCATCAATTAATCAAAAATTAGTTTAGTAATCATCTGTAAAACTACTTCCTTAGTAAAATTATTCGATTCAAATGGGATCAATATAATTTGAATTTATTATTGTGAGTTAAAGATGAAAAACATTTATCAAAAACAGCGTTTCAAACTGTGGTACGCGTAGCCTCTGGAAAGTGGGGGAGCGGGGGGTAGGATATTAATAATTACATATTTTTTGATCATTGTAATTTTGAGGAACAAATGATCGCAGATTTTGACTTGTTGCCATGGCATTTTATAAGACATTTGTTAAAGTTTGATCAAATTTAACAAACAAAAAAAAAGTATTTATCTTCTAGTCCACAAATTAGTATAAATATGCCTTGTCACGAATCACAGGAAACCAATATTTAAATATTGTGGTGACTCGCTATAATACATTTTATAATGTATGCGAGGGAATTTTGGTAACAATTTATGTACAAGTGGACGACGAATAGTTCATCTATTTACATTTACGACTCATGTTTTCCTCTAGCCTCATTTATTCTAACGTATATATAATGGAATTTTAATAAGCACCGTATCCCGCATAGAAATAATTGACGTTCAATCAACGACAATTTGGTCAATAATACTATTAAAGGAGTACCTTGGCACTTATTTACAAAACTGTACTTTCGACAAGATGGTCGGGACTGGTGGTCATGCACTCTAAAGTGTCAGATTTATGTTAGACTGGATTAGGGGTCGTCCTTAAATACGTAAGGCTTTTTATTCATAGTTTTGACCCCCATTCCCCCACCCTCAAGTAAGGTATAGTGGGATTTTCGGTTAACCCCCCCCCCCTCCCTTTTCCATCTTACGTAATTTTTTACGATTTGGTAAAATATATTATTTTAATTGTTTACGATTGTATTATTTATATTACTATTAAAACGAAAAATCATTTGTCATGTGTATTGTATTTAGCTATCATTGTGCAAAATATAAATTCTACACTTCAATTATTTCTTTCAGAATTTTCTGACTTTTTTTTTTTAGATTTTGTTTCATCATAAAAATTTATTAAAAAAAAGTTACGTAAATTGTATTCTCCCTCCCTCCAACTCGTAAGGAAATACTGATTTTTCCCTCTCCCCCTGGAAAACCCCTTAAGTAATTTAAGGACGACCTTTACCGATGACGGAGAGTTCTAGGCTAGATGCGAATGTGAGTGCACGTCCTATAAACAGTGTTCAGTGACCTGAAAACACTGGGAAACAGGGAAATGTCAAGGAAAAGTTGGAAAATCTGAAAATTTCTGAAATTTTTACTTATTTACTAAAAAAAAGTACTCAAATTGTATCTACTATTATCAAAATAATATTTTTTCACCGTTAATATACACCGCGAACCTCTTTAAAGAGTCGATCCTACTAATCTAATTTCTCAAAGTCAACATGTAATTTCCGTGTATTTCTTCCACCCCGTCTGCCGCACGTCTTTAACCAAACTTGAATCATAGTTATGAGCATGGGTGAGTGTTTTATTATATTAAAGGAAGAAGAAACTAAAAAATAAACGTCTCACAACCATTTTAAACTGCACTGGTGTAATGCAATCTTACAATGATAGAAGAAAGCCACGCTATACAATTAAGTATGTATAAAAGGTGAAGCTTGAGGGATGAATGATTATAGTTACGGAAATGAGCCTATCTCAATTATAATCGAATAAATAGAAAAATAACACCTGGCTCAATTGATCTCAATGAAATCTACCTTGGATCGTAGGGCTTGATACCCAAATAGCTCATTGCATTAGGCTTTAACCCCTTCATAGAGTCACATCATTTTAAAATGTGTCTGGAGACGATCATTTTAGAGATTATTGCGAACAACATATCATATGACAGGGTTAATTTAAGATTTTAAATATTTAGGAACAAATTTATCTAGCAAAAACGATACTAGAGTGACAATTAGGAAAATAATACAGTCGGGAAATGCATGCCATTTACTCGGTCAAAGTTGTTGACATCCCGCCTCTACTGTCGAGGAATGTAAACTCAGAATATACAAAACAATAATTTTACCTGTTCTTTATGGGTGTGAAACGTGGTCTTTTATCTTACATGATGAAAACAAATTTTAGGGTGTTTGAAAACAAGGTGCTTACGGAGATATTTGGTCCACAAAGGGATGAAGCCATTGGGGAAAGAAGGAGGTTACATAATGATGAGTCACATACCCTGTACTAATCACATTACATTGTTTGGATAATCAAGTCTCGTAGATTACGGTGGGCAGGATTTGCAGCGTGAATAAGAGCACCTGAAGCCATACTTAGGGTGTTTACAGCAAACCTATTGGGAAGATACCACTGGGAAGACCTAGACGCAGATGGGAGGAAAACATTAGGATGAACCTCATGCTCAAGATAGGAAGTGGCATACTTTTGTAAGTGCGGCAATGCACTTTCGAGTTTCTAATGTTATGGAGTAATTAATTATGTGACTAGAGATATAATTACATTAAATTTCGAGTTTAATAAAATTATGTTTATAATATATATATATATATATGAGCCTATACATAATATATTAATATATATATATATGAGCCTATACATAATATATTAATATATATATATATATGAGCCTATACATAATATATTAATATATATATATATATATATATTAAATATTGCATGTAAGCGCGTCTCTGTTCTACCACTAAGCTTTCCAAGAATCGGCCCATACTCAGGGTCATTCTTCACTCAGAGCTTAAGTCAAAGTTACCTCTAATGTCTGAAACTGTTTAGTATCGACAGCAGCCACTAACATGGACATTTAAAAATGAACTGCTATTGGCTGGATAACTAATTAAACATTCTTTTTCTATAACATCACAGTCGAATAATGTTTACAATCCTAGGATAGCCTCAAATCTTTAATGATTGTTTACAATTACAGAAACTATGGACTCTATCCTAAAATAAACTCAGATTTTTAATAGGAAGCCACCAACATTGATTGCAAGCCTCTAAGTTCATCTAAAAAATTATAAAAAGCTTCCATTTATACTTTCTTATGTATTACTGTTAAACTTCTCTTTACTTTATTAATATTTTTATATCACAGCGTCTTACTACTCGTTCGGGTTATACGCTTGTGTACTAACTACGCTAATGGTTTTAAGAATAAGGAAGGTTATATTTATAGAAAGTGTACCCGCATTTGCGTGGAGGGAGAGTTGTAAACAATTTTGGGGAAACTACCCCTCAGTACACCCGACTGAGATTCGAACCTCGAGCTCCCCGTTATCGGCAGTCTAGTTTACTGCGAGTGTAGCTCGTTAGACCACGCGGCTAACGAAGTGGTTTACTTGATTAATTAAACGGGCTAAGAATGTACAATTTGTAATCAACCTGTTTTTCGCCATTGTGGCAACATTAGTTTCCAGTTTTAAAATAACGGGACCTCCTTTGAAGATCGGACTGTCGCTACTTAGCACATAGTCTAAGCATTGATGCATCTTTTTTCCCCACCGCGTCTCACTACCCGTTAGTGCTATAACCATATATATATATATATATTATATATCGCATGCGAACTAGCTTTTTTATAACAAGAAGTCATTACTAACCTCAACTAACATAAATTAAAAAAATCAGGAAAGGGTTCCTAAACTCATATATATATATATATATGGAGCTTAATGGATGGACATTTGGCACAACTGATAGGAACAGCTTAGAAGCTACCAAAGAATGTTTAAAATATCGTGGGTGATCAAATACAGAAGTGCTAAGAAAAGCAAATGAATAAAGAAAACTTTGGAAAGGTAAACAACAAAGAAGAGTTAAGATGGTAGGACATAAACTGAGGCATGATAGTTTGACGAATATAATATAGGAGATGTGGGAGGAATACGTTCATGAGGGAGACTAAGACTGGTGAGTACATGAATCAGATAGAGGACGATGTTGGCAGAAGAAGGTATAGATATGTAAAAAAAAAAATTGGCCCAGGATAGTCAAAAGTGGAGAACTGCAACAAAACAATCGCAAGATTGATGACCCAATGGTGATATATATGGTGCTTATGTTGTAAGAATGACTGAGGTAGAATTTAGAGTGAATGTGTTAGCATATGAGTGGAAAAAGGGCGGGAAACTGTTTAGGACAAAAAAAAACCCGCCCTCAATACACCCGGCTGGAATTAAAACCCCGATAGCCTGGATTTCGACAGTCAAAACTATTGCGAGAGTGACGCCTTGGGCTTAAACCATGTTTTGATGCACCTTAAACGTTTGCAATCGCAAGCTATTTTTCCGAATGGACTTACAAATAAATAATAATAAGCTACATTGTTTTGTCTAATATGTATTAATGTTAGTGCATTTTATTGTATTGTGTCGAGAGTAGCTTAATGACCGAGCTTAGCGAGGCCCTGTTTTAAACTCGACCATTTAGCATTTTATCTGTCTGTTCCAAGATAACTATCAGGGACATTCTTTGGACCCGTGCCAAACGAGGCATGTAGGATGTTTATATATATATTTTTAAATTTTACATGTATAATATTGTGATACTGACGTCTTACACCACGTAAACATTGGTTGCTCTCCTTGATTATAGTGTAATATTGAATATAAAATTAATTTGTTTTCTGTATTAGCTTGATCACCAATAAAAAATATCTTATAATTTAAGGAGAACTTATAGGAGATATTTTAACTTGAATTCCAAAGAGAAATGCTAGGAATATGGGAGAAGGGAGATCTGTTCACAGAACTACTAGTAAGACTGTAATAACGATAATAACATGGAGGGAGCGTGGTCTACTGTGTACAGAACTACAAGTAGGCCTTCATTCAAGGTTTTGTGGATTTATAATCTTGTACACAGCTAAATACATCATTGACGCACGCTAGGTCCTACCTTTTCTGAAACGGTGGGTTTAATTGCAGTTCCAGATGACCGGCGAACGTGATAGTTTACACGCATGCGTTGTCCCGGGCCGATGATGAGGTTTTAATCTGGCAGATGAGATGAGATCAAGTGTGAGATGGAATCATGTGAACCGTCAAGCCTCCGTCCAGGTGTAGCCGCTAAACCGCCGAGGTTTTATTATAATTATGTACGACCCGGAGGTGATCTGCTGAGTTGAGGCGGACAGTGGTGGGATTAAGTTCACACTCGCAGTTGGACGCCAGCCTCTGTATATAAAGCCAAACTTACAGATAACACCTATACCCTGTTTTTGGCTGGAAGAGATGTCTGACTGGCCTTTTCCGCTGTCACATTGTAGGATTTTTGTTGGAAAAAAATATCTTCCAGTTATTCCTTCCTACCATAGACGGGATAGCTTAGGTAAGTAATACAGATGGAACCCGCATCACTGGCCGAATGCTCTAAGGCGTCAGTCACTCTCGTCTTAGACTCGCCTGCTAATGACGGGGAGATCAGGGTCTTCTACTAAGGGTGGCTTTTCCTAAATGGTCTACCACTCTTCTTCCACGCAAACCGAACCTGAGCGATCACTGCTGAATGGTGCTCGCTCCAGTTCGCAGACTGCTTACACCCAAGCGAACTCTCCATTCGTTGACTCCCTTTCGCTCATATTCTCTATCTCTAACTTTCTCCCCGGTTTAATAGCGCACATGCAGTTCAGTGGTTTTTTAATTTTAAAATAATTATTTGTCAAATTTTTTAACTTAAAAATAAATATTTGGTATAATTGTTTCACTGGTCTCATTTTCACTATTTTTTAAATTAGAACACAGAAAACCGTACCAAGATCTGACGTCTGGTTGGATCTGTAACCTACCTAAGCTAGGTGCTATCCGTGGAGTGCAACGAGCTCTTAAGACTCCTGGTTTGAGCTGTATTACCTACCTAAATTAGGTGCTATCCAGTGGGGTGAGATGGGCTCTTAAGACGTCTGGTTCAAGCTGTACTACCTACCTAATTTAGGTGCTATTCGTGGAGTGAAACGAGCTCTTAAGACTCCTGGTTTGATTTGTATTACATACCTAAGCTAGGTGCTATCCTTGGAGTGAAACGAGCTCTTAAGGGTGCCTCCTACTTGAGGGGAAATATCTTCAACCGTCCACATTTCTTATAGGAATATCAGTTCTGAAGCTTCAGAAAACACACACAAAAGTCCTCAAATATCTTAAAATGTTCAACCGTATACTTGGTCTCTTTTCTGTAAGCTTTATTTTAACCGTAAACACGTGGTGGTCACATGGACTAAATATAATTACAATATATTCTGGTTTTCCAGTGACAGGAAGGCTGAGGCTCGAATCCCGGCTGGTTGGGGGCTGTCCTTAAATTACGTACAGCTTTTCCCCCCGTGATTTTCGACTCCCTTCGCCACCCCCCCTCCACCCCTTTCNCGTGATTTTCGACTCCCTTCGCCACCCCCCCTCCACCCCTTTCCACGTAAAGATTGTAAGATTTTCTGTCACCCCACTGCCCCATTTCTATCTTATGTAATTTTCTACTATTTGGTAAATTATATTATTTTAATCGTTTGGTTATTTTTAGACATAAGTACTATTAATAAATCGATTAGTATGAAATTTTATAATATTTTATTTGCAATAAGTAAATAAAATATAAGTGAAATTGTATTTCTAACATATTTATTTTTTGACAAAAATGTATTTTAGATCTTGGCACACCATAAACATTGATGAAAAAACCTTTTATAATGGATTTTCACCCCACCCCACCCCGAATTTAGGCTTCATAAGAAAACTTAAAGAAAATATTTAACTCCCCCTTTCCCAAAAACCCTTACGTAATTTAAGGACGCTCCCATGCATTGAAAATGGTTCTTCGTGAAAGATATACAACTTAAATTTGGGTACATTTATTATAAATGCTTGCTTCCTCATCTCAATTATCTCAGTAATGTGATTTAAATGCGTATAGTGAGGGCAGGTATTAAGACGCAGTGGGGGGAAATGTCACATGGTATGAATGCACATTTTTTAAAAGTAACTTGTTTGGAAGTACTAAATAAAGTTTCCGTTCATCATTGTGTTAACATATTTCTCTTGACATGTAACTAACAACTTCTATATTTTTTCTTTTTGTTCAATATATTATTAGATGATACCAACATTCATAGGACCACTTTTTATTCAATTTATTTTGTTTGTTAAAATGTCACATTAAATCGATATTTTTAGAATTGTACCTTATACAGACTTTTAATCCTTTCTTTATACTCTATAAATGCGCCATAACGTTTAACCATTACATACAACATAAACGCTTTGTTAGACAACATATATTCTGGGGAAAACTATTACTGTTTTAATTTTAATGATTTCTTTCATTTCATTCTCTTTTATGAGAGAGACTGTATAGGTTTTTTTAGGCTTGATTTATTTAGATTCACTCATTGTAATACTAATAATGAATAGTGCATAACTCACAATGCACATAAATTGAGCCACATTACTAACAATCATGCCGTTCAGAGCCTATTATACACGCCACATAGTGCAACACCCGTTAAGTGGAATAACACTTGCCTTTTATGCAATACACGATAATGTAATAAAATGATCACCAATGAGTTGGCTAAAAGTAGGCCGAGTCTTGGTGGAGCTGTTTAATATATTTCACACGGTGACCTGGTGGTCTAGGGGTAAGGTTTCAGACTTCTGTGCTGACGGTCCGGGGTTCAATCCTCGGTCCTGGCACATATTTATCTGATTGCCAAACCCTTCCCTCACCTCTGACAAGACGTGTATTAATCACAACTTATGAATGTGAGGAATGCCAGGCCTCCACCGTGGTTCGGATTCCATGTTAAACTGTAGGTCCTCCATTTCATTTCACAATCACCCTGCCATTACTCATTAGCGTAAGTGCGTATAACCCGAACGGGTAGTAAGACGCGGTGCTAATAATAATAATATATTTCACCCACTCTTGTTCTTCGACAACCGATTTATATTATTTAGTTTACTTTACATAGTTAAAACCTGCTTCAGTGGTCGCAAGGTCTAAGGAGTCACTCTCGCTATAGACTAGACTTCCGATGATTGGGATATTGGGGTTTGAATCTCGGTCAGGTTGTACTGAGGTTGGTTTTCCCTAAATGGTTTCTCTCTCCCTCCGCGGAAATGCGGGTAGGGCTACACTCATTTTAAATCTAACATTCCTTATCCCTATCACATTAGCGTGATTAGTGACCGTGTATACAGTCGAGGTTAGGTCATCCCATGGCCCATTTGACCTGAACTGCTTGTTATTGTTGCATCGAGAAACATGACTATAAATACAACCCAAGAGTCTGCCACTCTCACTTTGGTGGAAGGACTAGGGACAATATTATATACAAGTCGAGGTAAGGTCATCCCATGCCCCATTAGACTTGAACTGCTGGTTATTGCTACACCGAGAGACATGACTATAAATACAACCCAAGCGTCTGCTTTGCTTCTTATGAAACACTTCTTGGACGATCAAAATTTGTTGGTGGCCATGTGTCCTTTTGAGGTTATGTTGCCTTGTCGCGCGTTAATCGCATCGGATCGTGCGCGACGCGGTGAGGCTTCTGGTGGAGATTTCCTCGGCATTTTGGGTGTGGGGGGGTAGTTAGAGGGGGGTAGCTAATCAGTGATTGATATCCGTGCATGCCCACTCATGCTCTGCGGGCAAGCCACTGAGCCGGTGAGCAGAATGATTGTGGGTTAAGGGTGGGGTGAGGATGTTTGTACACCGCAAAGCTTGTGTGTCGGCGTACCAATATTGTGTTACCGTTAATAAAATATCACAGGGGCTGAAAGTAAATAAGGTACACCATATTATGTGTGGATTGTGGATGTATGCGATGAATGATGAGAGCCGTATGGACTGTGTGTGTGTTGGTTTGCCGGGAAGGGGGTAAGGTACAACTACTGTACCGTTTGTTTCTTCAGTATTTATACGGTTTAGTTTATTTATTTTAGTTTGAAAACACCGGCTAGTGTTATGTTATTTAGTTTGCCGTGTGCATACCTCTCATATCATGCGTGGTTTCTCCGTAGGCTGCTTTCTGTTCGTTTTATCACAATCAATTATTGGGTTTTTACTTTTACCTTAAAGTGGGAGTGTAGAGGACACGACAAAAGGCGTTTTTGCAAATTTAATAGCTAAACATTATTTTTGATCAAAATAGAATATTGCTTCATCACAAACATAGAGTTTAATTTTCTTCATATGATGATATCAACAGTTCTTCAAGATCTGTAATGAGCATAACGGCATTAAACTTTTTAACGTAAGCGGAAAGTTGTTATATTTCTACAGGGTGTCTGTTGGTTGTCGGGTGTTTTCTGGTAGGTTATTGTGAAGGGGTGTAGTGATGGATGTTGGTCTTCTTGGTCGGTTGTGAATGTGGCCAGTCCAGTTATGGCCAGGAGGGTGGATGGAGGAGAGGTGGAAGATGGCTAGTGGAGGATGTCTGGTCTATTGGGTACGTGGGTGTTTGTGTGGGGTAGGCTCTTCGTCCGAGGATGTCTGCTAAGTCCCAGTTCACCTGGGACCATGAATTGTGTTGGAGGGTAGTTGTCTGGGGTCGGAGGGGTGGCTGGAGGTCAGGTGTATTTAGGGAGAGGATTAAATGAAGGGGAGGAGGGAAAAGAGACTTGGCCGTTGTAGAGTAGCCTACGTCAGTAAGGTTCGCCGTCCCTTTTTACCCTCTTTCCTTGGAATGGGTCATGAAGAGTTGATTTTTGTCTTGATAAGTTCGTTGTCCAGAGGTGCTGTTGGATGGGTGGGAAGTTGAGGCAGCCGGCCAAGGGCGCTACCTTAGTTAGAGTGGGATGTTAGGGCAGCCGGCCAAGAACGCTACCTTAGTTAGAGTGGGATGCTAGGGCAGCCGGCCAAGGACGCTATTTTAGTTAGAGTGGAATAGAGATGTGTCGTTCGCGAACGACTGGTTTAAATTGAACGGCTCCTCAAAGTGAACGAGTCGAACTAGTTCACCTTATC
>CABFWB010000292.1:5901-18292 GCA_902151455.1 Timema bartmani
CCCCCCCTGAAATTATTGGCTGGCTACAGCCTTGGGTGCGCGAAATTATCGCACGTCCTAATCCCTTGACCTTGAATCAAATATGAAGTAGAGAGTTGAGGAAACAGGGGGAAGACCGTTCAATCTAGCATTGTATGAATCAAAGAAAAGAGACCAGTGGTTCGCGAGCCATGACCTGTAATACGCTATTAATGTTCATACGACAAACCTAGCGCTTGCAATGCAACCGTTCACCAGCTCGTAACCTACCTGTACACCCACGCCGAATTCACTTCGGTGGTCGAAGCTCTCAACGCAGGGAGGGGCAAACTTACTTATAGAAGGACCGGATACAAAAATAATTGGCGGGCCAAATACTTACATTCAATCTTTTTTTTAATTCATTAAAAAATAACAATAAACAGACATAATAAACTATAAACAAGTTTAAATACTTTGAGAATGTATATCAACATTAAATACCTTAGTGGTTTGGTATGTTTTTAAGTTCGTTCAGAAGATTTATATGATAAGAGTGTGAGATGAATTAAACTGTGAATGAGCTTCCAGCATTTTATCATAATTTGGGTTAGACTGTGAAGGGGTGATTTTCAATAGAGATGACAGATGCTCATCAGTAAGTCGGTTTATAAGATCACTTTTCTAAAGTTTCGTGGTTGAAAAACACTAGGGCCAGTTTCATAGTCAGATTTAGTACGCCTCAAGTGCGGCGCTATACTAAATACAAGACGTCACCTACCTGAAATTGAATGGAATGAGCCAGTTTCATATGTGAAACTGGCCCATTTCATTATAGTCTAGGTAGGTGTCGTCCTGTATTTAGTATAGACTCGCACTTTAGGCTCACTAAGTCTGACTATGAAACTGGCCCGAGAATGCAGACATTGCCATATATTTAAAAAAAATACCCAGTTTGGAAATGTTTATTTGGACATGGTTTGATAAGAATACAGTTTTACGTGTTTTAAAAGCCTGCTGCACAACGTAACACATTTTAATTACTCACCCCGCGGGCCGGATTGAACACATCAGCGGGCCGTAGTTTGACCATATTTGGGCTAACGCCTCACGCACTAGATTGAGCTGCCAATTACAGGGAGATTAGGGTTTGAATCTCGGTCGGGTGTACTGAGGGTAATTTTTTCCAATTGGTATTCCACTCCCTCCGCGCAAATACAGGTACACTTCCTTTAAATTCAACCCTCCTCATCCCTTGCAAATTAGCATAATTAGAACATGTGAGTATGAGCCGAACGGGTAGTAATACGCGGTGCTAAAATATACACCCATGCTAGTGATACTGGGACAGTGATGCTTATTGCTTGGAGCCGTGGTACAGTCCTTTTAGATAGAAAGGAACTTTTTTGACGGTTACTAAAATCATTTTAATATACGTAAGGTCATGTGATCTCCATTTGCCAATTTTGCTAGAAAGTCTCAATACTTATACATTTTATTAGTAATAAAAATATTAGTGATGAAATGTTGCCAATACTGACTGAAATGGAAATTTATCAGTTTAAGAAAGACGTATGTATAAGCAAAACTATGAGAAACTCTATTCTATAATGTACACTACGTTTATTTTGATACTAGTATTATTAGTACCACGTCTTACTATCCATTCGGGTTATACTCACTTACGCTAATTTGTAATGGTAGGGTATTGTGAGATGAAATGGAGGACCTACAGTTTAACGTGGGATCCGAACCACGGTGGAGGCCTGGCTTTCCACACATTCACAAGTTGTCATTAATACACGTCTTGTCAAAGGTGAAGGAAGGGTTTGGCAATCAGATAAATCTGTACCGGGACCGAGGATTGGACCCCGGACCCCCAGCACAGAAGTCTGACACCTTACCCTTAGACCGCCAGGTCACCTCTTTATTTCGATAGGTCACAGTTTTACCTTGACGGATTATATCATGACTCTATATTATAAGCTGCGTCATCAAGGAAATATTTCACCCTTTCTGGATAAACGGAGTGTACTTCTACATTCGTGTCCCGCGGTTTTGTGATTTATTTTATTTTATCTGGCGATCGTGGCGATCATCCAACATCTAAACATAATTTTTTAACACGCCTGGGCGATTACATCCATTCGACTCGAGAAAAGACACACATCAATGCGATGAAGGACGTGCAGATATTGTCTCACGGTGAACAACTCTCAAGGTAAAAACTGAATTTGTAGCCATGCCGTCATATATTTGTTATCTGGTTAACACCGCTTGGTCAGTGGCGTTTCATAATACAGGCGTAACAGGGGGTGTATGGCTCAAGTCTCCCCATACCTTGGTATAGATACAAAACATATTGCGGGTGGGCGGGGTTCGATGAGCCCCTACATTAGTACAAGTACAAATATTTTATAGTTTCTTAACTTAAGCCATATACATATACCATACATTATAATTAACCACAAAACTTATTTTACACGATTAAAAATTACCCATCATCACCAGACAACCGAAACCCCTTCTAAATAGCTTTACAACCTCTAATGTTCAATAATAATAATAATAATAATAATAATAATAATAATAATAATAATAATAATAATAATAATAATAATAATAATAATAAGTTGTATTGATTCCGGTGGCTCGGTGTTTCACCCCCAAAATCAACTTTTCGTGTTTTGAGTCCCCTAAATTTGCAATCCTGTCTACGCCACTGTTTCTCAATAGAAACCAGATAGGAAATGGGGTTTTATTCCCTAAACCATTAATTACTTTAAATATGTTGAGAGTTCTAGAACACACTTTATAAGATGTATTCATAGAAGTAATTTTACTTTTAAAGCCTCAATAGAAAATGTATCTAAAGTATGTCTTTTTAGCACAAGCGGACCACCAAAAAGCTTTATTTTAAACGTATTAAATTAAAAAGCAGTAGAAGATAAGCCAAAGCATCTGATACTACAGTCCCTTAGTAAAATAAATGGTATGAGAATATGGTCTACCATACAAACAAAATTAGCCAAAATTCATTACTAATAAAAAAGTTTTTAAATGATTTTTTATCAAAAAAAACCCAGATATTAATTATGAAACGAAATTTTTAGACTATTTTTGAAATCTTGTCAATTTTCAGAACATTAGTCACCAGTAAACTACCCTAGTTTTAGAATCAAAATTAAACTCACAATTTATCCACAAGGTATATGACCTTATAACATCTAGCCATCAATAATTCCAATTTTTTTTTTTAACCTCAACACAGGACTGCCCCAAGTTTAGGCAAAATTTAATTTTGGTGCCTTCTCCTCTCTAGCACATATATTTTTTGGTCAAAACATTGTTTTATGACCTTGAAAAGAAATAATTACAAGACAAAAGAAAATCTGTGTCCGTGTAGCCAAATGTCTCGGGTCCGATTTTCGTGTCCAGGTGTCATATTTCAACTATATCTAATTTAATTGGTTATATCCAGGCGCGGATACAGGGGGGGTGGTCAAAGGGTCAGCTGACCCCCCTGTGGTGTTTAGAAAATTAATTTAAAAATACATATTTAGAAAGAAAATACTAATAAAAAGCTACTTGCTATTTACATTATATAATATTTAATTTTTGTGGATTTATAGAGTTATTTAGGTGACTAAGCTGAGAACTCGATCAGACAAAAAAAAACTATCACATTGCTATAATGCATTTTCAAACGTTTTAAAATATTCTTATTTTACCTAAAAAATAAACTTACATTATTAGTAATTATGTTATTTATAATTAATATGACCCCCCTATGAAAATGTTCTGGATCCGCGCCTGGTTATATCCATACTAAAGTTGATTTTCATCAATTATGTAACAAGTCTTAAGGTGTAAGTGTAGGGGACGCGAGAAAAGCTCAGTGTATCAGCAGTTTAAAGGGAAAAAAGTCGTCACTGCATTCCAGGACATTCATGAAAGTTATTTAAGAGCTCTTGATATCACCATGTGAAGAAAATTAAACTTTAGGTCTCTAATAGAGAAATATTTGATTTACTTTGGCAAAAAAAAAAAAATGCTATACAAATTGCAAAATCACTGCTCTTAGCTCACGTAACCTAAACTCCCTTCTTAACTAAATCCAGGTACAAACATAAATTGTAAGACCCACATTTTTTCAGTTCGGGAGCACATAAAACTTAAAGAAAGACCCATCGTTATCGCTAGGAAGAAAATCTTCACGATTACAACAGCGATTAGTGTGATCAGTTCCACATAATTTTGTTATTCCTTGAAACAATATCAAATGGGGAAAATACAACATATAGGTCCGGTGAGATTTAAAACGAGAGCATTGCCCAACCCTGACCTTCCTTGCCCGTGAAAATAAACAATAACTTTCCGTCTATTGAGTCGGCAATCATCATCCATATCTGTCAAGAATGAAACAGCCAACAGCCGCCCGACCATGGAACAAGGTCGGGCAGAATACCGAGAGGGATGGAAGTCACAGCGGATGATAAGGAACAACGCGTGTTAGCAGAAGAGCTCAATTTACTCATGTTATTTTATCAAGAAATAACTTGAGACGGCCCCGCTTCAGTGATTGCGTGGTCTAAGGCAGTGGTATTCAATCTGGAGTACTCGAAAAATCTTAAGGGGTATTTAAAATGTGACATATATATAATAGTGATATTAGCCCCGCGATTGGGAGCCAATTATTGTGCTACGGAGTTTTTTCGTGTGATATTTATTGTGATATTGTCCTGTGATTGAGCACCAATTATTACGATAACGGATTATATTGATGATTACGGCACGTTGAGCCAGACCACCAAGGACGGGGAGATCGAGGTTCGAATCTCGGTCTGGTGAACTGGGGGTGGTTTTTTCTAAATGGTTTTCCACTCTCCCTACACACAAATGCGGGTTCACTTCCTCTAAATTCAACCTTCCTAATTCCTAATCTCTTAGTGTAATTAGTACTTAAGCGTATAACCCGAACGGGTAGTAAGACGCGGTGCTAAATAAATAAAAAAATAAAATAAATTACGGCGCGTACATGCCTTACTGCGCACTTGTACACTGTTATGTGATCTGATTATTTGTGACACTTATTCTTATGAAATGAACAAGACTTTTTATGTTGCACACGATTTATTTAAATGATCATTACTGAAGATATGATATTGAATGATACAGTTTTTGTTAATTCCCGGATTGTTTTTCTGTGATATCACATGTTGCGTGTTCTGAGTACTGTGTGCTGTGTAGATTGCACCCTTCGATGCACCCTTGGATGCAAAAACCTCAGAACACCCGACCGGGATTCGAACCCTTATATCTCCGTCCTTTGCAGTCTTATCTATTGCGATAGGAATGCCTTAGACCTTTGCCTCTTGGACCCCTTGTCACCAGTGTTAAAACTAAGTAATAGGAGAACTCCTGGCAACTTGATGTTGTGAAGGCTAGCTTCCTATTGGGTTAAGGGAGATAGCATTTCACATGATCTTCTAATACAACGGAGTTGATCTTTTAAAGAAAAAAAGTTTTAAAACGTAGTGTATTGAAATTACTTCTAAAAGCGCGTGATTTTCCATTAAAAGCAAATTTTACACACAGTTCTTCAAAGAAAAATACACTTCATCCATGACTTTTTTTTATTATATGAGAGGGGTCCAAAACAGTATCATTACAAAAATATATATATATATACACACAAATTATATGTTTCTCACTTTGAGAGTTTTGGAATATGGTTCTGAGAAGACTTGGGAAGATCAGGTGGACAGACAGGGTGACAAATGAAGTCCTAAGAAGAGTGGGTGAGAAGAGAACCATTTTGGATGTGATTCAGTGTATAACCCAAACGGGTAGTAAGACGTGGTGCTTAGTATTATTTGGAGGTGATTCTTATGTACAAATAAAACTGGATTAGATATATCCTTAGGAGGAACTATCTTATGCACGATGTCATAGGAGACAGGATTGAAGAAACTAGAGGAGCTTAGGAAGCAGGAGGATTCAAATATTAGATGACTTGACTTGACTTGAAGGAAAAATAAAACTCTGGGAGCTGAAGGAGGAGACAGGACAGGGCGCATTACGGTCTAAGTTCACTGACAAAAGGAATGGACCTGTCGTAAGAAAGAACATCTAATTAATAAAATAAAAATCTAATTTAAAACGTTTTATTTTGGATGTAATTTATTTTATATGCAGCTTACATAATATGCATAACTTACATTATGCACCAACAAATTTGGGGGTACAAAGTTGAGGAGAAATTATATCTGATTGTATGTTAACAAAAAACAAAACCCACAGGTCTAAGGCATTCCTATCGCAATAGATAAGACTGCAAAGGACGGAGATATAAGGGTTCGAATCCCGGTCGGGTGTTCTGAGGTTTTTTCCCTAAATGGTTTTCCTCTCTCCTTTTTAGAAAATGTTGGTGCACTTCCTCTTGATTCAATCTTCCTCACCTCTAGCTCATCAGCGTAATTATTGCATATGCGTATAGTCTGATCAAGTCGTAAGACGCGGTGCTAAAAAAAACTGTTGAGATTACTGTGTGTAGAAAATTAAGCTAAATGTTTTAACCGGAACAATATATTTTTTATCTTAGGCAGAATATGTTTACTGTTGGAAAAACTGCAAAAATTAAATACCTTAACTCACACCCCCTTCCATAACAACTTAAGTCGTTAGTAAAATTTGATGTTATACCTATTAATAATGAGAAAGATAGAAATACGCTATCTACACTGATCTGTATGCGCTTTTTTTTTCAAAACAAAGTTTTTATACTTGACGATTTTTTTTTTTTAATATTTGAACCACACGCTAGCAAACGAATTCCCGACGAGTCATGAGACGGGGTAGAAAAAAAAACAAGCGGTGGCGATTCCGTGCCACCCAGTTCCGTGGCCTGTCCGCCATCTTTAATGAAACGCCTCTTCTCTCCCGGCCGCGCTTCCATCCGTCCGAGAGGTATTTAAGGTCATTTGACAGGCTGTCCTCTTCAGGCTATTACATTCTGGTAGTAATTGTTATTACACTTATTCTTAGCACCACGTCTTACTACCTGTTCAGGTTATACGCTTAAGTACTAATTATACTAATGGTTTAGGAATTGGGAAGGTTGAATATAGAGGAAGTGAATCCACATTTGCGTGGAGAGAGAGAGTGGAAAACCATTTAGGGAAAACCAACCCCAGTTCACCCGACCGAGATTCGAACCTCGAACTACCCGTCCTCAGCAGTCTAGCTCAACACGAAACTAGCGCGTGAGCTAACTACGCCACCTAGGGGTGGCAAAAGACGAGCAAATGGTGGTGCCTAGACAACACAGACCTACTGTGCTAGAGCAAATCTTGAATGTTTAAATGTTAGTAAATACCTTCATAAGGAACTGCAGCTTTTCTTCCCTACATTTACCAAGACTTACAATCTTCTATTTTTAACTTGTCACTATGTTGTTGTTTTTTTGCATCATAGTGTTTAACTTTGATCTGACTCTGTCCCAAGGACTTGGGACTCCAGTTCGAAAAATTACATAGGCTTTCATAGTTTAGAATAATCTACACGTGAAGCTTGTTGGAAAGTATTTATTGTATTGATAACTAAATTCATAAATTGTGTGTTTAGAAAAAAATAATTGAATAAGCACTTTAATAAGAATATATTAGGAAGCAAATGCTTAAAGGTGTAGTTGAAACATTTACCAATCCAACTTTTCGTTTTTATTACAATAACTAACACCCACACCGATGATCCCGTGGATAAAGGCAACAGTCTCTTTTATCTGGTTTACAGGCTACGAAAATTGTAGCACGGCTGACTGAACCTAGTTGAGGTTCCTATTTATGAATAATTATGAACCACTAGTATCTTAGTCCCTGCAACATTCAACAACCAAGCATATATTGAAACACTTTTAGAATGGCCACTAGAGCATCCAACATAACCAAGCAAATAATGAAACACTATTATCATGGACCTTAGAGTATCCAATATTAACAACTTATGAACCACTGGTAGCTTAGCCCCTGGAACATTCAAGATTATCAACTTATGAACCACTGGTAGCCTAGCCCCTGGAACATCCAAGATTATCAACTTATGAACCATTGGTAGATTAGCCCCTGGAACATCCAAGATTATCAACTTATGAACCACTAGTAGCTTAGCCCTTGGAACATCCAAGATTATCAAACTTATGAACCATTGGTAGCTTAGCCCCTGGAACAACCAATATTATCAAATTAACATTTCATCAGTTTCTGCCTCAGTTCCAAACTCAGCTTGCTGGACTAAAGTAAAGTAACCTCATCTTGTTGAAAAGTTTTCTTGGCCATGGCGATCCTCAAACCTGATTTCCTTGCTACAGGAGGCATCCCTTGTCAGCAGGGTTTCCAGATACTTAAACTACTCTATGGTTTGCAACTCCCGGTTTCCAATTTTAATTTCATGGAGCTCTTCATTTTTTGAAATCACAATCCCTTTTCACTTATCCATGCCATATCTTCCCTCAATCTCCACCAGCCGGTCCATCATTCCCTGCAACTCTTATTTATTTTTGGCCAGCAATGCTAGATCATCTGCGTATTAGACTGTTGATGACGTGTCCTCCTATCTTGAAATGTTCACGTCCCTCTAGGGCTTCATTGACCAGCCACTCTCCATACAAGTTGAACAGACTGAATGTTTATATACTTTTCAATATTCAATTTAAAGCCAGTAAGACAAATGAAACTCATACATTCATGAAGTAGATTGTAATATTTAGATAAAAAATAAGTAATAAATCAAGCACAAAAGTGATACAATCAAATATTTTCTCAAGCTCCAAATGACTATCGGAAGTAAAGAAAAGAGAGAGGAGAAGAATATTGGAAAAGGGAGAGAAGGTCTCAATGTCACTCATCACTCACTCGACCCTGTCGAACCTGCTGTTTACTTGGGTGAATCATTTTAGTTTGGTAATCCAACTCAGTCTCTGCCATGGTTGGAGGGGTGGAGGGGGGGGGGCATTATGAATTCTGCTACTAGGTGTGACAGATCTCTACAATCGGTACAGTCATAACCAGAAATTTCATGAAATAGACATTTCAAACATAATTTTGCAATGATCAATTTGGTCCCATTAGTAAAATTAACGAATAAAGTTAAACTAAAAAAAAAAAGTTTTTAAAAACGTTTATGTACTACAAAATGAGATCAAAACAATTTATAGGGAGTATAAAAAGAACAGTATTTATACATGATTAAAAATTATTTATAATTATAATATTATAAATATATGATTGTGTACTTTTTCCTAAAAGGTTCCCACCATCCCTCCACGCAAATGCGAGTTCACTTCCTATATATTCAACCTTCTCAATTTCGAACCCATTAGCGTAATTAGTACTTAAGTGTATAACCCGAACGAGTAGTAAGACGCGGTGCTAAGTATTATTAATAGTATTAATTGTGTACACCTCATATACATGTCTGGTTATACTAAATATCAGCCTCATACATTAATTACTTTGCCTTAACGAAGGTAGGCAAAAACCATAAGATAACAAGTTTGACCCCTTATAGATCGTGAACTATGATTATTTGAAATAATTGAATCAGTATTTATAAGTTAGAACTATACACTTCTTAAAATACTGCAATAAAACTTCTATAGTCGAATGACCTTAATTTTCTCCTGCCGCTAGAACCTGGAGGGGGTGGAGAGGGAAGGTCTTTCGGTTCACGAAACTAACCACACGGCCGCGTATCAACAACGAAATTAGAAAAGACATATATTCCGAGAGCCTAGAAATCGCGTGATTTAGAGGTCCCTAAATTCCCACCCACTTGTTTTACAAGGACATACATGAGCGCCCCACCATGCGTTTTTTTTATCGCTTTCCTCCGTTTAGCCTACTAGATAGCGGTGATAGCTTAGCAAACATGTTAAAAATATTGTTATTTATTATAGGCCATCTGTGTACCCCACTAACCTTAATTCTGTCCCACATCCCGCAGCAGGGTCAATTCATCTTTAGACCTACTTCGATGGCCACATGGTATAAGGCGTCACTCTCACAATATACTAGACTGCCGATGGTGGGGAGATCGGGGTTCGATCCCTGTCGGGTGTACTGAGGGTGGTTTTCCCTGAATGGTTTTCCATTCTTCCTCCACGCAAATACGGGTACACTTCCTTTAAATTTAACCTTCTTAATCCTTAACACATTAAAGTAATTAGTACAAGAGCGTATAACCTGAACGGGTAGTAAGACGCTGTGCTTAAAATTAAGTCTTTAGCTATAACAAAGAAAAAATAATTAAGACGAGAAGACGAAACCTTTTTGTCGGGTGGTGATATTTGTTTTATTATTATTATTATTATTATTATCATCATCATCATTGGATCTCACTTTTTGAGTTTGGGGACACATAAAATGTCAAGCACCATCATAATATCGAGGTTAAAAAAAAGTTCACGCTTACAATACTTTCTCTCTACGAGAAAATATCAAATAAATGTATTTTATCCTCCAAAATATTCGACGTTGACCTCTATCAAGGTCGATTACTCGGGAAAATAGATACAAGATTACGCTCGAACTAAAAAACGTATCGAGGTGCGGTTTCCTGCTTTCTTCATTTTACAAAAGATAAATTGGGACCAAGTTAGTCATTTTTTTAAAATATTCATCTTCTCAATTTTGTCATATTTAAAAAAAAAAAATACGTAAAGACGGTATCACGTGTCTCGATTCCACTGTTATTCTAAAGTAGAATACAGGAAACCGCCCTGAGATGCGAAGTATGGCTCAAGCTGTATTACCTACCTAAATTGAGTGTTATCTTAAGAGCACACTCCAAAGATAAAACTCAAGGATCACAACTAACTTAAGAATTTTTTTTAATACAACATAATTGAAAAATAATAATTTTAAACCGAGATAAAAAACCTTATTCCAATTTCTTTGTTGTAAAAACGTATAATCCAGAAAAACCACACTTGGATACGTCTTGTATCCTGATCACCCGCCTCGGAGGCGTAGTTAGCTAACACGCTAGTTTCGTGTTGAGCTAAACTGTCAAGGACGGGTAGATCTAGGTTCGAATCTCGCTCTGGTGAACTGGGGGATGGATTTTACTAAACGGTTTTCCACTCTCTTCCTCTCTCCCCACGCAAATGCGGGTTCACTTTCTCTATATTCACCCTTCCCCATTTCTAATCCATTAGCGTAATTAGTACTCAAGCGTATAAACCGAACGGGTAGTAAGACGCGAAGCCAAGTATTGTATTCCGGTCGATCGGCTGTGAAAGGATGATGGCCTCTTTAACTGTGCCAAGGATAAGTGGAGAAAACAGACGTTGTTTCAAATGAATTTCACAGGACGGAAATATTTTGTATAACATCTTGGCGAGGTTTTGCAGCGATTAAACAGGTGGTAGTAGTCATCCTCCCCGGCACAACCTTGTCCTCTCTACCATATTGAGGGAAAACATCCGCTTCTCAAAACAAACCCCAACAGCTTAGTGGCTCGGGATACTGTGAGGAAAACATGAGATGGTTTCATGTGGTCCTTGAGTTACTTCCAAGAGTACATATGTGAAAAAAATACGGTATCGATACCGGTACTTTACTAATATCGATAACCTTTTGATACCATTTCATTTTTATTTATTGGAGGTATTTAACGTGCACTTTCTGAACCGACTGATTTTATCAGCACACGACTTATAAACCAATTTAAATAAAAAAGCAGACACAACATCCAGCCCCCTGCCATTAATTCTTCACTATGAAAGTGGAAACCCTAATTTCACCAATCATTGATTTTTCGGCCATGCCAGGAACAGAACCGTGGACTCTTAGCTCAGTAGACAGATAAGCTACCGACTGAGCTAAGGTGTCGGACTCAATTGATACTAATAGACTCCTTAATTACTCGATACTTTTACTCATATGAGTGGCCTGCTTACCACCCCCACTTCCCATCGTTTATAACCCCACACACGCTGTGACAACTCTATTAAAAGTTCCTACTGTTTCTTTTAGAAATGAGATAAGACACATAACTAGCTCCTTTATTCCAATTCTGTGGCTACATCATTATTATTTTTAGCGATACTAGCATACCCGTGCGCAAATTGAGTGATAGTTAGGTAAAAATAGAAAAAAATATATATATTTAATAAAGAATATCATATGAACTAAATTAAATTAATATTCTTCTAAAAAATTGATAAAACACACACAAAAATACGTAGATTTTAGTTATAAGAAACTTTATTTAAAAATGGAAAATCTATAACATACAGTATACATAAGGCATTCTCGTATTAACTAAGTGTTTGAGAAAACTTCAGTGGAGACAAAAAAATTGTTTTTTGTTAGAATTTCACTCCATTGCCCCAGCGGCTCCAGAGATGCGTCTGGGGAAGCGGTGGGGGGGG
>CABFWB010000292.1:18569-32904 GCA_902151455.1 Timema bartmani
AGTGTCTGGGTGGAGAGAGGGTTGGAGGGGGTGACCTTTTCAACTTTCGGTAAAAAATTGTCGTAGTTTTAACAGCGGTTGCACACCTTCTGACCAACATATGTTTATTAAAGTCTTCAATTGTTAATTTAGACACATACAATAGGTCGATATTGGGTCTGACAAGAATATACACTTTCGTATTAAAAGAGATAGATAATAATTATATAGGCTATGGTTATTTTCATAATAATAAGAAAGTTGTATTTATTGTTAATAAATAAGTAAAAAAATTCTAAATTTGCGGAGAAAAAAAATATCAACAACATTTTCGTACATAGGAAACTAATAAACGTTATTAAAAGATAATTTCCTGCTCGTTATTGCGATACCCCGTCTCTACGTCCAGGTGGACATGGCTAGTGTTGGCGAAGCTAGACATGACACGTTTAAGGGATGCGCAACCACAAAACAGCATTATGCACATGCGGTTTGGGGGGAGAGAATAATAGTCAGGAAGATATATTGGGGAGGTACGAGTGAGCCCGTAGTCCCTATTGTACGGCCAAATTACATTTCCGTGCAGGATGATTTGTTCTGAGAGACTTCAGTATTCGAGAGAGCAGGACGGGACCAGTGGCTCAGTCGGTATAGAGATTATCTACCCTAGGGGTGTTCAACCCACGACCCGCAGGCTCACGAAAAATAGAAAATTATTTCAAGAGAAAAAATGAAAAATACAGATTTATATTTTACATAATTAACTAATCAAATAAATTGGTATTTTAAGTTATTTTATAAACTATTTTCGTTTTATAAGTGAAAAAAAATTACGTTTTTTTACAAATTTACTTTGAACCGGCAAATGATTACTCTGATAGACAAGGGAGAGAGTACTACTTCGGGTACGTTCGAACATAGTCGGGAGTGTTCGCTCATCACCACTGAGACACTCGGGACGCCAAAATAAATAGAATATATTAATTGTTTTCAATCCGAATATTGTCGGTACAGTATTGCGGCCCGCGAGCCAACAAAAGGTTGACGACGCCTGCTCTGTCTCATGTATACTAAAATGTATTATTTTAGGACCCTGAATCCAAAGACCTGTAGCCTCCTCCCCCCCTAACCACTACAAGTCCCTGGTTCCAGACGTTTGAAATGTCATCTTAGCGAGACGACACGACTTCAATCAATTTGCAAGGTTTCATGGCGATGTTAACTTCACGGGAGAGGGAGAGAAAAAATTAGCTTATGGTCAATGTTGGTGAAGCAGTCATCGTGACTTTACAAACTTTTTATCTGTCGCGAAAAGCAAGGGCAGAATCTCTATTATTTCAAACAACCGCGCAGAGGTTCCACTGAATATACTCGTATGTGTTGTCAGAACACTGTTAAAAAATAATGTTTTTTTTTTAATGATTGAGTTTAAAACTAAGGCCACCCACACCGGTGGTCACTGCACAGTTTTAAAAAATTCTTAATTATTATTTAATCATAAAAAGGGCAAATATTCCATCGTGTTGCTTAAATAGTGTATGCAGTCATACATGCTCGTGTGAAAAGTTTTTAGGTAGAGCTTGTGTGCAATTGTTTTACGTACCCCATCTTACTACCCATTCGGGTTAAACGCTTGTATACTATAGCATTTTAGAAAACATTCTAAAAGGATTGTTGAAAGTAATTGTATATTAATTACGTTAATGGGTTAGGGATGAGGAAATGTACCCACATTTGCGTGAAGAGTGGGAGACCATTTCGGAAAAAACCTCAGTACATCCTACCAGTATCGAACCCCGATCTCTTCGTCATAGGTAGTAAAGTGCTAGAGTAGCGCCTTAGTCCATGCGGCCACCAACGCGGGTTTTGTGTGCAATTAATATAATCAGCATATTGCACAAATTTTATGTATGAAATTGTATCGTGTGTACCGGGCTTAAGGCTCATCAGTAAAGAGTGTACGAGTAGACAATAAAAAAGTGTTTCCGATAGTGATCCGTGTCATGGAGAGGGGTGAGGGGAGTAATATATCGCTGCATAGGTGAGTCACCAGAAGGGTAGTTAGGAAGTTGGGGGAGAAGGTTCCCTTTTGAGGAAGTGGGATCGGGAAGGAAGAGTGGGTACATATGTAATTGATGTAATTAACGATCGATAAAGCATGGCGGCCACTCCCTTTGAACTACAACATTGTAAAACCTACCCTTTGGGGCTGAGCGTATACTTTAAGCCATGTTAGAAAAGGAACAAACCTAAGGCATTTGGGTATTGGGTATTGTGTCTCCATTTATTAATTTTCATATAATAAGCGTATTTCAAACAAACTTTGGCACATACAGAAAAAACTGCAAGGAGCCCCCGTATTCCCCCCTCCCCTCAATTTATATTTTATCGTCTACTTCCTGGTCTATAAATGTCAAAAAAAACAACACTATACTGGATAAGTAGGAACATATTATTTTAACATTTTATCAATAAATCTGACTTACTACAATGTTACCTTTTATAATTTTTGAAAAAAGAAAATGGGGCCACGAAGTTAACTAAAATATTATGGAAACGCTTAGCGTAAAGTTTGATTCAAACGTTCACCGAAAAATAAAAAGCAGAATTTGTGCAGTAATTCACACACTTTAAGTTGACCCATAATGCATTGCAACTCTTTAAAAGAACTGATTATCAATATATTTTATTTTCTAGTAGATAGACATATATTTTATATCATTCTCCCGATGGATGCTTTCAAATGATAATGCTGTGTCGTGGCACAAACCAGTACATCGATACACACGCTTTACACTAACGACTTATTTCGAATATCCTCACAACAGCCGACGAAACTGTCTACTAGTTTCTGGCTGAAAGCGCATGCGTACTGATTTGAGATGGTTGGTTCTGAGATTTGATTGGTTCTCCTGTGCCGAACATCTCAGGCAAAGCGGACAAAGTAGAGAATAGTTAAACTAGACAGAAGAACAGCTCGCGCCGATTAAGTGGAAAACTTGTGATTGGCTTAGAGCTCGTCACGTGACTACAGTTTCTGTTCTGCGCTAGTTTTTCAGCGAACGTGTGAATCCACAGTAAAATGGTGAGAGAATTCTGGGTTGGATAAATTAAAAAGCAAGCTATTGGACACATGTAGGGCTACTCAAAGTAGGTCCTACATGTTAGTGCACGTTCACAAAAACAAATTATCAAAACTATAAAATAAAAAACATAACTACTTATGTAATAGATTAGTAGACCCACTAAGGTGATCGGATGGTCCAAGCCGTCACAGACTGAAATACCGATGACGGGGGGATAGGAGCTCAAATACCGTTCGGGTATACCGAGGGTGAATTTTCCTAAATGATTTTCCACACTCCCTCCACATAAATGTAAGTATACTTTCTCTAAATTAAACCTTATTCATCCCTACCATATTTGTGTGTCTTGTACATAAATACATACAATCCGAACGGGTAGTGAGACGCTGTGGCTGATGATGATGATGATGATAATAATAATGGAAAAGTAATTTATTTATTTTTTAATCGAAGATCAAGTAAGATAAAATGAAAAAAAAATATACACACTTCTTATAAATAAGGAAATTTTACTTGTGTACGGTATGTTAATTTATGTGATGAAATTTGCGTTAGAAATAATATCTCACGTTTAAAAAGTAAGTGGACGAACGAGTATAACAACCCGCATATTCTAGTGTCTATGAGCTAGTGCTATTTTTTTTAAAGGAATATTTACTGACTGAACTAAGAGGTCAAACTAGGAAAGAATACATATTTTTTAATTTAGGATAAATGAGGTGACGTGCGCTTTCTGAACCAAGTGATTATTTCAGTACTCAACTTAGACCCGTACTAACTTAATTCTTGAATAAACAAAGCACCCAGTACTTCGGATGTTAAGTCAACACTGTGAAAAACTAAGCACCAGTTTCACCAATAAAACAAGGGAATCAATTCCGAGACCCTTAGCCGAGTGATTTCCAACCAGGGCTCCTCGAACCCATGTTCGGGGTTCCAAAAGTGGGAATATGTTAGAAGAACTCGTGTACCTGAAGAAGATGAAGAGAAAAATGCCTGTAATAATGTTAAAATATTGATAAGCCAAGAGATGTCAGCCAGTTAGGGGTTCTCCGAAATTTAATGAAATATTTCAAGGGCTCCTTCAAACAAAAAATAAAAAGTTGGGAATCCCTGTCTTAGCCTAACAAGTATAAGCTCTATAGACTGAGCTAAGATATTCGGCCAGATAATGTTAATGTTTTTCACAAGAACTGTTTGGCATGATGGCGTCAAGAGGAAGAAATGACATTTCCCCTCCAAAACACGAAGTCGGCGCCATCCTTGCTAAATAAAGGAATGTGATGGGAAGGTTAAGAAATGTTTCCAATAAAGATTACGTTAACCGCGCGGCGGATCGAACTCGTGACTCGCAGACAGGAGCCACTCTTGCCAAGCCATCCGAGCGACAGCTGAAAGACTTTCTTGGATGTTTCAACACATAAGAAGATTAACTTTTTTTTTTCGTCTGGTAACTCAGAGAAGTATTTCTTTACATGGTCATACCAACATAAATCAATATGGGGACGCCGCAGTAGACCAAATGTCAGCCTAAAAGTCAGTTGGCCTAAAAATCAATCGGTCTAAAGACATTTGGGCTACACTTAGGGCCAAATGACTTTAGGCCTACTGACGGGTACCCATGAATGTAAATGGTGTCTTGGAATTTGATAGACAACTATTTTTTTACCAGGGCAATATATTATTTATTTTGCCGAAAAAAATTTGTTAACTATGAAAACTGCAATATTTTTTTAGGTTCGAAGAAGATAAACCCCGTATTGGGGAAAACGTTAATCCCGACCGAGAGCGGTCTGTGTTTACTATGTAGAATAAAATGAAACTAGCCGTCCAGACAAGAATCGAACAAAGGAGAGAAAGGGATGGAGGGAGAAAATAAATAAATGGCGCTCCCAGATCGCATGCCCTTACTTCCGAGTCTCTTGTGGTTAACCCTAAATCTTATATCTTTAAATTTATCAGACAGTTGAAACATTTCTGAAAAAAACAACCAAAAAACTAGACTATCTGGCAAAAGTGTTTTGTGACTATTACAATCGATGCAAATTGACATTGTTAAGTTTGTCAAAGGGATAAAAACATATTTTGGAAGTAGATGAGCACGGAAATGTTTTTTCGCCGACTTTCAAGGTTGCCACTAATTTTATTTTCTCTTAACCCCTCGTAGAGAGAAGTATTGTGATCGTCAAAATAAACCGAACTCGAGATTTTGAAAAATGTCGACGTTTCATGACCCTATGAAACAGAAAAAGTTGTTTTCGCGATGTATGTCTGTTCGTACTTGAGTCAAAAACACTTTACCGATCGGGCTAAAACTTAGTAAGTATATCGGTGTTTATAAAGTTCACCCGAGTATTTTTTGGAATCGGATATCTAATTAAAGGGGGAAAATTTTTTTTTTTCTCGAAATCCACTATAGCAATTTTGATTAAATTTTGTATCCAGGCACTGTTTAACATTACAAACAAAATGGCAACTCTCATTTTCCCATGAAAATGACATTGAGGGTAATTTACACAAGCAGAAATTTCCAATTTTGAACATATCTCCGCAACTATTTCAAGTACCTACGAAATAACTTATCATTGTAAAGTTGTAGTACTATTAAAAATAAAAATCTTTTATTTGAAATATATTTTTATAAAACCAACATATTCTGAGTTTTAGGCAGATATATAATTATTCAGGTCTTTGATAAATTAAATTGATTGCTATGTTCCTCTTTTATCAGTGTTTCTGTAACAGTGATAAATAAGAAACTATTTGAACAAAATAAGTAGCGGCTATGGTCTATAAAACTGAGATTAGCGGCTGTAGGGTTCGTTGTGCTGACCACATGACACCCTCTATCCGCAGAAGTTGACATTTTTCATAAAATTGAGTAGTGTGAAGTTGTTTAGTAACTGGTGTTTATAATGGGATGAGTTGAGCTTGATGGTGAAATAACATAACTGAATCGACATGCTTAGTTCTTCAGTTGGCTCTCTCTCCTACAAATAGGTCTAAAATATAAAGTTTACAGTTAAATATCACAAATAATGCATTTTTTTTAGCATCGCTTCTTACTATCTGTTCAGGTTATGTGCATACGTAATAAATACGCTAATGAGTTAAGGATGAGGAAGGTTGGATTTAGAGGAAGTGTACCCACATTTGCTTGGAGAGAGAGATAGAGTGGAAACCCGTGTAGGGAAAACCACCCTTATTACACCTGACCAGGATTCGAACCTCAATCTTTCTGTCATCAGCAGAGCGACGCCTTAGCCCATGATGTCACAGAATTTTTTTTGTTAAATTCCCTGTCTTTTTTTTTTCAGACCCAAAAAAATGCCATGCGTTTTCCAGGCTCTCCCTTATTTCCCCATGCGTGGCAACCCTGAACTTTACTTTTTTTCGAAAAAAGCCAACTGAAATAAAATGACAGCTAGTATAATATAAAGTATAATACTCGATCTTGATCTATAACATTTTTATTTTTACAATACTGTTATGAAATGGAATGTAAAACACCGAACAGGATTACTACTCGCTCGTGAAATTAGTTTCCCATAATTTCAAATCCCTCTTTGCCGCTTTCTTCGCAAATGCCTTCTTTCCAAGAATAAGAGTTAGTAAAGTCTGTTCAGCGAAGGAATTGTTTTCTGAAAGGCCTTTTTTCCTACCAGAAATCTATTATATAGTAGGATATTGGTAGGAAAAAAGACCTTTCAAGAGGGTAACTCCTACCGTGAATGGAGTATAGCTATTTGATTTGCCATGAGCCTTTGGCTAAAGTGTTTTCCTTCCGCATTTTTGACAGTGATAATATTAGTATGATATTAAATCAACTCTTTCTAGATATTATTATGATTGAGATTAGAGTGTCAACCATATAGTACCATGTTTGGATCATTTTGAATAAGTAACTTCAGTATCTATTATTTTTATTTTGAGCCTAATAAACTGATGGATTCGCTAAAATTGTTACCTTTAACTCTAATATTATTAACGGCTTAATTTAAGGGATATAGATGGGAAGAGCAGTTTAGATTAAGTGCATCCAAATTATCCTGGTGAAGGAATGAGAAATCGACCTGAGTTGTAAATAGCCCTGCCTGAATTTGAACCTTAGCCTCCTGATACACGCAATCAAGTTTATTTTAAACCTGACGCCTAGGACCGCTAAACCACTAGTGTGTCTTCTAAAACGAGAAAATCAAATTTTCGACTATTTATGAAAATTGTAAATTATCTAAAGTAACAAGGTGAGTTTTAGACAAATCATTCATTAAACAATTCTATTTATTGTGCACTACAAACGGGCTGTGTTAATTTTGATTACGCTAATGGGGTAGGGAAGAGGAAGTTGTAGTGTACCTGTATTTGCGTGAGGGGGTTTGGGGGGGGCCTTAATACAACCGGCCAGGATTGGAATCTCAACCTTCCCGGCGAAGGCAAATCAGACTAAACGATGTTCCCACTTAGTTCACGTATTCACCGATAGGAGTAATACAAAGTCCATCCACCGTAGGAGTGATGGTAATTCACAGCAGATGCTTTTTATTGCAAACATTGGTTGAACGTCACTAATGTTAACCTATGTTTCGCGGTTGTGGCAACAAGATAGATTATAGTGCATGAAAGAGTAAATTAATAAGTATTATATTCACACTTATAGCTTAATTATAACTGCCCATCAAAATAAATATATGTTTATTATAGCTTAGAGAAAAAAAAGCCATCCAAATGTTAGTTTCATAATAAAAAGTTTTTATTTTGTAAACACATGCGCAAGAGTACAACTGAAAACTGTTTGTACGACGTCATCTACCACCCTTATTTCTTCTGGTTTGATGTGTTAGTTTATAAAAAAAGAAGTTAGCCTTTTTGAAGCTCTCTTTTGTAAAGCATTTTTAAGTGTACTACAAACGTTACTTCCACAAAAAATAAACATATAAGAGGTTATTTTCATAAGATCCTATTTAAATGATGTAAAAACGCTTTTTAAAAAAAAGGTGTTACAGTTTTGATAGCTAAACGTGACAGAAGCTTAACACATGTCTTGAAGATAATAATGGTTTGGCGAATGGTTGGTTACACGAGAGTAGTTCTGGTAGCTTTTGCTAGCTGTCAGTTACCACCAGCCGCACGTTGGATAGCCTATATTTTATCTATGAAGGTACAACATAGACAGAAGAACTATTCCGGGCGTTTCACGTTCCTCTTGTAGTAGGACTATGGAGCTCCATGAGTAGAACAAGCCCGGGATCCACCCAACTAACGGTGGCGGGGTTTAAGGCCCTTGGCCCTGTCGAGTGCAAGTCTAAAAACCTATTTTGTGGGATGGTGGGCGGGAGGGTGAAAGGCGTGGCGTGGCTTCACAACCGACCAAAGTATTCTTCCGCGCCAACAAGAACAGATGGATATCACGGATACCGTAGATGGCGCTATCTACCGGACAGGTCTTGCGGGAAAATCATACGTTTGGAATTATCAGTTTTCTCCAGAACGAGTGAAATTTTTATGTTAATATTTTCAGCACCCCTTCTAAGATAATATATCGATGTTTATTAATTGTTACATTTTCTTATTTTTTTGTTATGAAGCCGGCAGTTTTCTATTGAAAAATGTCAATTTTATCGATATTTGATCACTGTTAAAATTATAGAGGTGTGTATATAAAAAGTATAACTTAATCAACATGCTTCTATTCCTGAACAAACCGTTCCCGAAAAGAAAATTGCAAAACAATAAAAATTCTTGGATATAACCGTTAGTTCCCATGGCTCTGCATTTCCACGCCAAATGAAAAAGGCCAATCACCTTAAGGTGAGGATGCAGGGAACGCAAGAAAAGGTGTTTTTGCCGTTTTTATAGCAACATTTTGGGTCAAACTAAATAAAATATTGCTTCTATACAAACATTTAGTTTAATTTTCTTCACACGGTGATACCAACAGTTGTTGAATATCTGTCATGAGCATAAACAGTGGTGTAGCCGTAAATTACTAAGGCAGAAACTTACGTATCACACTTTACTTAAAATTCTAAGAATTCGCATAGAACACAGCAAATTTAATCAGAATATATTGATTCATAGTGTGAAAAATGTTTTAGTATAATATTGATACAAAATCAATTATTCAACTTAGAATCGCATAGTAAAAAACTTTACTAAAATAATTATTTTGAATATTTTTAACACAAGAACATTTTAATACTCGGCTCGGCATAATGAACTTTAATATTTTTCCACAAAAAGCAGTGCTCGGAACGGCATTCCCACGCGTCTCCGCATCATCTAAAAACCTTTATTAATGAAGATAAAAAATTGTCATTTAATTCCAGGAAACCTTTGATAAATATTCAAAAACTGTTGATATCACCATGTGAAGAAAATTAAACTCTTATGTTTGTATGGAAGCAATATTTGATTTATTTGGACGAAACAAATCTTTGGCTATAAAAACTGCAAAGCTACTTACCTTTTCTCGCGTCCCCTGCATTCCCACCTTAAAAGTGCCTCATTAAACTGTGGCTGCAACCGAAACTCTGGTAGAGTGCCAGCCTAACCTAGTTCGAACCCAAGCGGTGCCCAAACTATACTGTTTGTGTATAGTTAATCCTAGTGGTCAAATATTTAAATTCTTGCTGATGGGTTCGGATACCAAGCGTTGCCTTCCAGGGGTAAATTAGTTACCAAGTCTTGTGTTTGGAAAATGTAAATACCCTGTGATCATTACTTAATAGCTGCTGCTTGTGTTAAGCAGCTATTAGGTATTTCTTGCCCTAGTCATTCGACAAGAATACTCAAAGGCGCTTACAGTGTGCACCGTGTAGCTTGTGACATGACGTCATCGCGGACACACGAAATTATTGTCAAATCTCTTAGGCAGTCAATTTTTTACTAAACTGCAACAAAGAAGAAAATAAAGGAAAACCAGATTTAATACTATATTAGTGGAATTTAGTTACCTAATTAAAATATCTTGAAAGAACAAAAATATTTTCAATTATTAATGATTCAAGTTTTTTTTTGTTTTTTCTAATTTAGATTAAAAATAATAATAACCTAGATTTTTGTTTTGTTTTGGGCAACTTTGTACAGTAAAGACTAGTGTGGGTCGCAAGAGGTGAAAAAAATAATATTTTTATGAGGTCCTAAGACTTAATGTATACAACGAATTACGTTAACACTGATAAATCCCAGGCACTTGTAGGAAGTACTAAATAAATCGTTCCTTGAGACTTTATGATTTACAAGGCATTTTTACAATTGATCGAATAAAATAATATTCTAAACAATAATGTATATGTAGGCCTAATTTATGTTGAATCTAATAAATTGATAATTATTAAATTGGCAAAAAACTTTAATAAAGGTATTAAAATAAATACGTATGTGTGGTATTAGAATATGTAAGCACAGCACATGAAATTAGTATTCTAACAGAGTTAGATTTTTTTTTTAAACAGGACGCGAAAATCAAGTCAAACAGTTTTCCAGATTGTTATTTTTGGATTATGTGTATTTTATTCACCTTCAGTTGAAGTGAAAAAAGAATGTATTAACACTTTTTTAGTTTTCTGGTTTTTCCACCGCATCTTACTAACTAACCGTCTGGGATGCACCATGCTAATGTAGTAAGGATGAGAAAAGTAAATTTTAGAGGAAATGTCCCCCAATTTGCATGAAGGGAGAATGGAAACCGTTCGGTAAAAAAACAAACTTAGGTCACCTGACCGGGATTTTAAACTCGATCTGCCATCACTTGCAAGCCAGACTAGATGTGTCTGACAGTCCATGAAGGTTACTCACCGATGCGGTTAGTTATAAGTTATGTGCTTACAATGTTTTGCCAAAGAAATGTTTCTTTCCCCTGTTCCACATTATCTTTATGCGACGAGCACATAGTCATAGTCTTGCTAATTTCCGTCTATCTTTTTTTTTAATGAGCGGCTTCTTACCACACATCCGGGATATCAACACATTTACACTATTTAAATATTTCACTTAAATATCACAAATTCACAAATATTCCAGTATTTTTTTAAATTAGATTTCGCAAAACTCTACGTGTTTTCCCGTATTTTTCCTGGCAAAAATAAATCTCTCTCGTTTTCTCAGTTTTACAGGTGCATGGCAAACCTATCTACAGAAACACTGTGTGGTGACCTGGTGGTCTAGGGGTAAGGTGTCAGACTTCTGTGTTGAGGGTTCGGGGTTCAAACCTCGGTCCCGGCACAGATTTATCTGATTGCCAAACCCTTCCTTCACCTCTGACAAGACGTGTATTAATACACAGCTTGTGATTGGGTGGAATGCCAGGCCTCCACCGTGGTTCGGATCCCACTTTAAACTGTAGTTCCTCCATTTCATCTCCCAATCACCCTACCATTACACATTAGCGTAAGTGCGTATAAGCCGAACGTGTAGTAAGACGCGGTGCTAATAATAACAGAAGCACTGTTTAATTTATTTGGCCAAAAATAAGTTGTTTTTTACCATACAAACTAAACAATACGGATTCTAGTTCAAGTTCTATTTCATCCCACCAACTTTTTTTTAAAAAAAGATTAAAAAATAGAGAGCCACGTTATCGTGCACTTATATTTTACTGTTCCTCCCTTTTCCTTTCGCCTCTCGCAGTTGGAATGCGCTCACTATATTCTCACGAGTTCTCAAGAAAAACAATAACATGTTAATGAAGTGCAAGAGAACAGAACTCGCGACTCTAGTCCCGAGCGAGAAAATGGTCCGGACGACCTTTGCATGTGGTCACGTACACATACACGCGCGTACCTTGGAACGCGCTATTGACCAGACACGTCGGACACGTACACACCTTGACAATGTCCAGCAAAACACAACGTAACTAAAATAAACCGCGCGGCGGTGGTGAGAGAGAGAGAAAACACCCGACTCTTGGAAGGACCCAAACCAAAACTTGGACAAGTCACGTAGGGAGAGGAGACTTGAAACTACTCCGGATACGTATCTCACCAGCATACGTAAATACTTGGCACACCCCTTTTGGTTGCTTTCATTTTTGTCTAAAACTATATGTTCGAAGAAAAATAATATTTTGTCTAATCCAATTGGGGAGAATTTCAATAGGGTTCTATTTTAATAATATACGAAGCGAATACAAAAAAGATTAGGCTTAACATTTATTGCTATTTGCGATTTTATATTGTGTTTCCATACATAGAAATACAGTACATACAATACATTACATTACATTACATTACAATACATACATACATACATACATACATACATACATACATACATACATACATACATACATACATTCACCGTACAGACCAAGGATAAATGCAAACTTATTTTACCTTTTTTGACTTCAAGATGAAGTTCAATCGATGTCAAACTTTGTATATGACCACGTGGTAGATCTCGTATTCTATTTCATAAAATATAAACTTTTATGTGGGTCGCCCAGAAATTTCCGCAACAGAATTCATTTTAATGACGCACATCCTATATAGTGTACTGAGTGAGAAAAGAGCACACTCCTCTTGTACTACGCTAAGGTGAGGTGTTAGGGCCTTAGGGGTGTGCGATATAGGGTTGTTCGAAGTGCACTTTCAAAATCAAATTACTATGCAGGCTCACGACTTACAAATTAATTTAATTTAAGGCGACAGAAACAACACCCTATATCCTATTGCTATCATGTCCTCACTATGGAAGGGGAAACCCTAATTCCTCTAAATGATAACTTTTTTCATACTTACCGGAAGTAGAACCTGGGACTATTATCTCAGTAAGTGCACTACTGACTGATATGTTTACAAAGTATTGAACAAATAGGCTATGACTATCGATGAATTAGTCTAAGGGGTATGGATGAGGAGGGTAGTTTGAGGAAATGTATCTGCGGAAGGGTGGAGAGGTAATGAGAAAATTACAGTGATTAATCATATGTGGAAAAAGAACCCCGGTGAGGCCAGCTAAGAATTCGAATCTCTGTCTATAATGATCCACGTGTCCTGTGGGGATGATTGTTTTTTATTAATTTAAAAAAAGAAAGAAGAATTTTGTACACAACAGAGTTTAAATAATCACCTAATTTAAATATAAAAACTATTTTGTCTTCCATTAGGCTATTTATCAAGTATTAATGTTTACATATTAATACAAGTGAACTATGAATAAAAAAATATTAATTTTAAATTCGTAGAATATTTACATTTAGATTAAAACACCAAAATACAATTCTCTTGGTGACCGGATCTGACGACAATGATTAAATTTCACTTATGTTTAGAGAAGGAAAGCAAGCTTTTGAAATAAGTGCCTGACCTCGTGGCAGAGTAACACTAGAGAGGAAGGGCAGAAGGAGTCTGGTTCGATCCCAAGCGGAACTTAAAAATACATATTAACAAGTTATTATAAGGTTTAGTAATGTGTTATTTTAGCACCACGTCTTACTACCCATTCAGATTATATGCTTCTGTAATAATTATGCTGTTTATTATTAATTTAACACCACGTCTTACTACCCGTTCGAGTTATACGCTAATAACACGCTAATGGGATAAGAATTAATAAGGTTGAATTTAAAGAAAAGTAACCACATTTGCGGGGATAGAGAGTGAAAATCATTTTAGGAAAACCACCCTCAGTACATCCGACCAGGATTGAATCACAATCTCCCCGTCATCAGCAGTTTAGTTTATTGCGAGAGTAGCGCCTTAGACCATGCGGTCACCGGAGCGGGTTAAGCGAATGTTATGGCATACATTCTAAAGAATTTAATTCACTACTACATGGTTCCCTTGGATTAACTGGTTGATAAACATTGTGTTACGACTAACATACGGAAAAAAAAGCTAGAGCTCTCTTTCTCAAACCAATAATACCTGGCCAGTTCAGTCGCGTGCTCAGTCACGAAAGCAAAGGGGGGAGTGCAGGAAAACAGGCGGACCGAGGCGTGGTTGTGATCACATCAAAGGAGTTCAACCTTTTTGAAGTTTTCCGAAGGTTGACAAGCGCATGCGTGTGTGTGTGTGTGTGTGTGTGTGTGTGACAGAGGGTAAGGGTGGGAGCTTTGGGTGAGGATTATTGGAAAAGGGAGGGGGGGGCGTTACATGTATTTATACCTTGTCTACACGGTTTGACCTATGAACTTCTCATCGGGCCTGGAAGAAAACTGGAGATTGCCATGGTTACCACCTGTCGGGCCAAAACTTTCTCGTCTAGGGCTTCCGTGAGGGAGTCGCTCTTAATAAAGACGTTAATTCCAACTAATGATCACCTGAAAGACA
>CABFWB010000292.1:45884-137370 GCA_902151455.1 Timema bartmani
GGGGGGCGCTGCCAGGATTTTCTTGAGAGGGTGAGGGTGAGGGGGCCCTTTCCTGAGACCGAGCCGGGGTAGGTGTCGACCCACGATGCACCACAACGCTAACTTAAACAGCTGATTATCAACATATTTTATTTTCTAGTGGATACACATATCTATTGGAACAATGTCAAGATGGATGTTTTCAAACTATAGCCCTGTGTCGTGGTACAATCCAATACATCGATACACACGCTTTCCATTAAAGGGATATTTCAACTCTTCTCACAACGGCCAACGAAGCTGTCTGTTGGCTTCTGGCTGAACAGCACATGCGTTGTCAAATGCGCAAGCGCAATGAATTGAGATGGTTGAGTTTGAGATTTGATTGGCTTCCCCATGCCGAACTTATCAGGCAGAGCTGTCGAAGTAGAGATGAGTTGAACTTTTGCTGAACAGCTCGCACCGATGAGGCGAAAATCTTGTGATTGGCTTAGAACTCGTCACGTGACCAAGTTTCTGTTCTGCACTTGTTTTTCGGAAAACGTGACTCCAAAGTTAGAAAGTTGGCACGAAACATTCACGCCAGCCTTCGTGGACCCCATCTAAAGACAGATTCTCGGCAGCATTCCGATCTTTCATGTTTATTGAATTTTTCAAGCTATTTTTTTTCCAGTTTTGGAAGTCTTACTCATTGAAAGTAAATTTTAATTTTAGTAAATAAAAATGTAATGAATTTTTGATTGAATAATGATTTGCAAATCTTAACGAGAACTGCGTTTTTGGATGTTTCAGATGCCAACCAAGGGTAAGTTTTCAGACAAATAGCCTAGAAAAGCTATGTCCTTGTCCTTTAGTAGTTTGTGGTTTAAAAGGAGGCCTACCAACTTCTGCTGTTGACGTTCGTTCGGGAGTTTCACCCTGTGCTTGCAAAGTTGTCTTCGGACCCAATGAAGACACTTCTCCACTTTCACTTGATGTTTTTTTGTTGTTTTTATTACTATAAACTTATCCATTTTGGTCTTTTTACGTACAGTAACTAATTTTTCTGAATCATTTACCTTTAAATACAGCGATCACTGTATAATTCTTTCAATTAAACCAAAATATTATACAAAAGGTTACTCAAAAAACAGTTAGTGAAAATATAGAAATAGCATAAACAAATAAACCTTTGCGCGTTGATATTCAACTGAACTGAACTAGCGCTAGCAGAATACTCTGGTAAATATAAATAGCCATTAGATAATAACAAACATGTTCTATATTTCTCTATTGCGTCCATAAGTTATCGTGTGCTGTTCTGACACCGCTCCTGCTGGTTAAACGCTCTTTAAATCCTCAATCAATTTTGATTTAATTTTGTCAAAACAATCCATTTTATTTATTAGTTTCTTTACTCTAAAGTAAAGTCTGTATTTCTTGTACTTTAAATCTCTCATTTTTGGGGGAGGAGGGGTGCCATGGGCTAGACTCTCTTAGAGTTGGCGCTCATGTCCATTAGACCTAATCAACGGACATGTATATATACAAACCCATTAGACTACATTAACAGCCATGTAAATACACCCATTAGACTACAACAGACACCCATTAGACTACATTAACAGACATTGTATGGACACCCATCCGAGCCTTTGAAGCAGTCAATGTTGGTCTATAAAGATGAACGAACTCCGTCCCACGGCAGATAAAAGTCTGCTCAAAGACCGAGACAATTGCAGTTCGGATGTTTAATAACGAGGTAGGTAAATAAATAGTGTGAGAACACGTTGCCAAAGAGAAAGTGAGAAATGTGTGAGAAACACTACAGATAAATTGACTTTCCATGTCATCCATGAATAGCTTATTTTCACGACTTACGTGCCTAGATTCCCGTTCAAATAAGTGAGTTTTTGTTTTGTGCATCGCGTCTTATCACATTGTCACACTACGAGGTTGGAGACGAGGAAAGTTGAATTTATAGGAAATGTACCCACAATTGCGTGGAAGAAAAGTGAGAAAACGCTTAGGGAAAAACCTTCAGTATATACGACCGGGATTATAGCCATGTTCTCATCATCAGCAGTCAACTATATTTGTTTAGTCACAAGAATGATGCTAAGAACCAAAGAAAAATATAATGTATTTTTCAAAATAATTACACCAGCCAGTGGCGCACCCAAAGTTTTAATAAAGTATCTTAAAAACACGCCGAACGAAAACCTAAATACGTTGTTTAACACGAGAAATCATGATCTTAACTTGCCGCTACGTCATAGGTAGGCCCACAGTCAAATTTTCATAGGAAGGATCTTTTAGAAAATAAAAACTTGTTTAAATTTTATTAGTGCTATTTTATAAGAATTAATAATATCTATCAGAAGTAAGCCTAATAGTTTCTGATAATATTATCAGACGTTTGGATACGTGAAAATAGCTCTAGTAACTTTTATAGTTGTCGGTAAAGGTTCTTCCTATAAAAATTGGAGAGTAAACAATGTCGTTAAATAAGTAGTCCTACAGTTCCAAAACTGGCATGTGATGAATAATAATGGCTTGTCAGTTCTCGAGCTCCTGTGATAAAACTAATTTTAAAAAATCTTTGTGGTTTTGATAAGGAGCAGAATATTTCAGAAGGGAATGTGAAACGAGTAGAACCGCCTTGTGGGCCTTAACTTCCTCCATGGAAGGAGTGGTGAGGGGTATGTATCATAGTGTAACCAACGACACGTCGTTATAGAAACGGATTGATCGGCGTGGCCGGAAGTAAAGGCGATACCTCACAACAATATCACTTGATACCAGACACATCCGCCTCCGAACAACGATGTTATTGAGTACACTCGGAGGCACGGGAAATAAATGAAAAAAAAACAAAAAAAAACATAATTTAAGAGCGTTCATCATAGCAGGCCCAACTCAGATCGCGCGAGATATGGAAGTAAAAGGGAAAAGACAGACCTACGAGCTACGACATGCCAGAAATGTGTGCAGTGCATTCGTATTTGAATGATTACTCGAGATTTTCCGCGATGACGATGGGGGAAAAAGCGACAAAGTTTCTTGTTAATAGCTACATTATGTCTCTATTATGACAGAATAGTGCTTATCTGTAAAGCCATTCTAAAATGGTCAAAAACGGTCTTTTCATTGCAGTTTTCATCCAAATATAATGTAATATTTCAAAAATTTTCAGTACTAAGAACTTCTATTAACTCTTTATCTCCATTAGTGTTTAATCAGAAAATTAATAATCAACGTACAATAGTGTTCGTGTAAATCTATGATTTCTAACAGACTGTTATCACAGAGTTGATTGGCATATGATGCACGCTCTTAATTAATTCATTAACCTTTTTTATATATTAAGAGGCTTTTATTAATGTACTTAACATATACCCTCAAAACAATATTGGTTATTTTTTTAGGAATACATTTGTGTTTATTGATAACTAGTTTTTTACTAACAATTTAAAATTTCTTTTTGAATGGAAATCAATTGATTTTCAATCTTGTTCGAGTGAAACTTAATTGATCGATTACACATAAATGTTTTTTACAAGATTTGTTTTATTTATTTATTCTCAAGTAATTATTTAGTGAATATAAAAAAGGATTATAATATTAATAGTTTTACTTTATTGATTTCCATATTTGTTTTAGAAATAAATTAACATAGATCAAGTTGGCCCGCCGCAATGCAGGTTTTTTTTCTCATATGTGCCCTAACATGAACATTTGTGCTGTAAAATTCGGTACTGTGTTTTGAATAACATTTAATGTGGTGGGCCAACATGAGCTCAATCTACATTAAAGATGTGAATTGAAAATACAAATGTTTTTATTAGGGTACATATGAGCATAAACGAAGCACAATTGAATGACACAAACATAATATTGTTAGGCTGGGTTTTTCAATATGTGGCGGATTAGCTTGAACTCAAGTTAGCCCACCACAATAAATGTTATTTAAAAGACCTAATTTTAGAGCACAAATGTTCATGTTCAGGCACATATGATCAAAAACGGAACACAAGGTAATGGTACAAATAAAATTTTCTTACATTGATTTTTTTTTTCAAAATGTGGTGGGCTACCTAGAACCAAAGTTTTTTTGTTTGTTTTTTACCTATTACAGGACATGGCGAGCTCAAGTTGGCCCACCACATAAAATATTCTCTATAATGCTCTATTTTAAAGCACAAATGTTCAAGTTCGATCAAATGAGCGCAAATAGCGCACAAATGATTGAACAAAAACAAAAAAACAAAACAAAAAAAATCGGCACTGTGGCGAACCAATTTGAGTTCGTATAGATTAGACTGAATTTAATTCAGATTTTATTAGGGTGAGATGGTTTAGGTTAAGCACCCGACTTATAAATTAGCTTAACTTAAAGACAGTACGCCGAGTATTATACACCAAGGTAGATAATATACAAGGGTTTCTTTATTTATTTTGTAAGCTACACCACGTCTTACTCACCAACCCTCCTCCCCCTCCCCCCGGGTTATCGGCATATTTACACCAATAAATTAGAAATGAGGAATAGGACTAAGTAGGAGTATAGTATCAATCATTTTCTTACGGTGATTGAAATGAGTAAAGTATCGATATTTTTGTTTCGATACCTCATCCCTAAATTCTCACTCCCCACTGAGCCGTATTGCGTGTATCAACAGGCAACAAACAACAACTGAGCGATCCGTTTAGTTCCCGTCCACTAACCACCTCTTCCATACGCGCGAGTGCCTGCCTGCTCTTCCCTCTTTTGTTGCCCTGATACCTCGCAGTTGTTGGTTGCTGGGGCGTTGACTTGATCTCGCCTCGCGCGGGAGTTTCACGGTTCTTTAGAGTGAGTGAGTCATTGCGACAAATGTGGGAATTCCCTTACTGGGAAGGGAAAACAACAAAACCGGATCGGCATTAGGCGCAGACAATAGAAGTCTTCAAGTAGACATAGGCGTGTTACAACGCCTAACCAACATTCGTGCATGCTATACCTCAGTTTTAGCTTCTGTGGTGCTGACTGACAGCTCACAACTGACTTCTGACGGCTTTGAAAAGCTACCAGACCAAATTATGTATCCCTACGCCGAACGATATGATCTGCAAAAACCATGTCTTTAGCAGTTGTCACTTCTGACAGTCAAAATTTAGGTATATACCTAACTGTTGACTGTCAGAAGTCAGCTGTGAGCTGTCAGTCAGCACCACAGAAGATAAAACTGAGGTATATCTGTGTCTATCCATCCTTCCACCTCAATCGTTGTGACAGTCAGTAGTATAAGTAAGAAGGAAGTCACAGGTTTACAGTCCAATTTGCATACGAAGTTATAGATTTACCGTAGTCATACATCAAGTCATGTTATATGCAGCTGTTACTTTTGCTAAGTATTATCAAAACCTATTAGATAGCACTTTTAATTTCGAAAAACAGAATTATCAATATTTATCGCAAGGTTTGTATTTTTTTAAAAAGGCTTTCTCTTAGAGGCCCCCACCCCGCCGTGTGTAAGCGGTCAAGGCGGGCACCTCATATAAACTTTTAATAGAAAAAAGTTCAAAAGCCTTACAACTTAACTCTATAGGTAGCGCGCCTAGCCACTGTGGTGAGTTAAGAGTCCCGAGTTCGATTCCAAGAATAGCCTTAAAATGGATTTACTAGTGAAATTGGGGCTTCCCCTTCCACATTGAATAAGTTTTAAGACCATGGGAGTGGATGTTGTGTTAGTTTGTAATTCTTGTGTGGGTATAATGGGTCAGTCCAGAAAATAACCTTTAGTACAGCAAATAGAATAAATCGTAGAAAATTATATCCTTGCTGGCTTCAAGATCGGCAACTCCCTGGTCAAAATCGGATGTAGAGCACGTTTGCTATGCTATGTGGAGCTGAAAATAAAAGCTGAGGACCGGAAAGACTAGAAAATTGCTACAAACAGATACCAGGATCGATAACTATGAAGAAGATACCAATTACTTTAAATAGCGATGCAAGATAATATTAAAACTCAACAAATACTTATTTCTTTGCTGTTGGCTATTTATCGAATTCAAGCGATATCTTATTTTTTTGACTACTTGTGAAGTTCGGTCAGAACTAACTTTGACACTGACATGCACACTTATGTACACAAACAACACACAGATTAAAACGTCACTTTTGTATTGTTCCAAAGATGCCGCCTGTCTTACCAGCTCGTGCCGATAATGTGCGTCCGACCTTCTTTTACTGTGAGTTACACCCCCTCTAGGGTTTAAAAAAATTGCCCGTCTACATCTGGACCCAAGTTCAATAGACCAGCGATGATATTCAACCTGGGGTGCGCGAAGACATCTTAGGGGGTACGTAAAATTAAAAATATATTATGGCATGATGCATACTGAATAATCAGGGCCAGATTTAGGGTTAGCCACGAGAGACATGGACGCAAGGACATGATCTGGGAGAGCCATTCTTTCTCTCTCTCTCTCCCTTTATTTCTATATTTTTCACTTTCTCCCTCTTTTACTCTATTTTTTACTTTTTATCTCTCCTTTATGCGATTCTTATCTGGTTGGCTAATTTGATTTTGGGGGTACAAAATGGAAGATAAATTATATCTGGGGGTACGCAAACAAAAAAAGTTGAATACCAATGTTATAGAAAGATGCGCTACCGACTAAGCTAAAGTGTCTAAAAGGTTCACATGTTATTTTTATGGATTATTTAAAAAGCAGAGTGGCTCCTCAAGCAGACATAAATGAAAGTAGTTGTGAATGAAGGGATAATATCAATATTCTATAGTAGAAAATGTCATTATAATACACACAAAACTATATTCCGGTAAGTTAAAAACTTCACTATATATAATTTGATAGCTTATGTTCATATGCCAATGCCAATGCCAATGCCAATGAAAAGAGAGTATAAATTTTAACTGCTATAAGTTCAAAGAAACCTTCTCTCAATGTTGACTACTATGGTACTTTTTAGTTTCAAACTAGAGAAGTGTATGTAGTTCATGAATGAATAAATCAAATTAAACGATTCTTGCAACTGAACTATTTGAACTATTTTACCTTCTCGAAGGGATAATAATTTTATACTTAGTTTAAAGTGAACTACAAGGTGACAGGCTTGTGTGTGTTGAAATAAAGATCATTGTTGGACTTTTCCCTTTTTAAATCCGTGCCTGCCCTCTCCACTCACTATCCCTCAGTTCTAAGCAATAAGCATGAATGTCCCATCATATCACCGGCAAGGATGTACGTCATAAACTAATGAATGATCGAATTGCAAGATTTAGTTCGCGAACCACTGAACTATTGAATTAGATAAATGAACTGCTCATTTTAGTGAAATGAATCACTTAGAAGTTTTACTCAACAGTGAATAATTCTGTCAAACTTTATTTAAAACCCCGATAAAGTTTTTCTTCGAATGGAGATGCGACTATAGTTGCTAGAGAAGATTTCTCCCCTCCTCTCCCCACCCATGCCCCGATCACACAACAGGTGGCAGATGAAACCAAACACTACTCTCACTCACGACCTGTACTGGCCTTCTCACGTTTCTTTCCCCTGACACACCACACATGCATGTTTTGCCGCAGTTTCTCCACACATCACAACGCTTCTGTCCTTTTCATGTTTCGGTCATCGGCCCTTCTGCTTTCTTCAATGATTTACATACTTCCGGTCCTTGTTGCTCCTTTAAAGAAAACATCAAACAGCACCAACACAAACATGCTCGAATCCTATGGTATGTTTTTGTCGAAAGACACTTAAGGCGGGTTCCCACGAGGTGGTGTGTACGACTCACGACCATATCACTACGACTGGTCAACAAAAACACGGCCGTAAACACGATCTCGTGGGAACCCGCCTTTAGCCTCTATGTCATCAAATTTAGAAACTTCCGGTATGAATTAATTTTGTATCCACCCGCTTCAGCAGACACGCAGGCTAAGGCATCCTTCTCGCAATATATTGGAATGCCGGAAACGGGGAGATCATAGTTTGAATCCCAGTAAGGTGTACTGAGGTTTTATAACAGAACTACTGTCAGAAGTGGAGTTTGTAGCTGATGTGGGTGGGTTTACTATCTTCCCCCACCAATTGTTTCAACACGCCTTCTTACTCAAAACATTATCTGATAATTATGAAAAGTTTGAAAGAAAGGGCAGGGTCGGGGGTATCCGGACCTCCCTAGAATTTGTTAGCGAACTCCGCCCCCCCCCCCCCCCCCNAACAATGAGCTTTCTACGCCCTTGCCAAACCTACCGCCAATGACGTAATATGCTAAGTATTCCATAAAATACACAATATTATGGTTAAGTTAAAAAGCATGTTTATTTGTTTCAGCGTCGAAAAGGAAAAAAGAAAAAGAAAAGTACTCAACGCCATCATTGATGAGACAATTTAGAAGAGGGACGAGCAAAGGCGGTAATTAAAGGTCACTGTGGCTTAAGGAGAAAATAGGAGAGACATAAATTTGAGTTAGGGAGCCATAGTTCATAGGGCAACTTCGTAGTTGACCATTATCAACCATGGGAAAACTTTTTTTAATAGATCGCGAGAATATATTTGTGTTCAATTCTTTTGGTTTGGTTTGGTTACCCGTTCGGGTTAGTCCATAATATGTATGAATATATTGAAACTAGGAAGAACAAAGGGGATTTTTAATAAATTTATCCAACGATCGGCTGGACAGAGCATTAAAAAAAAGTGAGTACTTAATTTAAAAAAAAAGAGAGATATTTAGCCGTGCACTTTCTGAACCGATTGATTATATCAGCACACGACTTATAAACTAACTTAAATCTAGAACAGGCACAATACCTAGGCTTCCGGCCATTAATTCATCACTGTGAAAGGGGATAACTTACCCCAATTGCACCAATGGAAATTTTTAAGGCATGCCGGGAATCGAACCCGGGAACCGTTTCAGTGGGCGGATACGTTACCGACTGAAAGAAAGTATCGAACAGAAGTGAATAAACACCGACCTAAACAGTTTGGAAGATATATTTTATTATTAAGCTGTTATGAAGTGTTATGACCTAAAGTTATTGTACTCATAAATCATTTAATAATAAAATAGGAGTCAATGCCGTTGTTAAACTTTGATATATTATATTTACATTTCGTTTCGATTGTGCTTAGACGATTTATTGAGAGAGAGGTTTATTTAAAAATAATTCGAATATTCACATAAAGTAGGAAAATCACAATATTTTATTAAATCTCACTTTCAGTATATAACATTTAGTTGCACTAATTAATATTTGTGGATACGACCTAACCATTTTTATACTCTATGGTTCGTTTTGAACACACGTCATATTTTTATATTTCGAGGTATGAGGAGGGTTTTGCGGGGAGAGGAGTGGAGGAGAATGGGTGGTGGAGAAGAGGAAGGGGTGATGGGGTAGAAGGGGTGGGGGCGTCGTAAGGACTTTGGGATGGGGGGCGTCGATGGCATCCAACTTGTTGGCCTTGATGGGGCTATTCTTACCTATTGGGGAGGTCAGGGTTTTACTGAGAGTGTTTTTTTCTTCTAAATAGTTTACAACTTTTCCTCCACACAAATTATGTAGGGTAACACTTTCTCCAAATATTCCCTTCGTCACCAACCCGTTAGTGTAAATATGCGAATATCCCGGCCGGGTAGTATGACGCGGAGCATGGAAAAAATATTAATGCCATATATTAAAAAATAATAACTTACAAACTTGATTGAGGAAAGTGTAAGTGTAAACTCTAGTGTACAATTTTTTCTCCACACACAAGTTGATAAATAAAAAGGCTAATTAAATTATACGCGGCTAATTTATGTGAAGTTTAGAAAGTAAGAAAAGTTTTCGTGCCATTAATTATGAAATATTTTACATACCCACGTAAGTCAATGAGTGGATGAAAGTAATGCGGATTGCAATTCGATGGGCTAGAAAAAAAAAACTTCGTGCTATAAAAGGTATCGCGTATAAAGTCCGTAGTTAGAACATTTGTGCCACAAGTCGGAACATGAGCAGATTCCAAAAGCACTCATTTAAGGGGGCGATGGAAGTGGACGCGAGAAAAGGCCAATTTTTGCCATTTTTCATGCGAAAAAAAGTTAGGCAAAATAAATCAAATATTTCTCTAGTGGAAATATAAAGTTTAGTTTTTTACAGATGGTGATATCAACAGTTCTTTAATATCTCTCAATTGCATATTAGCATTTTTGATGACAGGGTGTCCAGCCAAACCATATTTTATAATTCCCTGACTTTTCCAGGTTTTCCAGAACCAATTTACAACTTTTCCAATCCCTAAATTACAAACACTATTTTATTAAGATCACAGCTTGATGCAATAATATTTTTAAACACATACACACTGAAATTGTGACACTCTATGAAGGGTTACAGCTTAGAGTGATGGGCTCTTGGGTAGAGTGATCTGAGTTAGAATTCAGTGAGATCATATTGAAACATTAAAATATTACTTTGCACAAATAGAGTTTAAAAATAAAGACGCGAAGTAGAAGGATGGAAAGATGGATGACACACAAAAAATCCCATATTGACTTTGAGAATTAAAATTAGTATGTTCAACTGTGTTAAAAGATATTGTGGTGTGTATTAAATCGTCGAAAAATGTAATTTTGACTAGTGTAAATAAAATGTTAGTATTTTTTTAGTGATTATGTGAAAATTCCAGAAATATAATTAAATTTCCTGACTTTTCCCTGACCAAGCAAATTCCCTGACTTTTCCCTGTTTTCCAGGTCGCTGGACACCCTGGATAAGAAACTTTTTAAATGAAGAGAAAACGTTATCAAATTTCAAAAGACTCTTAAAAGATATTCTACAACTGTTTTATATGACCATGTTAAGAAAATTAAGCTCTTATGTTTCTAATGGAGAAATATTTTATTTATTTTGCCGATTATTCATTTGATATAAAAATTGCAAAAATACTGCCCTTAACTAGCAATCCCTGCCATCCCAGCTTTAAGTGACATGTCTGTGGTCCTTATGGTTTTACGTTCCCTTCTGAAGCCATCTCACGACCGGTAAACCTGGGAGGTTATATAAAAGATAACACTAAAACCAGAAAACGTATTCCAATTGCGGTTTTCTGCGTTATTGCCCCCGACAACAACCAAATTGGTATCAATTTAATAGTTTCTTTCCATTGTGATACATTTTAAAAAATAATGTTGAAATGGTTCAACTACTCTTTATTTCACTACTTTCTAAGTAAAATATAGGAAACCGCACCACAATGCAATGCTTACTGTGGATTCACGCGTTCGCCGAAAAACTAGCGCGGAACAGGAACGTGGTCACGTGACGATCTCTAAGCCAATCACAAGATCTCCGCCTAGTTGGCGCGGCGCGAGCTGTTCAACTCAATTTCAACTCAACTCTACTTTTTCCGCTCTGCCCGAGATGTTCAGCACAGGAGAACCAATCAAATTCCTGAACCAACCATCTCAAATCAGTGCGCATGCGTTGTAGAGTTAGAAGCAAGCAGACAGCTTCGTTGGCCGTTGTAAGGAGATTTGAAATAGCCCGTTGATGTAAAGCGTGTGTATCGATGTACTGGTTTGTGCCACGACACAGCGTTATCATTTGAAAGCATCCATCGTGAGAATTCTCTAAAATATATGTATATCTACTAGAAAATAAAATATGTATATAATCAGCTGTTTTAAATTAGCGTTGCAATGCATCCTGGGTCAACATACAGCGTGTGAATTGCTGCGCCACTGAGGCAGATTCTGCTTTCTAATGAGAACTTACATTTTACTAACAAAATCATCGAAAGAAAATAGTTTCGAAATTTCTGTAACCACTGTCATCTTCATAATTTTATTCTGTAATGCTATTTATTAAATGAGAATAAAAATGCTCTTTGGTTTTTTATCACCACGTATTTCTTTCTACCTGTTCAGGTTATCATACATGGATGTAATAGTTAGGCTAATGAGTTAGGGATGACGAAGGCTTAATTTAGTGGAAGTGTACCCACATTTTCGTGGAGGGAGAGATGAAAACCACCTCCTGTACTGTGCTGAGCACTTTTTTTTAAAGAATATAATAGAATAATGTATTTATCCTCTAATTGTGCGGCAACCCAAGACTAACTTTCAACTTACTTTTGGACATAATCAACTATATTGAATTGTTGTGATTTGGTGCCGAGATCAAGCAGTACAAACTTCTTCAGCGCGATGTTGTCCATTACGCAGAAGAGGAACGGGGGTCTGGGTTGAGTGTTTTGAGAGATGGTGACACTGACGTTGGTAACTTCTGAACTATTTTCTTTAACATGACTAATTTACGTACTAATTTTCCTTTGTTTTCATTATTAGTGGTTTAAAATATTCTCTTTTGTTTTTATATGTGTAATAGTAATTGTTTCTGTTTATTTTTAGAACTAGGTCTCAAACATTAACGGTTTGCCACCTTTTGGCGGTTTGATACAGTGTGTGGACCTTTTTGCGAAAAGAGATGCAAGAAAAAAAATGCCATTTGAGTTTTTGATCGGCTCCTTCTCTCATATTTTTATTTCGAGATGAAACGTGGATCTCTGCCCTTTTGTGATCTATAACATGGTGGCGGAGAGTAAGAGATTATAGTAATTACTTTCTTTAATGTGGTAAAATAAACTCGGTGAGTTTCATGGTTTTATGTTTTTAACCTCTTTTCTTTGACTTGCCTATTCTGTAAAATTGACTTCTATAAAAAGGGATGGTAAAAAATTAATGTTTGTAACTCTCCTATTGCGAATATTGGCTCCTTGTAAATTACATGTAATGCTGCTGGGGTGGTAAGGGAAGGATCCTATTTATAATACATTATTTTGGCGTATTATGTTAATTTTAAAACGATAAGGGGCATTATTGTATTTTGTTTAATCTTAATTCTTTTACGCTATTGTTGTCATAAATTTTTGTTACTAAAAAAATTGTGATATATATATATATATATTTCTTTAGAATGAACTCTGGAATCTATGGTGGTGATTAATTCCTGCTTCCTTTTTACTATAAGTTAAAGAGAGAGAGGTGAGTATTCGTCAGAGAAACAGTACAGTACACCCGACTGGGATTCGAACCCCAATCTCCGTGTCATCGGCAATCTAGACAAACACGAGAGTGACGCCTTAAACAATGCGGCCACCAAAGCAGGTATTTGTTTATTGAAATGATCTAGAAATTCTTGGTAAAGGTAGAGCAAAAAGAGGATAATTTAGAAGATGGCGATAGATTTATTTACTGTCAATGTTGTTTTCATTTCGATGAACACCTCGATTTTCATTTATTTCTTTAGTAGTGATTGTTTCTATGTAACTGTCATGAGAGCAAGTCCTTGGAAAGATAAATTTGATCCAAATTCTACAAACTCTTAGGGTGTAAGCACTACGGAGTAGCCTAAGAGTCCGGAATGTGTAGACCAGATTATTTTGTTGATGAGAACATTTCCAACGGTTAGTGGCAATAATATAGCCAGTTTTGTTCTATTTAATTGTGTTTCTATACTACCTTACAAAGCGCAACAAGATTACTTGTAATGATTTCTGTAAGTTCAGAGTTTGTTTTTATCAAATTAAGGTAGAACTATAAATAAACAAATTATTTCATTAAACATTATACTAAAACAAACAAAACTGTTTTTTTTTCCCGATGAAGAAACAATATAATCATCTAAAAAATTATTTTCAAAATAAGTTGAATAATTACTACACTACTATCCCTCCAGTTTAAATGGTATGCTTATAATCAAGCTCTAATTTGTCAATCTTTTCGGTACCGGCACACCTACTTTGTTACGACTTATTTCGCCCAGGCTTATGAAATATTGACTTTTTAAAACCTTAACTAATAATAATAATTATTATAATAAAATATCAGAGTTACTCTTTTGTGACGTTGACCTATCAAATTATTGCTCCAAGCCCTTCATTTATTTTTGGATACCGGTGACCAGAAACGTAATCAAATCGATAATCAAGTACAAGTACATAAAAATATAAAATATTATTTTATTATTTAATATTAGTAGTAATAAGAGTAGTAGTGAGCATTAGGGCCAGTATCAGCGACTTTCCAACACTGGCAGGTTTGGTGTAGTGTTTACAACTCCTGGCTTTGATCAAAGAAGCCAAGATTTGCATTTCGGATGGATGCATTGATTTACCATCGTCTCTCCTAGTGAATGTGCGTGCATTTTATTAAACCGTCACCCTTATCATCTTGTTCTCACCGATAAGATTCCAGTTTCACTGATATCGAATGAAGAATGGAGAAAACTCCACTTCGATACGTTAAGCTTATTCGAGCATAGCCTACTTTTGCGTCTATCAGCGATTTTAATTATCTATTCGTTGATAACAAGATGATAGAGCTGATGTGTTTAGTAAACGTACCCGCATTCGTCGGGAGAGCCAATGGTAAACAGCAATGTTAGACCCACTTCGGTGGCCGCATGGTCCAAGTCGCTACTCCCGCAGTAGACTAGACTGCCGATGACTGGGAGATCGAGATTTGAATCTCAGTCGGGTGTTTTTTCCTAAAGTGGTTTTACACGTTCCCTCCACACAAATGCGAGCACACTTCCTCTAAATATAAGCTCCCTAATGCCTTAAACCGCTAGCGCAATTAGTACATAAGGGTATAGCCCGGACGGGTTGTTAAAAGACGCGATGTTAAAAAAAACCATTGTGAGATTAGAAACTCTTCTAGGCCATCCGGCCGGAATGTAAGCCCCGGCCTTGTCGATTAAAGTCAGGAGTGATAAACACTACACCAAACCTGCCAGTGTTAGATAGTCGCTAGTAGCCATTACTGTCACTAACGCGCACTACTACTATTACTACTACTAATATTAAATAATAAGCTTATGTTTGACATTTTCAAGCACGTGTAGGGGAGCTCACTAAACAAATAAAACTATTATATTTGGTCGACGCAAAGTGAACCTGCCTGACGTGTGATAATTATGATGAGAATGTAGGGAACGCGAGATAAGTTCAGTGTTTTCGCAGTTTTTAACAGCAAAACTGTTGTTTTTTGTCAAAATAAATTAAATAGTGCTTCTATACAAACATAAAGTTTAATTTTCTTCGCAAGGTGGTAAGGGCGTAGAAAGCTAATTTTTATAGTGGGAGGGGTTTCGCCAACAAATTATAGGGGGGGTCCTGACCCCCCCTCCAGACCTGCCCTTTCTTTCAAACTTTTCATAGTTAGCAAATAATGTTTCAAGAGTAAGTTTGTATGTTGAGATGCAGTAATGGGTGGAGGAAGGTAGTCAACCTACCTACATAAGCTACGAACTCCAGACAGTTGTTCTGTTATTTAAGGTGGGATGGAAGACGATGCGAGAAAAGACCAGTTTTTTGTTTGTTTTATGGTAAAACTTTTTTTTTTGGCCAACATAAATAAAATATTGCTCCAGTAACCAACATAGAGTTTAATTTTCTTCGCACGTGGATATCAACAGTTCCTGAATATCTGCCATGAGAAGGGTGGAATTATCTAACAAACTTTTTAACTTAAGAGAAAAAGTCGTCATTAAATTCCAGAACACCATTGACGGATATTCAAGAAATTATAAGGTCGCCATCTGAAGAAAATTAAATTCTATGTTTGTGGAATGAAGCAATGTTTGATTTATTTTGATTAAAAAAAGTTTTGTCATAAAAAGTGACAAAACACTGGGTTTTTTTTTCTCTCGCGTCCCCTTCCATCCCACCTTAAGCTGATCTTTCTATTTGTTGATTCCTCAGATAAGATCTTACAGGTGGTAACAAAAATGTTTGCCCCGTTTTCTCGGACTCCGCTTACTCTGCTCCTTCTAAGAAACGTCCTTTGTTTTCCAATAGGCCTATTATATGAATTTTAATAAACATGTGAAATTTTCCGATGTAACAATGAAAATACTGAGAAAGGTCCTTTACAATATTTTTATTTAGAACTACGAACTGGATTTTTATCATTCTAATGGGATAGGGATGAGGAGGAAGAATTTTATAGCTAATCTACCCGCATTTGCGTGGAAAGAAAGCGGTAAACTATTTAGGAAAAACCACCCTAAGTAGACCCGACCGGAATTCGAACCTTGATCTCCCCATTATCAGCAGGCCAGTCTAACGCAAGAGTGGCAACTTAGTTAGATCCATTCGGTCATTGAAACGGGTTGTGCACTGTTAATTTCAACAAACATAGTAGTTTTACTACAAAAAATGAAATGCTAAATATAATTCAAATAAGGTAAAGTTAAATTTACAAATATTCCAATATTTTGATATTTTTTTGGTGTGCATAGTTTCCTTTGTTTTTCCTGTTTTTATTTCTTCAAAAACTGTGTTTTTCCGATTCCCCAGCCGGGTAGCAAGCCTGAGGAACGCTATAGCTTTCCAAAACTTGATTTTTATTTGTTCCTATTATTTTTGCGAAACGGTCGTGACCTGTACGGTACTTGCCGCAAGAGCCCCGTCAAGTTGGCAAATGTCAAGCAAGAGACGGAATTTGCGGAGGTCAGGCGGACCAGTGTAAGGTGAACCGGTTGATCGGGTGAGGCTGCTCGGATATGGCGATTACTACTGACCAATCAGAGGCGGCGTACTGGAAGAGAGTTTCAAATCAGCGTTGAAACATTTTTTAGGTTTGAAACATCTCGACTTTTCCCGGCAAAAAAATAAAAATAATAACTCTCCCAGTATCTTTTTTTTTACATGCACAGGCCATAAATAAGATAGCCTATCTAGTTATTTCACTGTTTTCTGTCGTCATTAGCACATGAATATTTAAAACAAATATGTTCAGACCACAGGGAAGGCCAAGAAAGAGATGGAAGGAGCAGCTAACAGAAAGTGTTCAAGTGAGAGGAGAAGAATGGAAGAAATTAAAGGAGGAAGAGTGGTGGAAGGATAGAAGAAGATGGAGGCTTTTTTTACTAAATTGACCCGGCCACAGGCTTAAAACAGTTGATTGCTGATTGGATTATGTCAATACTATTTTTTTTTAATCCAAGAGTTGTGGCTAGAGCTAATAGTTTACACTGGGTTATGCACTTCTACTTGATGTTTCGAAAATTAATGCAAAAACATCTTAACATTCCTGTGATGTTTTAAATTACCAAGAAATTCTCACTTAATTTTCCAGGTTTCCCTTGCTACCCGGATGTGTATCAACCGTGAAAAAAGTTTGATTTTACTCTACCCACAACCTACTCTTCCCTCCCCCACATGTTGTACTTTTTTTCAAAATAAAACAATAAAACAAATCAACCTATACTAAGTTTAAAAACAAGAAATTAATGGTCGCACGGAGTCTACGCAGTCACCCTTTCAATAGACTGACTGAATCGCCGGTACAACGAGGAGGTCGGAGACCACAAACGCTGACATGTGTACTAAGATGGTTTTTTCTTAACTTAAATGGTTTCTCACTTCACCTCCATACAAATGCGGAAACATTTTCTCTAAATTCTACCATCTTCTTCCTTTCCCTCTGTATGTGGCCAGCCTGTGAATGTAGGCCTAATTTTCCATGCTCTACTCAAACGCGGGTTAATTTTCTTTAAATTCTACCATCATTCCTAACTACCCCATCAGTGCAATTAAATGCGTATAGCCTCAGTGGCGTAACTAGGGTTGATGTCACTCAGTGAGGTAGCTCATGGTGTGTCTTAGGACCTTCCTCCCGTACTAGACCATACCGAATTCTTTGTACTTTTTTTTGTATTAATGTAACTTGTATATCGCAATTCCTGTATTTACTGAAAGTAATGGCAATAGTAGCAATATAAACAACTTGCAAAATTTTGACACTTTTAAATTACAATAGCATACGCCCAACCGAAATAATATATGATTAAAGTGAAAATTCGGTAGGAAAACAATTTCATTCGAAGTAAAAACGTTTAAGAACTTAAAATTATGTTCATTTTAATAATTAAACTTTATTGTTACATGAGATACATTAATGGATTAGGTTTGCATAATCAATAACGCCCAAAATAATGTAGAAGTTGACAGTTGTAGACAAATACATGCTACAATATATACAAAATATTGTAACTAAAATACAAGAAAATTAGACAAAATCAACAACTATAAAAACCAGCAGCAACGAAAACATATGCGCGTGCAGACTAAATTCGAAGCGTTATTGTAATTGGGTAATAAAGACAACTCTTAGTAGAGTTGTCCTTGTAGGTAATATTGATGCGGTATTTGTAAGCTATGCTTACGAAAAATGTTTTTGTGGTGATAGCTAACTACAGGAATATTTATTTAATAATAAATTTCTGCAGACACACTACAAAAAATGTGTATGGACAGTCACTTTGGTGTCACCCGGTGCAGTCCGCACCCCCTAGGAACGCCACTGTATGGCTTGAACGGATAGTAAGGCCCAATGCAAAGAAAAATCTATTGCAAGAGCAAGGTAAGAAGAACAGTGGTATCAATGCTGATGAAATAATAAACATTTTATTATTGTTGACAGCAAAGAAACTTGAGTGTACTGTACGACGATTACAATACGGCCATATTAATACTCAATATGGTTTCAATAATGATCTATATCAGCCGTGGGCAAACCGCAAACTACGACCCGCACGTGATTTTATTAACAAAAATAACAAATTAAATACAGTCAATAAAATTCATTATTTAATAAATTTAGATTTTAAAGATCTTACAGATGTCCATGTTGCCTTCGGGGAGAAAAGTTTGCCCATCTATGATCTATATTGTAGTTAGATGTGTAAGCAAAATAATCATGGTTTCGAATTTATTTTAGTAAATCTGATAAATAAAAATTATGTTGGGTCGTATACTCACTTTAGCTACTAAACTAACGTATAAATCCTTAGCTTTATAACTTCCGCGCTTGCCTATATTTGAAAAACTTGTAAAAGTGAAAGTATAATATATGAAAATAATTATGCTCGAAAGCTCGCCTCTAAAACTACACGTGGGCAAGAGTAAGAAATTCCTTGGCCGCTGCTGTCGGGAACGACATTGGATGTGTGTTTATGACGGTCACATGACACACACATACACACTGGATGGTACCGCTAGTTCCTGGTCTGTAACCTCAATGATGACCTGACTGACATTGTATTGGCATGCATGGCCTAGACATTGAGACCGATAGAAAGTGCGCATATTTACTTATCAGACTATCACAACAAAAAGTCGTTAATATTAACTGCGCAAAAATAAAACGCTCGTGTAGCATTATTGTAATTTAGCCACGCGAAGTGTTAAAGGATTTTTATTTATCATTCTATTAATTAATTTTATTATTGGAACATAACACAGTAAATAAAAGAAAAATTCAAAGTGGGGATAAACTTTAAAAGATTTTTTAAAATAGAATCGTATCGACAAACTTATATAACAAGTTTTTTCACGAAGAGAAAACATTAAATAAAAAAAAATCAACACTCACCAGACTATCTGCATCTGGGTTCATGCTTCAATCCACATGACTTGAACTTTAGGAACCTCCCACTCTTCTGATGTACTATAATTGTTATCAATGAAATTTCACACATTCCAACATTTCGTCTAGCTTACACAGATTTTTCACTCTTGGCGAATCGTGTCAATCTCGAAAACAATATGTTAACACGAGAAACCACTTTTCTGCCGTCACGATAATCCCGCATCTTTTAAACTTGCCATGGAGGAGGAAAAGAACACACAATATATACGAACTATGATGTTGCTATCACAATATAGTTACTAGACAAACACAACATTAAAAAAGGACGCAATTTATTTCGCATTACGTTTCAACGTTGTCACATAAGTTCCGTAAATAAAAGTTTAGTGATCTTGTATTAACAAACGTCAAACTTTGAATTAGCGAATAGCGACCTTTTCGTTTAATTTTCCAATGTGTTACCTGCGAGCGCAAAGCTTTCTTTTCTTTTACTGACGTGACAGCTTTCACTTACGCTCTAGTGTTGCTATCTGTTGATGGTATGGCGAACTGATTGGAGGTTGGCAACTTATAAAAGAGCGGCGAATTGAATTTTATGTACATCGAATGATCGAAATATAACAGTTTTATCTTGATGGACTGCACTATGGTTAGTTTGTGAGATAGGGCCATAGTGTAATATTTTTATAAACCAAATAAAGAATAAATATATCAAAAAATAATAATTAAGTCAAGACTTCTAGATTTCATGGTAAATTAAGTGTACATAATGTAGATAAAATTCAAAAGGTGACTCCCGTTTATTAAAAGGAGTATTGCCATTTAATTGCTATGATCTGAGGTGTGTTGCAATTAATGGATTTGTTTGTATAATTAAACTATAACTAGGGATGTGTTGAATCCTATTTTTAATTGAAATCAGAATATTAAATTTTCTTTCAAATCTTGAATTGAATTCCTCGAATCTATATAACTTAAATATTCAATTTTATAAAAGGGAAAGTATTTTTTAAAATTTGTTTACTACTTGGTTTCAAAAATTAGGTATATTTTCTCAAGTCTATAAAATTCCTTACTTAAAATTGTTATTTGAAGTCAAGGTTATTAGAAATACTTTTTTGAGATTTATATGATTCTCAAATCTTACAAATACCATGGGATTCAAGCTTACATCTCTAACTATAGCACAATTTTTATTAGATCATTTTAGTTTAATTTTATTTTCAAATAATTGTATGCATTTCAAACTAGAATTTGTACGGTAGGCCATACTATTTAAATAGGCCTGTTGTCATATAACTTTGTTTGGGTGTATATGAATTTATACTTATATACTTTGTGTGTATATATCGCCTACTAACATCAGATAATACAGGTTGGTTATTTTAGTATTTTACTTAAATTAGAAAGTAGGAATATGTGTGTCTGACACGTATGCCAGGATCACGATCAACTTAACGTTCATTCAATGTTCCCGAAACATAACGGTTCTCATGTTTTTAAATGAATGCCATCTCGATGCAAGTTAATTTAAAAGTTGTCCAAGGTAAAACTTTCGTTTTACGTGAACATTGAGTAAAGTGTACCATGTATTCTAGCCGGCCAATTATTTTGTGAGTCAGTCAACATGGCTATTTAGTAATTAGTTTGTTTATGGAATGCAGACAACATCTTCGGTATAATTTGTCCACGTCTCGCTAACTATAAAATATTGTAGTCTCTTGCTACACTTTTTGTATACTCAGTAAGTTTCTATTACAAGTCAAGTACTTGCAGGCCGATCAGCACTTAATGTTTGGGTTTTATATTAGTGAACATTTTTTATCCAACAGTGCAAATCCATTGTTTGTGTTTTGATAGAGTATTTACATTAATTTATGTGAATTCTGATTAAACATTTATTTCTTTACATTAAATTTTATGAACTTAAAGTGGAATTCAAAATTACTTAAATCTCAGTAGTCTCGATAGTTAAGAGTTTAACAGGAACAAGCCCCCTCGAACCACTGACAACTTGAACTACATAAATAGCCAGAAAATATGAAAATACATGTTTCATGTGTAAAAAGTACTCAATCTATTTTAAAATTAGATAAGTTACATAATACAAACATAGTTTTGTTAGTTATAAACATAATATGTATTATTATAATTAAATAAACAAAAAAAAATATCAATTTTTTCTACTTGTGATGATTGTTTTGCTGTGTAAGCATGCATTTTTCATCCTATGTAAAAGACCGTGCATCCAATGCATCAAGAATATACTTACTTCAAACTAAACAGACTTTACTATAGTTATTCTTATAAAATATCCAGGATTATAACTTGAATCCTCTAGAATTGCTCAAGTGATAGGCGAGCGTTTCCAGTCATGGTAGAACATATTGGCATAGTGCGCAAATAACTGATACTTATGGGTAATTTTAACTGAAGACATTTAATAAAAATAATAAAATTTGTGAAAAATATTTAAAAATTCACAAGTTTGTTTACTGTCTCACATATTTATATTGTATATACTAATGTTAAGTGAAAAATGCATTTAAAATTATTGTTAGATATACTTAACATTGGGCTTTATTCTCAAAACATGGCATTATTTCTCGTTGACTTAATTCTTGTTCAAATAAAATCATCTCTGGCCTCTGTACCAACTATTGAAAAAGACGCCTCAGTTACTAGCTTTACACACCTCTCTACAGCCTGTGTGTGACAAGGAAAACTTGTACACTCCACCTTTGGTATAGTGCTCTCGTTCATTGAGTATTTAAGATCATCGTCTGACAAGCTATCTAAAATCGGAGTAGACATAAAATCACACTCGTCCCAGTAAATCAGATCAATATAATCTTTGGCCTTGAAGTTTAATTTAGGAATAACAAACCGTCTTATGACCTATGTTTGTGGTTTTCTAGCCTTAATAATGCGCCTCAATCCAAGTTCTTTAACATATTTATGATTATCAGTTATCATAGACAGAGAGTTTTTTCTGTATGGCTAAAGTAAGCATTATGTTATATTACAGGGTCCGAAACTGTTTTAAGCTCATCATTCAGGTAACGTGCTAGTTGTACCGATTTAAAAACGTGCTGGCTACCATCTTTACAAGAAGAATGCACTTTTATCTCAAACCACATTGGTGCATACACTCTTAACTATAAATTCAACCAAATTTTTTAGATTTGAAGAAGGATTATCACTTCCTACTTAAAGTCGCAACACATGATTTGCCGTTGTTAGCCACGTAGAATGAGCCAGATTCCCTGGATGACGATTAGCTAAATTTATAGCACACATACCAGATGAAATAGCTTTACATATTTCATATAAATAAGCTTGATCATTACTTAAATTACTCACTTTGAGTTCTGGTAATTGACAGTTGATTTTACCAAACTTCACAATTGGAAGCTGCTCAAAATTTTGTAGTAACTTTCCAATTGTTCCAGAATACTTGCAAGGTCCAGTGGTGGCTCCATCGAGATATTGAAACAGGCGTCTCAGGGGAAGTTCATTTGCATGTAACTGGAATATTAACCACTGCAATGGACGCTTTATTTCTATTTCTAGGTACCTAATAGCCCCATTTTTATTCCCAGTATTCACAGCGATGCCTTCAGTGTCATCAGTTAATTAAGTTTAAGCTGCTTTCAAAACCAAAATACAAAATGTTTCTTGCAATAGATTTTCCCAATTCAGAAGCTGGTGTAATGTGGCCTAAATAGAAAGAACCTGGCTCTTCAATAATAGAGATATGTTCGTCTACATCAGTTCTTTGATAGTGTTGCTCTTCTTTCTTTTCTTGACTTAAAGTTTTATCTTTCCTACCATCAAAGAAGATACCTTTTATTAATTTAAGTGAGGCTTAAAATTCTTCACTGAGAGTACGGCGTGTTTTTTTACTAATTCTTCTAACTTAATTTTTATCAATTACTTTTGAGCAATCCCTTTTTGTTATCACTCCAACATCTTGCAAAAGAGCTGAAGAAATAGTTGCAGCTGATTTATCCAATACACCATATTTATCACACAGTCTTGCTGGTGTTGGAGTCTGCAATCTCATTTGAAGACATGGTTCACCAACTTCGGAAGTGAAAGGTTGTGTAAGGAGACGGCCAGACTGGGTGAACGACTAAAATATAAAATAGAACACATTGGTCGTAATGAGAGGTGGCCAGACTGGAGTGACTGAGTGTGTGCGCTTTAAAGATAGAACTGGTTGTATTTTTCAAGTGTGCGTACTCAACGTGGTACAGTCTAGTTTACAGGCGCTAGGCAATATTATTGTATGTTGGTTCATTGAGTGCTAGGAAAACTTCTCATTTTGACATTTTTATTACTATCAATAGGTTTAGCACACTTACTTCTAACTGCTTTATTTAATTGGTAAGATCATAAACCATCTCTCTCTCTTTCTCTCTCTCTATATATATATGTAAAATTGATATGTTAAAATACTTCAATATTATAGTCAAAGTAGGCCTTTAAAAAATAAGAATCACCATTAGCGTGGAGAGAGGATGAGAAAACCACAACAATAAATCACTTGTCAAAAACCATCCTCAGTTCACTGAGCTAAGATTCGAACCTTTGCCTCCTTGTCAACTACACGCTTGCTCACCAGTTTGGCCACCCAGTCGCTCGCTCGCACGTTTGTCAGTCTGGCCGAACCCTAATACACACAGCTTCCTCGTGTGAAGATCATTCCAATTCTGATGTAGAAGACTTAGTATTTTGATATTTATTTTTTTCATCAAAATTTGTATAAAATCGGAAACGGTAGATTTAACCAATTTTTTTGGCCTGTTTAGATTTACTTTCTTATTTTATTTTCAGCCTATTTGTTTCAATCAAGTCAATTTTTCCCAAAGCCATTTTTCTGGATGATCTTTGATCACAAAGAAACAACTGCTCTCTGATAAATACTTTCTTTTTTTTTCACTAATACATAGAGAAAATGATACACATTTACAAGCAGTCAAAGAGTTTGTTTCCTATGGGTCTAAAAGTATCAACTCTGATGTCATAGTTTGGATTTTGTTTGGCTTTAGGATATCTTACATGACTGAGGTACTTATTATGGTAGCTGAGAAGCAGTTGCAGTATACGATCATGTGATACATTAGGAATTGAAGCTGTTTTACAAATCTCTTCAATGTTTTTTAATACCAATTTAGATATTTCACAAAAAGTAGACTCTTTTCCGGACATCTTAAATTTCAAGCCATACTGTATGGACAAATAACATCTCAAAACAACTTCTATTGTTGGTAAAAGGAGTTTACTAATTTCCCTAGTACTGCCAACAATTGGACACTGTACTTTACCTTTAGTCATATTTAAGCTCGCCACACTCATTTGGTAAATGATGTCACACAGATCAAGAACACTTTGAGAATGTTTTAATTAAATTGTTCATGTAGTCACTGATAGATAAAAAGCACAATTTTTATTTTTTTCTATAAAAACACAGAAACCGTGTAGAAATAGCAATATTTGTGCACGCACAATGTTAGCTGCAAAGCAACTAGCTACTGTCTCAATACTACTCCTTGCTCCTGACAGCTTGCTCATCAATCATGTGAGTATGCTGACTAATATTTTGGTATCTTATTTCAATCGTCATAAACAAGTTCCAAGAGGATTTCCTAACAAAATGATGTGCCTCTATCATTGAATAGAAATATTACACTAGCGGGAAATGCTATTACGTGATTATATTATTTGGTTTTATGTTGTAAATATAAAATACCTGGCAGAAGATATTTTTTAAATTTAATAAAATTATTTACTCTTGTTTACTATAGTAAAATGCAACTCTTGGTAGGTATTGTAAGATGAAATTATTAATTTCACTTTTTCAGCACACCCTAGTGCACATAGGGGTGGATGCAAGAAGGGGAATAAAAAAAAACGCAGTAGAATTAAGTAACTTAATCATTATTACTAACATTTTATTCCTCGGAAAAGAAATGTAACAGTCAAGTGATATTTTACACACATTTACAAGATCTAAAAAATAATAATTATAATCTTAATATTCACATTAAAATCCAACAATAATACAAATTCAGTGCATACAGAAAAAAGAAACACATGCATGAAAAGTATTTTAAACAAGGAATGAAAATGTATTAATCCAAGTGATATGCTTTAATTTAAGGAAGAAAAAAGACAAATGAATATAGTATTCAATATAATAATTTGAAAACTAATCAATTTAGGGGATTTGATTTTAAATGTCCTTTTGGATTTATTGACATTTAAATAAAATCTAACTTTTTTTATACTTATATGTTATGGTTCAAAACTTTTAAATACATCCAGATTGAAAAATAATGCTAAGAAAACACAAGACTTAAGATGAGTCTGGAAGACAAGGATAAAACAAATCAGTGATCAATAATCTCCCCTCCTTTTCTCCTAAAATCCCAGCCAACCACCCCAAATAAGATTGCACTGAATCACACAGATAACACACTTACAATTATGTCAAAAATACACCGCTATTAAAAGTACAAGGTTTTTTAAAAATAAAATCAACAGCGATGAAAAAATAAACTGTTAATTTACAAACATAAAAATTCTTCTTCAAACTAACAAATATAATAAAATATGTTTGATGAACATATTAAAGTTGTTTTATTGAATTGGAATATAAAAATGGTAAAAAAAATATACAAATAACACAAATTTAATAAACATGTATGATACTAGAAAATGTTGCTACAAGTTTTGTAATATTATTTCACTCATTAGGGGTAAAGGAAAAACACATTCCTGTCCCTAATTACATTATTTCTTTATATTGGGATGACCTTTTATATAATTCTTTTTGTCAAATTCCCTGTGTGAAATTAAAAAAAAAAGTCTTACCAATAATAAGATTCAAATTAAATTCAGGTTTAAACTCAGAATTTTATGCAAGCTACAATTCAGACTTCAGACCTTTAATTTTTTAATGCATTATGTAACTGTTTTTAAAATCTCGTAATTTTGCAGGAAGGTTTAATATTTTTAAAATTATTGACATTAATAATCACATGGAAAAAAATCATACATTACTATGGAAAAATTGACTAAGTTCATTATAATTTATATGATAATCAGCTAGCTACCAAATACAATATTTATCACTGTGGTTTTCTCATCCTCATTCCACACCAATGCGGGTGAACGTTCTTTAAGCCATTGTTTCACAAACGGTGTGGCACAGCAGCAAATTATATGTGCCGTGTGGCCACAGCCTAGAAGTCATGCGTTGCTGTTCAATGAGAACACACATGAAGTTGGCATGAGTGGAAGCTGTGTGTAGTCCACATTTATTACTTGTACTTAATAATATTTTAAATACATCTGAACAAATCAAAAGCTTTTGCGTGAAGATAGAGTTATAGTAATGGTCTGAACTAAATGTTTCCAAATGTTAAAGAAGCGGTCAGAGAAAATGAACTTCAACCTTTATTCTTGGAACATTTAAAGTTACTTCAGAAAAAAAAATTAGTCTATGCTTACTTAATTATGATTTATCATACAGCCATTGGACTGGGTGCGTAATCTATTTTTTGCTGCCACGGCGCGTACCCAAAACAAAGCAGTGTGCCGCAAAGATTTTAGGCTTGTTAATGTAGGGTGAATTTAATAAGTTTGCAGAACACTCCTCTTAGCTGAACTCGCCCATACCATATAATTCATTAATAGCTCTTATTTTAAACATGACATGCTAAAATAAATAATCGATATCTATGTTTAATCCGCAGATGATTGAACTGGTTGTTTCTTTTAAAAACTTGCAAGGTTTCTAATTTGATTCCTGAACATAATTTTAAATGAAATAGTCACCCTCCATCAGCCAGCACACACTAGAGAAAGCAATGTAGTCTTCAATTACCACTGTGGCAGTCCACTGTCCCATAATATAACACCATGCTCACGTGTTAAAATTGTCCAGAAATGTTACTTCTTATATATAATTTTAAGGTTTCAGAGTGGTTGTTCAGTAGGGGTTGCTTTGCATTAATTATAAACTCTATATAGTCTTGTAATACTTAGCATGCCTCAAGGTCTACTAGAGACTAAAAGTTATTTAATATAAATGTATAGCGTAGCACATTGCCCTGGCAGAGTATCATAATATCTACAGACTACTTTTTTTTTATTAGTTTTTTTCATTTCTCTTCTTTAAGGGTGTGGTGCATTTGAGTTTTATGCATTCAGAAAATAAAATTTTCACAAATATGTAAATAAGAAGCAATTTATGTGTTTTTCACAAGTTTATTGTAATATAAAAATACTATGAAATCAATATTAATAAATTTAATTTGACTGGAAGATCAACATTATTATTATTATTAACTTCCTTATCTTCACTGATATTTTTGAGTTTGAGCTTTATTGTCAATCCTAATAAAGCTATAAAGTTGGATGGAATATAGCTGAGAAAGGTATAAAGAGTAAATACTTTGGAAAAATGAACGAGACGAAGGGTAAGAGTAGAGAGGATCTAATTAGTAGAGGGCAGCAGGGGGAGTTACTATGGCGAATAGAAGTGCCCATTAGTGCAAGGAATTGCTGTATATGGCATACATAGTGACACATGCAGCAGAGACACATGGACAGTGAATGTCAGAGAGACTAAGAAAGTGGAGGCCACGGGAATGAAGTAATCCGGAAAAGAGGGAAGATGCAGTGATCTCAGTGAGTAAATGATATAGTAAAGAAAGCAAGGCTGAGATGGTATGTTCATAAAATGAGGATGGAAAAGGAGAGAACACCAAAGAGAATGATGGAGATGAAATAAGAAGAAAAGTGGAAGGATAGAGAGAGATGAAGGCATTGTACTAAACTGACCTGGACGCACCCTGGAAATAATTGATGATGGTGCTCAAATCGTCAAGAAACACATATTATGAGGATGTAATAATTTCTTTATCAAAGATATGAGACACAATGCATATTTGACATGTGTAAACAAATAATTAATATTTAGTGTATGGGCTAGTTTCATAGTCAGATTGAGTATGGCTCGGTGGCGCTATACTAAATACATGATGACACCTAAACTCCAATGTAATGGGCTAGTTTTGTATATGAATCTGGCCTATTCCATTCTGGTCTAGGTAGGTGTCGTCCTGTATTTAGTACAGCACTGCACTTAAGGCATACTCTATCTGAATATGAAACTGGCCCTAAATCTTTACAGTGTTGCTACATAAATTTGTTTTTAAATATGACAGTAAAGGAACCATTTTATAGGTGGACACAACCGTTTGCCAAAAAAACTAGCGCAGAACAGAAACATAGTCACATGATGAGCTCTAAGCCAGTCACAAGATTTCTGCCTTATCGGCACAAGCTGTTTTGCTAAAGTTCAGCTCATCACTACTTTGTCTGCTCTGCCTGAGATTTTCGGCAAGGGAGAACCAATCAAATCTCCAAACCAACCTCAAATCAGTGCGCATGTGCATATGACAACGCATGCACCAAGCAGCATGCAGCAAGCAGACAGCTTCGTTGGCCGTTGTGAGGAGATTGAAATAACCTGTTAATGTAAAGCGTGTGTATCAATGTATTGGATTGTGCTATGACACAGCATTATAATTTGAAAGCATCCATCAGGAGAGTGATCACAAATATATTTCTATCTACTAGAAAAAAAATATGTTGTTTATCAGTTGTTTTAAGTTTGCGTTTCAATGCATCATGGGTCAACAAACAGCGTGTGAATTACTATGCTACTTAAGCAGATTCTGCTTTCTATTTTTGGCCAACGTGTGAATTAAGCTTTACCCCAAGTATGGCTTAGGCTCAAGCACAGTTTTTAATGTGTCATTTTACTATACATGGGTGAAATTGAATGACCTCTCTGAAAACAAAAATAAAATTAGATTTTTTAATACAGTAGTAACTAAACTTAGCTTTCAATATTTCAAAACTTGTTTAATATAAATCCAAACCAAAATACAGTCACTGTTAAAATAATGAGAATGGATCGGCAATAGGTGCTCTATTCCCTCGATGAAGAGTACATGTTAATGTGTTTGATTCAATGTTCCTCAAGTTCGACAACCGCCAATATTACGTGAGTGAAGCTTTTAACAATTTTTGGACTCTTTGATCTATTGCCATCAAAAAACACAATGGATTTGTATTAAAAATGCAGTTAAGAATGTGAACTGTAACTATCATGATGAAAACGAATGTTTAATATCTTTTTTCGAAAAAAACATATCGATAGATTTTTTTTTAAACTTTAACATACAACTAAACTATTCAATTATTTACAAATATAGTAATACACTTCACTAATGAATTGTAGTGGTTTATTTTCAGTTTCTAAGACACATCAAGATTAACAAGAGAGTAACCAGAGTTCCTAACCACTAAATTTGACAACTAAGAGCTTATGGTATATGAAAGTGTATTCAGAAATTAGTTACAAATATTACCACCGTATATTGTTGAGCAAATGGATTAAATATGAAAGATATAAATTGTTTGTTTGTATAGTTATTTGATAAATTTCATACAAATATCGAAATCAAATCCTGGATCTTATAGTACATTCACGACCTTAGTTTACTTGGATGACAACTCAAAAAGTCACTATAAATAGTCCCTAATGTATCCCTACGCCAACAGCTGACATCTGTCACTTTGGATAACTGTAAGGAAAACATATGGTAATGTATGAATGTGATAGTTAATCACAGAAATTTAGACCAGTATTATTTATATTTATTTGAGGTCAGGCACAGAGATTATTAATTTTATCGTTTGATTCCACTTAAAAAAAATGTATTATTCACAGCACTTTCACAAAAGGTCTAACGAAAATAGCTTCAAAATGACAACCAACAAATTTAAACCATGTGATTGAACATGAAGGAAAAAAGTTCTTTACAATGATGCACCCACACAATGAATAAAAATATTTTATTATATATACAAAATTACATGTATTTATTCTTTTCCAAGTAAATACAATATCTCTAATAAAATATATTAATGTATGCAGTATATTACACATTATCGATAACATTCCCAAATGAAGACTAACTAATTTTAATTATGTTTAAAATATTATTTTGGATTGGGTGGAAAGAGATGAATAAAAGCAATGTAATAGTGTGAGAAAACCTTAGTTTATGTTATTTTAAATGTAAAATATAACATATAATTAAAAACTTAACATTTATAACAAAATAGTTATCTTTTAAGTGTGTTGGCAACCCAAAACATATGCTTTTTGAACTGTCATCCAGGTAAAAACCTACTATGAACAGACTCTGGTGATTATTTTGTGTGCCAAATGTTGGCATAAGGGTAATCATGTCTTAAGTAATATTAATCACATCAATAGTCAACACGTTCTAAGGTGTTTCTCTCAAAATGAACCGGATTTCTGGTGACAGAGAGGTTGGGTTTTTTTTTAAACTCTTTAATATGTAATGAGGGTGTTTTTTCCCCGAACTTTTTTCCCACGCTCCCCTTATGCAAATGGAAATTACACATCCTTCTCACAATTTTATTACATGGTTGTTTAATAACATTAAGATATCTAACTTAAACATTCAATATTAAAACGTATTTATTTTAGTAAGTAATAAACAACAATATTTCATAACTGTTACAATTTATTTATAAAAGAGATAAAAGAAATCACAATCTCCTATATATTACAAATTGATACATTCAACATTCATAGGAGGAAATACCTTACTAGAGAAATGAGTGATTCGGAAAAACTTTTCCATTATTTTATTTTATTTTATTATGAAAGAAAAATGATTCCAAATGGCTATTTTAAATTAAACACTGAAAAGAGGATTAAAGGGAAAGGCCAACACAATAACCAGAAAACTGTAGGCCTCATAGTTCACAACTAAAAACACCACAAAACACATAATTATGACATTTTCAGAATACATCAGTCACCTCCTTCATCAGATGAGAGTAAAACACACCTTAGACCATGGCAGCATGGCTAGATGCTATGGCTGACCCTCTTCCAAATATAACAATAAAATTAACGGTTATATACATTATATTACATTGATCAACCGTCTACAATTTCAATATACAAGCAACAACCAGCATTTAACTGTTTAAAAAACGATATTGAGCGAAACTTGAACCCTAGACACATTTTATTTTAAAATTATTAATATTTTCAATTTAATCCTCAAGCTCAGCAACTCTTTCCTCTGTGCTGAGTAGTTAAAATTCTTATTATTGGAATGTACGAATGCATATTTTTGTTTTATAATGGTAAAGTGACATCACATTTAACAGTTTAAATACCTGGTAACCAGCAAACATCAATTAATTTTATAAGCTATTTCAAGCAATGTATCTCTTAAAGAAAGGTACAATCCAATTTTCATGGCAAAAGTTAGTAAATCTATTTACTTACTTCATATGGCAAGTCATGTGAACTACCTGGAGATGTCACTCTCAATATGTATATCACCAATATTATTCAATAATAAGGATGGGCCCTCGAATCCTTAAGGATATTTAAGATTCGAATATTCGAGACAATTTTGGATTGCAAATCATTTCCTTACAAAAAAATTTTTTTTTTTTTTAATTTTACTAGTAAAATTTTGTTTAGAGCTCTACTACTAACTATTGGTGGTTAAGAACCAATTATAAATATCTGATAAACTTAACAACAAGATCCCAGACCTGTTATTTAACACTTAACTGAATATATGAATGTTATAATTCATTCAACACTTAGTTACTATTTGTATTGTCTATTATTTTATTATCTTTATATTTCCTATGAGGTTTATAATTTTTTTCCAAGATTTGGATTTGGATGTAAATTGGAGATTTGGATTCGTAAAATAGTGGATTTGACCCAACTTTAATATTACTCAATATCTTTTAAAAAAAACTTATTATATAGTAAATGGCTATTAATTATGACCACAAAAAATAGATGTATTTAAAAAACCTTTCTATGAAAATTGGACTGTAGTTGACACTAAGTTCAAAGGCCTTGGGTTTGTAAAATTTCTTAATGTTCGTCCCCATATGTTCCCTTTGGTTGAATAAATATCTCAAGTTTTTGATAGCCAATTTTTACACAATTTTTACGCGTACAAATAAAAAAGAAATAACACTTATTTATTGACAGTGCACAACCCATACAGCAACTGTGTAGCATTTCCACAGAAGGGTGGTGTAGGAATAAAACCATTAAGACAAGGGAATAACAAGATGAGAAATAGTGTTTCCTACTAATGTTTTATTTTCATAAAAACTTCACCAGAAGAATAAAAAAGAGTTGCGGTAGCATTATTAGAACATAGGTTATTAGTGAATCTGTGAAGTAAAACTTGATATTAAAGAATAGTTTTGTATTTGATACCTATATGCAACATTGATCTTAGCTATAAATACAATTTTTTTAAATAAAGAAAACCATAAAAGTCTTGGAAATTCTATAGCTAAAACATTATTTCTTTAAATCGTCTTCATATTTTGACTTTATTTAAAAGATCTATAAGCCCACATACATATTTTAATTAAAATGCATTAAAGACTAAACATTGATATCATATTAATTTGTTATATCTTATATCAAATCCGTTATTGTGGGAATTAATATTTACTATCAACCAAATTATAATTTATTTTGTGAAATTTATAAAAAAAATTTATAAGACTTAAAAATATTAGAAAAATCCACTTGCTAAGAAAGATTACATTTTGACTTTCCCATTGTCTAATAATATGGAATTAAAACAAGAAAGTTTATTTATCAGCTTTCTTTTTAAATTAATTCTTGTTAACACAATGGAAACAGTTCAAAGTCTTCTTGTATATTATGTCAAGCCAATGAAATTTGTTTCAATAGTAAATATCCTTTGTTGTAAATGTATTAGTAGTAATAATTTTACCTCCAGTATTAAACTTAAATGGAATTCTGAATATGACATATTACTTATAAGTTCAGACCAATTTCTCAAAGATCTACCGTATTGGCCTGAAAATAAGCCGCAATTTTTTCCAAGAAACAGCTCTCATAAAACTCTAATGCGGCATATAATCACGCTCTTAGATAATATACATTCAATTTTGTACCTCTAGGATACGCATGTTGTTAAATCGATATATATCAAAGTTAATAGCCACTGCTTTTCAAAAATAGATGAACCTTGATAGTTGGCAAGATTATTTAAAAATAGATGAACCATTACATTTGGCAAAGTTATTTAAAAATAGATGAAGAATGACTATCTTATTTGTGCGTACAATATTTGAGCCATAATGGCTGCAAGAATAAAATTAGTTTCTTCAGCGCATTCTATCGGCAATATATCCTTTTGGTAAAGGGAGCTTAAATATTTCAAGTTAGATTTTGTTTCAGTATGTTGGTCAACATTTATTCTATTGTGAGAACAATAATTTAGTGTGTGTGATGAATAATTTTTCGTTTCTCTCAAAGTGTCTCATTGTTAGTCTTTGTTTTTCACTGATCACATTTTAAGTGTGTCATTATTTTTTTAATTTCCAAGTGATCTCATTTTTAGTATGAATAACTTACTTTTTTTTCCCCCAAGCGATTTAATTTTGAGTATGAATAGCTTAATTTTATATTTCCAAGTGACATCATTTTAAGTGTAAATAGTATGGATTTTTTCTCTGAAAGTGATTTTATATATTTGAGCAAACTAATTCTAAGTGTAGGCACCTACCGATAAATAATTTTTCTTTTCAAATGATTTAATACACACTGATAATATATATGTGGGAATATTGTTTTTCTCTGAAAGTGATTGAAAATTTAGGGTGCGGCCTATTTTCGGGCCAATACAGTATGTTTCTGGGATCTGCTTGATATATTTTACTCTATTTTGATACAATTTACAACAACGATTTTATGTTTTACTTTTAAACCCTGAAAATCAGATTGATAAAACAAAGACTATTTTGTGGTATAATGTTTCACTTACAATAACAATAGAGAAAGATGGGTAAGTTATAAATTGTTATTTTTTTAAAACTAGATGCACAATAAAGCACCATATATTTGCAGCATTTAACAGCTTCATTCATTGGCTATAAAAAAAAGAACAAGTAAAAAAAAATCAATGATGAATTAATATGTTTTAGTAAACGATGATACGATAGCTAACCTACAAACAAATGTGTTCAAAGGCAAGAATATATTTTTGATGAATTTCCATAAAATCAACATGACAACTTTTGAGCCAAAATATAGGCCAGTTAAATTACAATTACCTAGCATTTATTATATCTATTGTAAACTTATACAATAACTCAAAAAAATAATCAGTTATATTAAAGTATTGATAATTTATATCATATAATGAACAACAAATATATATATATCTTTAGAGGAATATCGATTTATTAATGACTATTTTATAGTAATGACTCACAGATTTCATTAAAAAAATATAGGTAACCAATAAAAAATTATTAATGTAAAGAATAATAAAAAAAGGAAGTCTAAAAGAAGTCTTCTAACCATGTTGCTATTCCTAATTTGATTACTCAAAATAGTCCTTAAAAATGTAAAGAGATTTTCCTAAGATGATTAAAATACATATATTTTAAACAATTTGGTAAAAAAATAAATTTCAAACATGATTAATTCCCAAAATATATTCCAGTGCTGATGCCACATAAAATCAATCGACAGGGAAGTGCATCTCCCTTTGAATTCAACTATCTTGGAATAGTACAAGTTGAACTAAAAACATCTACATTTCCTAGCAATACAAATAATAGTGTAAAATTAGATTTAACAAGGAATTAAAAAAACTATTTTGATAAGTAAAAACAAACTTTATAGGAAAGTATGGGTATACATACTAAATAAGTGATAGGGGATGCAACTAAATGTATTCAAAAATGACTCTAAATACATTGAGAAATATGACAAATGTTACAGTCTTGGTGGACAACTGCATTTGAGTTTTCGATATTAAAATGAAAAATTTGAAATACAAAACCAGAGACGAAATTGAATATTCTTATACTAAGGGATGCACCCTTTAAATCTTTGAATACCTCTAATCCTTAGGAATATTAAAGATTCAAGGATTTAAAAAAAAATAATACAGATTCAAGATCTATTTTGATTCTTACTAGTGGATTACTCCAACATAATTTATAAGACAAACTGTCTGACATATTTTTGATTTTTGAACTGATGTTGAATGGATAGTGGAGAAACATAGATAAATACAACAAAGATGCTTTTATAACGTTACTTGGTAAATTACAAATTAATATGCTATGCAAATGTATTATGGGTAATAAATCTCTTTTTTTAATGAACAAAAACATGAACTTTTTTGGAGAGCCTTTATGAAAATATGTGGCATTGAAAAGAAAGATTATCTTAAATAATGTATTAAATACATTTAAAAAATACAGTTAAAATGTAATATAAATACCCTTAAATTTAAGGTTTTGATTAACAAAAAAAGGAAAACAAAGGAATAACTTAAAATCCTTTGTTCGAAAGTAGTTTACCACAATGTGTAACAATAACCAATTTGCAGGCATGAGCTATAACAACTACACTGGATTTAATAAGTAACAAATGATTAACTCCTGATTTTGTGTTTTTGTTTTATTTATTAAATAAGAAAATCAATGCACTAATAGCAGGTAGTAAATTATTTTTAAAAAACACCAGAAAATATTGTACTCTAGTATGGCATGACTAAAAGCCATAATTAAAAACCTAAAAATGTAAAACTATAAATCTAAGAGGTCACAAAAAAACTTTCGTACATTAAAAAAAAGGGAAGGGGAATTCTTTCCAACACTATACAGTTCGCTCCTTCCAAACATTCATGTTGCTGGTCCTTTGGCAAACAAAAGAACAATGAGGGACACACTGATAAAGTTCGCTGTACAACATATAAAGAAACCTGAAATGCCGAGAGAGGATTCTATTAATGTAGCGGAAACTACTCCTGTTCCATGTCAGAAGAAAGGAATAGCAGCGTTGGGACGGGAACACTCCAACAAGTTGATGAGCTATGGGAAGAAAACCAAACTTGTATTATTATTTTGGTTTAAAACAGGGCTGTGGTCTCAGGGTTGGAGTCTATCAACATATTATACAGACTCCAACTTCAAAATAAAGACTTATAACATTAATAAATTGATCATTTTAATTTTACACTTTTTTTATATTTCAGGAGCAATATTTGTAATTTTAACTGACAAATTTATTCAAATATAAAAATTTATCATTGATGAAAATATGGGCTTAGCTTACTGTTTTGGACCCCTCTCATATATTCAAAGAGTCATGGATGAAGTGTATTTTTCTTTAAGGAAATGTGTGTAAAGTTTCATCCATGGAGAATCATGCATTTTCAGAAGTAATTTAAATACAATACATTTTAAAACTTTCTTTCTTTAAAGAAAACTACCTTCATTCTATTTGAAAATCATGTGACACGCTGGCTCTCTTTACCCAATAGGGAGCTAGCCTTCACAACATCAGGTTGCCAGGAGTTCTCCCATTAGTTGGTTTTAACACTGTTGACAAGGGGTCCAAGAGGCAAGGGGTAGGTCATATATAAACAGCTTGTGCATATAAATCCAGACAGAAAACATAATATCACACAGAATTATAGTAATCCGGAGAGAGAAAATCTCAGTTTGTAACAGCACTAGCTCTGGCCCTTTGCGTCAGTTCGTAAATGAACAAAAACTGTATAATTTTAATGTCAATTTTATAATAGTGAAAGTGAAATAAACAAACTAAATTGTGTATAGTGTTAAATCTCTACTAATTTAAAAAATAAACCAATAAATAATCCCACAGTAATAAATACACGTAAAATCAGATCGTCATAGCCATGTGATAACAAGTGTGCAGTAAGGCATGCACCCATCGTCATCATCATATAAAACAATATCATAATTACTGCTCAACCGTAAGGCATACACAGGTCCACATCCGTATCATCCACACCATAAAATCCAGAAACATTATACCTTTCACAGTGATAAATTAATGGCCTGGGACTGGGTGTTGTGCCTGTCTTAGTTTTAAGTTCGATTATAAGGCATATGAACTGTGATAGGCCTAGCAAGCTGGTAGTGGAAAATATATTGCTTGAATAAAAAACTGACTCAGGCTGGAAACAGTAATGGATTTAAAGTAAATTAAAATATAAATCCACAATGCCTAAGACGCTTCTTGTGAATTACTCTGTAATTGAGCATTTTACTGCAATAAATTTGTTATTACTAATTAATATAAATTAGCCATTTATGAAGGAGTCTGAGTTGCAGAGTATAAAAATAGAGGGGGGCCGGAGTCTTGAGGCTTGGCATAATAACTCCAAACAACCCTGGTTTGAAGATGTGTCAACAAATAAGGAAATAAATAATTATTTAGTATGAATAAATTATTCTAATCTACACAATTGTTTAACTATGCAGACCCAATGGTCAAATAGGGAAAGATAAACTAATTAGGTGAAAATTAAGTTAGGAAAGCCCACCTAAAAAAAAGGAAGAAAGAGAGGCAAAATCCAAGGCACAAATGTGACCTCTTCCTTTCTTCTGGCTTCCAATGTAAAAAAAAAGTCACACAGACACACTTTTAAACACAAAGTTTTTATATTTTGACATTATCATCATATTTATCAAAAAGAAAGGGGAAAGATAAGAAAAATACTATAAAAAAACTTGGGATGTGCATGGAGCTATTATATATACGGAGAGGACATGCCTATGCTATAGCGGTGTGAGAAAGTGAAGCCAGCCACGCCTCCCTCATGGAGAGACGGATTGAGTCGCTGTACAGCAAGCGGGCAAAGAGTGCCAGAGGCCTGTTAGGTTTTGTGTGCGAAGAATGCCACAGTTATTTCCTCATTTTTGTAAGGGTTTGCAAGAAAATTCGCCAAACTTTTATTTATGAAGCGATTATTTTGATTTTTCTATCATTTTAATCCGTACTGTTCTTTAATAATAATAAATTAGTACAATTTAGTTAAAATTATTTAATTTCTAAATTTTAAATTTATTTTTTTCAAATTAATTTTTTTTCAAAACTAATGCTAACTAATATATTTAAAAAATATATTATATATACATTTCAATATTATTTTGTTGTAAGGCATTTAGTTTTATATAAAAAAAAAGTTTTGAATATATATGATTATAAATAGTAATTACAATCATTTTTATTTGATATCCTACATCAGATATTTTTGGGCCGTTATTGCTTACCTTACAACAAGATTTATTATATTGCTTACCTCATGAATAAATATTTAGGCCTACAAATAATGAATGCGTTTTTCAAAAAAACCTTTTATAATGAATAATTCCATATTAAAAAAAATATTATATAAATTTATAAAGTCATTACGCCTATTTACTTACATTGGTAAAGAAATCTTTTCATTCACAAGACACAACATGAAAATCTAAATAATATATTTTTCTAAACTCATAACAATTTAACCTGTACATTTGAAAACTGTTCACATCTGTATGAATGTTAGCCACACTTATGTGTTTCCATGCAGCTTGTATGTAAATTTGCGTCACACTTAGCACATTGAGTATGTGACCATGTAATTGTAAATGTATTAAACTCCCAATTCCAATAACAACTATTTGTTGCCAACCTTATATCAAATAATAGAGGGAAATGTTCTATTTCTAGTGATATATGACACTACTACACTATCTATCAGATAAAGCAGGAGCTAGCTCAAATCTGTAATTGTAAATGTATTAAACTCCCAGTTCCAATAACAACTATTTGTTGCCAACCTTATATAAAATAATAGAGGGAAATCTTCTCTTTCTAGTGATATATGACACTACTACACTATCTATCAGATAAAGCGAGAACTAGCTCAAATCTGTAGAGCCGACCTCATTGGCTCTAGCACTTTTAATGGTATTAGGCGGAGCCAATCAGATCGGCTCGTGGCACTAAAAGGGTTAAAAAGATGGTTTTTGGAGAAAAAGCACAGCCTATTTTCGTGTCTTTGTGGTATTATTAAAAACTAACCTACATACAACATTTTGATCTAATAATTAATATATAGCTAAATCATGTTTTTATCTTTATTCATGTATAATTTTTCTACAGTTCTAGCATATTTATCTTACTGCATGTAAAATTTTCTATCATACACTTTATTTCATTCGTATGGTTAATATATAAAACCTTTGTGTTTCAACATGTGTGTGTGACTCTTTCTATTCTATAAACCAGAAACAAAAGGAAGAAGATGTCCCATTTTTGCATGAGATTCTTCCCACAATTGTTTCTCTTTCTTTAGCTTTCTGCACTAAATTTTTACTTAATTAGTAGGCCTATATCTTTCCTTATTTTTAATATACAATTAATTTGTTTATAAGATTTATTTTTATTGTAGCTTTAAAATGGGATGAAAGTCCCATTAGTAATAACATGAGACCCGTTTTGGTGGCTGCATGGTCTAAGGCGTCACTTGAAATAGACTAGACTGCCAATGACAGTGAAATCGGGGTTCGAATCCCAATTGAATGTACTGAGGGTGATTCTCCTTAAATGGTTTTCCACTCTACCTCCATGCAAATATGGGTACACTTCCTCTAAATTCAACCTTCGTCACCCCTAACCCATTAGCTTTATTTCCTTTGGGGGTTTGTGTCGTGATGATCGATTTTCTTTAACAGGCAATCATTACCTCATATAGCCTTAATGAGTAGTAGGATATGGTACTAAAAAGTGTGGGTAAGTTTTCTTCAGGAATATTTCAAATAACTTAAAATATCATAATATATTATGAAACATGATCATACTTTTCGTGTCTATCTTTTCAAACAATAAGAAAAGTGAAATAGCTAGAAAAAAAATAATCCTATATACATATTTTTATAGAAAAGAATATCAAAAGATGGATATTATTTTAAACTCTTTTGACTTGTAAGTGCTTCTGAAGAGTTGTGATATATAACAAAACTTAGGTAGAAGATTGTGTGGGAAAAGACCCCAGGCGAGGCCAAGAAAGAGATGGGAGAAGCAGATAACAGAAAGTGTTCAAGTGAGAGGAGAAGAATGGAAGAAATTAAAGGGGGAAGAGTGGTGGAAGAATAGAGGAAGATGGACGCATTTTACTAAACTGGCCCAGCCACAGGTTGGAAACAGTTGTTGTTGATGATGATGATGATNGGTGGAGGAAGGATTGGGCAGTAGGAGAATTATTTTATTTTATTTGAACTTTGCTAACATTGTAATGCGTAAATATTGTTCCTATTTTTAGTTGCTTAAACTAGGGATCGGACTTTCAAATCCCTGAATGTCTCGAATCCTTATGTATAAATGAGATTCAAGAATTCGAGGAAATATTGGATCCAAAATTTGAATTACTTTTTTTTTTCTTTGAATTTTGATACAGAATTTGTTTTAGAACTTTTATACTGCTTATTTGTAGTTTAATAAAACACCATTATGGGACAAACTTAAAAACCATACCATTAATTTACCATCTAACTGAATGTAGGAATGTTATATGGATGGATTTTAGCAATGAAAAATAAAATTTAGTAGCTATATCTTAGAGGTGTGTGAAGCTTCAAAAACTTCGCTTAGACTTCAATTCGAGAGTAAAATTCCAGATTCGACAATTACGAAGCTCTGTCAAAAAAATAATAACTAAAACACACATTTATGTTGTTTTTTTCTGCTGTTATTTCCATAAAATATTAGTGTTGGTGTAGAAAAAAACTTAAATATTTATTAAATTTTGTGATAATCACTTAATTTATCATTTTAAGATCAAATATATTAATTGTAATTGGAATATTACATCTTGTAAACTATATTTAATACCTAAATTTACATAGTTATGCAAAGTATAATATTTGTATCTAACATAAACATACATATGTGTGCAAATTACAATTTTTTAATTTAAAGTGAACTCGAATTGACTATAAGAAATATTCTCAAAGCTGAATCAAAGTTCTAATATTTTTTGGTTATTAATTTTTTCTGATTAAAATTTTTTTTATATATTTTGGTTATTTATGTAACTTTATGCACTAACTCACTTGGAATATGTTTTATTGCACTATTGTTTAGAATATTTTGTTTTAATCTAATAGGTCAAGCTACCTGCTTTGGTGGCAGCATATTCTAAGGTGTTACTCGCAGACTGCTGAAAACAATGATATTGAGGTTCGACCCCAGTCAGGTGTACTGAGGGGTTTTTTCTCCCTAAAGGGTTTTCCTCTATCTCTCTCTCACTCTCCGTGCTTATGTGGGTACACTTTGTCTAAAATTCAAGCTTCCTAATCCCTAACACATAAGTGTAATTAGTACGTAAGTGTATAACCAGAACAGGTAGTAAGTGGGACTAAAAATTCACAAGTTATCATCACAGCTTAAAATTCAATTACTTCATTTCACTTCAAGGAAAACCTCATTTAACTTTTTTGAGCGAGGCTAGTTGACCTCGTTCCAGCTCACTGCTTCTTAGAAAATATCTGGAAGAGCCAGGGATCGAACCTAGGACTCTGGATCTGGAGCCAGGAACTATGACCACTAGACCACAGCGACGGTCATTCTCCTTTAAATGTGTATTTATTTTTGTGCATCGCATCTTACCACATGTACAGGCGATCTGCATATTTACACTAATGGGCTAGAGAAGGAAAGTATAATATAGAAGAAATGTATCCATATTAATGTGCAGGGAGAGTGGTAAGATATTTACGAAAAACCAACCTCAGTACACCAAAGTGGGATTTGAATCTTCCTAGCATCAGCAGTCTAGATTATTGTAAGAGTGAAATCTTAGACCAATGATGGTTTGTAGAAGTTATATTAAAAAAATAAAAAGTGAAGGTAATTTAGTGAATTACATGATTGTTGAAATAGTATTGACTTCAAACAATTTACATCATGCCAAAAAAAATCATGTTTATTTTTTCATGTCGACATGCAACCCCAATCGTGTTTGTGTGCCACTGGGTGTAGTAGGTCTGCCATCCCTGCCTTAGATCATGCGACAGCCAAAGCAGGTCCCAATGTTTACAAAAAATTTTTACGTTTGTCTCCATATTCTCAGGTATAGCTTCTTCAATATATAATTATAAAAGTATAAGAAGCTACATGCCCTAATATGCCTCGGTGGCGTAGTTAGCTAACACGCTAGTTTCGTGTTGAGCTAGACTGCCGAGGATGGGGAGATAAAGGTTCAAATCTCGTTCGGGTGAACTAGGGGAGGTTTTTCCTAAATGGTTTTACACTCTCCCACCACACAAATGTGGGTTCACTTCCTCTAAATTAAACCTTCCCAATTCCTAGCCCATTAGCTTAAATAGTACTTAAGTGTATAACCTGAATGGGCAATAAGACGCAGTGCTATAATAGTAGTAGTAGTAGTAATAACAACACCAACAACAACAACAACAACAACAACAACAACAACAACAACAACAACAACAACAACAACAACAACAACAACAACAACAACAATAATAATAATAATAATAATAATAATAATAATAATAATAATAATAATAATAATAATAATAATAATAATAATACATGCCCTAATGGAAATAAAATCAATACACACTTCAATAAGAACTAGAACTATACCTGTGTGTGAGCATCTATGTGTTGGATTGCGTCTCTAGCATCTCCATGAGGAACGTATCGATGGGGACATCCCCGATGAGCCTGAAGAAAAAGAGGTGCTCCAAGCACTTGAGCCCTATGGAACGCAGTGACGGCAAGCGCAGGAGCAACTTAGCGAACCGGCCCGGCTCGTCGTGATGTGTGATGCGCGTGTATTCTTCCAGTGCAGCATACACTTTCTCCCGGAGTAACTCTACCTCCTGGCTCGACTTCAACCCTCGTACGTCTGCAGAAGAAAGCATTTTACTAACATTACTAACAGGTTTATGGATTCACCAACTCCAATAACTGGTAGAGTAATGGGTTCAATCCAGACTACATGCAATTTGGTATGGGGGAAAAGGAAGAGAAATTACAGGAACAGCTACATGAATGAAATAAGCAAGTGAAATAGTGTGGGATAAGATTTAGCATGGTGAAGAGTGAAGTGATAAGGAAGAGTTTAAGGCCAAGACAATCTATAAGGTTGGATGGAATAGAGTCTAGAAATGTATAAAGTGTAGGGAGAGGTTCTACAGAAGTGCCCTCGAAGTATAAAGAAGTGATGTATAGGGTTTTATTTGTACCTCTAGTTACATATGAAGCAGAATCATGGTCATTGGATATAAGAGAAATGAGGAAAGTGGAGGCCACAAAATGAACTTTTTGAGGAGTATGCCAGCTGTCACATTGACACTAGATTAGGAATAAAGTTGTCCAGGCAATTTGGGGTAAAGAGAGTCGATGAGAGTACATGATTTAGTGGAGGAAACAAGGGTGAGATGGTATTGGTCAAGTAATGAGGACAGAAAAGGTAATAATCCCAAGGAGACTGATGGAGATGAAGTATGTATGGAAAAGACCACATTGGATACTAAGGAAGAGATAGGAGCAGATAACATCAAGGGTGTGAGTTCAATTCAGTATTTGTCATAAACATAAATGAATTTAGTGAGAAACTTATTAAATGAAGAAGAAAATTTATCAACAGGTTTTAAATATATTTAATGGGCGCCTTGGAATTTGACAAGATAGCTATATTTAGAAAATTAAGCTAAACATATATACTGAAACAATATTTTATTTATAGTTTTCAAAATAAAAATTGTTACAGAAACTGCAAATACATGTTTACCGATCTTTACTCGATTTCACTTTCACCCTGCCTTAATCTTATAAGACATAAGTGAAAAAACAAAGAACACAATATGAGCCAGCAGTTTTTCTATTATGTAAACAAAAATCATCCTTCTATCCTTTATGTTTATTTTACACATGATAGTGTGCAAAGTCTGCAAAGTTATGGTGGAGGCTGGAGTAGAAAGAGGAGTGGCTAGGAGAGTAAGGAATATGTATAGTAATAATGTGAGTTGTGTAAAGATGGAGAGAGAGAGAGGGTGGACAGAGTGGTTCCAATAAAAAATGGAGTAGAGCAGGGAAGTGTCTTCTCACCATTACTATTGATGATGGAAATATGGAAATAATCATGAATAGAGTGGCATGGAAACTGGAGGAGTCGAAAATGAAAGCAATGCTGTTTGCAGGTGACTTGATGGTGTGGGGGTTAAAGGAAGAGGAAGTACAAGAACACCTACAGAAATGGAATGAAGAAGTGAAAAAGTGTGGAATAAAATTTAGTATGGCGAAAAGTGAAGTGATGATGATTATTATTATGATGATGATGATGAAGAGAACAAGAACAGGAAAGGTGATATAACTGGAGAGAGTAGATTTGAAAGAAGCAAAGAGTGTAAAGTATATTGGCAGTGTGATTGCGGTAAAAGGGGGCAGCAGAGATGATAAAGTGATATGAGGGCAGCCGGGAGAGGTTTTCTACAGGTGTGACCTACTATGGAAAAGATATGTGCTGCTGTGTAAGGAAGTGTTGTATGGAGCATATGTCATTCTCATATTAAGTATGCAGGAGAAACTTGGACTTTGGATAAAAGAGAAACAAGAAAAGTTGAGGCCATGGGAATGAAGTTTTTGAGGAGCATGCTAGCTGTCACCAGAAGAGATAGGATTAGGAATGCGGAAGATGTACGGTCAAAAGTTGGGTCACAGGGGGTACATGAAATAGTTGAGGGAGCAAGGATGAGATGGTATGAACACGTAATGAGGATGGAAGGCGTGAGGATTCCAAGGAAGAGATGGGGGGAACAGATAGCAGCAAGTGTGCAAGTGAAAGGAGGAGAGTGGAATAGAGTGCAGAAGGAAGAATGGTGGATGGACAGAGGGAGATGGTGGCATTTTACTAAAGAGACTCTGCCACCAGCTTGAAACAGTCATAAATGATAATATTTCATCCGTCCCTAATCCTCTTTTCCTCTTCTTTGTGAAACATATTTAAAGTTATAAAAATAGATAATTTTGAGTAAAAATTATAGCCATTTGTAAAATCTTAAATAAAACAATTATCACTTAGCAAAGTCAACTCAATTGGTTTACAACACAACTTATGTGGATGCGAGAGCCTGGATATTGATTGCCAAGCTCTGGAAATCTTTGTTTTGAGATCCATAAAATGAAGGAAAGCAAGATATAATCAAATTTTAATAGTAAGAGGGCCCGACACCTTGGCTCAGTTGGTAACAAGTCTGCCTACTGAGTTAATGGCTCCAGGTTCCATTCCCAACATGGTTGAAAAATGTAATATTTGTGAAAATGAGATTTCCCATTTCACAGTGATGAATTGACTGTTTGTTTGTTCTGGATTTAAAATCTTTAGAACATCAGAATACAGCTTATAAACTTAATTGTGTGCTGATATAAACAGTCAATTAAGAAAGTTCATGTGATATAGAAAAAAAAAGGAAGGGCTTCTTAGAAAGTACAAACATATTGCTACACAGTTAAAATAAATAATATTTGTTCTATATTAGCATTGTTATTTTTATAGGTATTGATAATATATATCTAAAGTGAGAGCTGCTTATCACGTGACTTTGACTTGACATGTGAATATGAGAATGTAAATCTATTAACTTTTCCAGCTGTCAGATAAGGTTCTTCATATGAAAATTATACTGTACAAATGATCTAACTGCCAAATATAATCAGGATGTTCAAGACCATAAAAAATGTGTCATCATAAGTTCCTTAAATATATATATATATATTGAGATTCACCTGGATTGAAGAGGATGATGGATCTTAAGCAACCCAATTCAGTCTTGTCCATCTTCATCTCCCTCATCTTGGAGACTAGCTCTGAGAGGACTCTATCAAAGATGGTGCCCACACCCGCCTGATGGGCCGAGTTTCGGTGGACCGTGAGCCCCGTAGCCAGTACTATTCCATCCTTCACTTCTATGGAGCGGTGCGAGAAAGCTGCAATCAACAGCTCATTCCAACCTGTGAAAAATACTAAACAATGTTACTTTGAACAAATTTTTATGATGGGATTAGCAGTCGAAGCAAATATTTAATGTTATGGTGAATATCCTGAAATAATTACCTGTGTAGATAGATGAGAATCTTAACCTGTTGTCACTTGTTGGCTCTACTTTTTTTTAACAAAAAAAACCCAACTAAATGACGTCAGACTGCAAACGAGCTATACTGACCGAGCAGCCACTGCGTGTTGGCAAACATAATGCCAGCAATTGTGGATAGAGGGTGTCATGTGATCAGCACATTGAACCCTCTAGCTGTTGATCTCAGTTTTCTAGATCAAAGACACTACTTCTTTATTCAAGTAGTTCAGTTGTCCCTAAATGCATAAGTTGACTCCGTTCCAGGGCCACTGCTTCAGAGAAAAATCTGGAGGCACCAGGGGACGAACCCCAGACCTATGCTCCTGTAGCCGGAAACTCTGTCCAATAGACCACATTAAATTAAATAAAAGAATGTTGAGGGCAAATTTAATCATAAAAACAAAGAATTTTCAACCACTTGTCCAAAGTAGACTTAGAGTCTTTATTGGTCCCATTCTAAACGCACAGAATTGTCAAACCATCGAGAACACTTGATTGGCGCTTATTAGCGTACATGAATAGGACCAAAATTTTCCAATGACATAAACTAACATGAATATTATCTCCCCTTTTCTCTCTTTGTGTCTATTGTGTTTAACCCCTACATCCCCCCTCTCTGAGCAAATGATATTGAATAAATACTGCCAGGAGATCAGAGGACAAGTCACTCTTGGCAAGATATCCATCTTGGGCACGTCTACGTGTTCTCAAGACAAAAATGTTAGATCTAAATTAAGTTTCGGCCTTTGTAAATCTAAGTTCTTTTTCGGCTTGATATCGAAGTTTAATATTCAGAGTCCTTTTACAAGGAAATATTTAATAAATATTCAGAGTCCTTCTGACTTATAATAATGATTAATGTTCAGGTTCCTTTCGGCTTATGGAATTATTTAATATGTTTAATATTCAGAGTCCCTTTGACTTGTGGAAGATATAATTATGTTTAATGTTCAGAGTCCTTTTGGCTCATGGAATTATTTAATATGTTTAATATTCAGTCTTCCCAACTTGTGAAAATTATAAAAATGTTTAGTATTCAGAGTCTTCCTGATTTGTGGAAATCATAATAATGTCAAATGTTCAGAGTCCTTCCAACTTAAGGAAAATATTCAGAGTCCTTTTATAAGTAGAATAATGTTTAATATCCAGAGTCCTTTTTAAAAGGAAAGATTTAATAAATATCCAGAGTCCTTCTGACTTTAATGTTAAATATTCAGAATCCTTTTATAGTCATTCTGACTTATAAATAATATTAATAATATTGCAACGTAAGTACTTAAGATGTTTTCTATTGAATTATATATATATAGTTTATCAATAAAACTTACGTTCCTCTATTTAACTCTTGACATGATGACTTCCTACTCTTATTTAACTAAATATTTTCACCTTCCTGGTAATATTCTTTAATCCTTTTTTTTTATTGTTGGCAGCGCAATAATTGAGTGGGTTCTGTGGAAACATGAGCGTACATATTATATAATAATATATATTTTTGAGTGTCCTTTTTGCTCACTATGCATTTATTCTCCCCTTGTTTTTTTAACTTTATAACTTTGTATGCCTGCCTTTGTCCTGGAGGACAAAAAGGGGCTACATTATGAACATACTATAACAGAAAATGTTAACATTCATTTACTTTTTTTACTGTTTAGCACCGCGTCTTTCCACCTTTTCAGGTTAGGCTTATGTACTAATTACGCTGATGGTTTTAGGGAATAGTAAGGTTATTTTGAGAAATATATACCCACATTTGTATGGAGAGAAAAAGAGAGAGAGAGAGAGGAAAACCATTTTGGAAAAGCCACCCTCAGTATACCCTGGAGAGATTCAAACCTCGATCTACCTGTCATTGGCGGCCTAGTCTACTATGAGAGTATGGACCATGCGGCCAATTAAGACGGTAACCTAAGAATTAATTTAGCTAAATAAACCTCTTAAGTTTATCATGTTTTTAAAGATTTATATTTGTAAAATAGTGGATTTAACCCTTATATAATAGACAGTGAAAAAAAAATACTACCCGTTACCTGCTCGTAAGAGAAGCACCTGGTCTTCAATGGGGAGAGAGGTAAAGTGGGGGATATTCTTGGCCCATTCAACCAGCTGGAACAACTGCTTGTTGGTCGCCTGGCAGATATTTGTCACCGCATTCTGCAAAATAGCCACAGCGCTTGCAATTACTCTTCAGGTGAACGTGAAGAGTAGAAGTGGTGATAAAAGTGAGTCTGCCCAAGTAAGATAGTTTTCTTCTCTGTCTCTCACTACTCGTTCAGGTTATAAACATATAATAATCACACTAATAATGTAGGGACAATAAAAGTACATTTTAGATTAAATGTACCTGCATTTGCACAAAGGTAGAGTGGGAAATTATTTAGGAAAGACCCCCTTCAATACAACCGACTGAGATTCGAACCCCATTATCTCCATCTAGCAATGTAATTTATCAAAATTATACATGTGATAAAAGAATAACCGGGTGAAGTGTGAAGTGGTAATGACCAGAAATAGGATAAGGCCTAGTAAAACTGAAAAGTTGAAGTGGAGCTGAGAATGGTACAGAATGTAAAATATCTTGGAAGCGTGAATGAGGCGAAGGTTAGGAGTAGAGAGGATCTAGTAAAAAGAGAGCAGCAGGGGGAGTTGTTTTATAAGTGGGTTATAGTTTTGTTATGGAGAAGAGAAGTGCCTTTGAAGTGTAAGAAGTGCTGTATGGGGCGTACTTTGTACCCATACAAACATATGCAACAGAAACATGGAAAGTGAATTTAAGAGAGAGACTAGGAAAGTGGAGGCCATGGGAATGAAGCTTGGGAACATCTTAGCTATCATGAGGAAAAACAGGATTAGGAATAAAGTTATCCAGGAAAAAGTGGGAATACAGGGAGTACATTAGCTAGTATAGGAGGCAAGGTTGAAATGGTATGTTCATGTAATGAGGCTGAAAAAGGTGAGGATACCAAGAAAAGATGGGAGGAGCAGATAATACAAAAAAAAAGTGCAAGGAAGAGGAGAAGAATGGAAGAATGGTAAATTGATAAAGGAAAATGGAGGGATATTAGTAAATTGACCTGGTTTCAGACTGTAAACAGTTGATAATGATGATAAGAAAGTAGAGGAAAGGTGGATGGAAACATAGAAAAGGAAACAAACAAAATATGGTTTTTACAATGAAAAGAAGACACTTCACACTTTATATTGCTGCCCCTTGACAAAAAGGTAATGGCTACTTCTTGAAGAAAAGTGATCCTTAACACCCAATCTTCCACCCTAGGTTTCATTCTACCAGACCTCATCAGGAGTGTATGAGAAATGCACAACACAACCATCACATTCACTAAGGAGCATAACTAAAATAATATATACTGTTACAGAAACATAATAAAAAAGAGCATAACATTTTATCAAGGAGCATAAATGAAATAATAGACATAGTTAGGGAAACAATGAATTTTTTTTAGCCTCACATCTTACTACCTGTTCAGGTTATACATCTACGTACTAATTATGCTAATAGTTTTAGGGACTAGGAAGGTTATAATTAGAGGGAATTTACCCGCATTTGCAAGAGGGAGAGTGGAGAACTTTTTTTTTCCAAACCACCCTCAGTACACCTGGCCGAGATTTGAACCTCGATCTCCTCGTCATTATCAGTCTAGTCTACTGAGCGCGTTAGACCATTTGGTCACCGAAGCGGGTAATGGAAAATTAACACCATGGTTTGCCAAAGAGCATAACAGTTAACTGAGCTATATCACCAGTTTACAGAGCTATATCACCAGTTTACCAAGCTGTATCACCAGTTTACTTAGCTATATCACCATAAATTGTTTCATTTAATTATTCTGTTGCACCTAGGTGGGCACTAGTTTTCCCCTTGATTTTTAGTTATGTAATTGCAATACTAATAAACCTCCTTTAAGATGGTTTTGTTTTTGTGTTTGTTTATTTTTAAGAGGTTTTTAGTTTGTTGTATCAGTAGCTGCGGGATTTTGGGATTTAAAAATATTATTTAGGGTAATATTCTTATTAAAAAATACTACAAATTTTGATTTTCTGACATAAAAAAATCTTTCATTTATTAGTTTAAGAAATTTTGAGGCCTCTATGTCATCCAAATCGAAATCAATTTCTATATTATGTTTGCCATCTTGGATTTTTTTCATAAAGATAGATGCTCCATTGCGCATACATACCAAATTTCATCTATCTAGGATACAATTAGTACATTTTGTGCACCATTTTGGATTCATTATCTTGAATTTTTCTCATGAAGATGTACTGCATAGTATCCATACCAAATTTAAGCTCACCAATACTCAATTTGTATGCCTGCCATTTTGGATCCACCACCTTGAATTTTTCATAGTTTAGGATGTGTCCCACAAAGATGAAACTTTCCATAGCATCCATATCAGATTTACACTCTCTGATACTTAATTTGAATGTTTCATTCGCCATTTTAGATCTGCCTATCAAATTTTTCTAATAAAAAATGCATGCCCCATAGCATCCATATAATTTCAACTTTGTAAGGCAATGTGGTCCAATTGGAAGCCAGCGGGCCGAATGTGGCACACCCTTATTGAAAATGTGGCCCTCACAGTATCCCGAGAGAAAATTATAGGGAAACCCTCGGTGGCGGATGTGAAATAAGTCAAATAACTAACAATAAAAATAAAAATATTGATTTTAAATGATCATGATTGTATTTTACCACTCATTTTTTTGATTAATAAAAATATCTTTAAGTATTTACTTATAATGAATGCTAAGTTGTTTTGTGAAAGTGTGTGTGCATACATATTTTATAATACATTTTTGGGAGACTCTTTTTGGCAGTAAAATTTGAAAGATTCTACCAACTAAAAATACCATTTATATATAATTATTGCGAGTGATTGTTTATTAAATGTTATTTGTAGGCCTATATTAAGTTGATGAAGGTTACTAAATATATTTTCAGCCTGCGGTGCAAACTGATAGTCAGATTTGGCCCTTGGGATTAAAAAGACCACCCTGTTCTAGGCAGTGGTCACCAAATGGCGGACCACAGAGACTTTTTAAGGACCTTGACGAGATAGCAATAAACAGAAGAAATTATGATATTTCTGTGGTGGGCGGGTAGTATACATGGAAGGCGAGCAATAATAAAAAATTAAAATAACCAAAAAGAAAGAAAATCACGTTTTTGAATTAGTATAGTCCTATGGGGCTTGAACTTGAGTCACTGTTAAAAGTTTTGTCAGACGGCGGAAGTATGTCGAGTTTTTAAAAACGGAACTCCATCATAAATAATTTGGGACCCTTGTTCTAGGGCATCGTGAAGTGGAAGAACATACAAACACCGCATGGATTTTATTATGTAGATAATTATGACAATCATCACAAAATAACCAACTAAGTAGCTACTACAAAAAAATGTGACTCACATTCACAAGGGCATTGTGTTCATCCTTGTTTTGAGAATAGTTAAGATTACCAACAAATATATAATTATTTTCAGAAATTATTTGTGTGTGTATACATTAATAAAGATATTTTGTCTAACTTTTGTTTGGAAATGAGGGAAATCATTTTTCAATTTGCTAATGAAAAACTACTTGTATCTCTTCTGCACAAATGTCTGTAGTTAAACATTGCTTAAATCCAAGACTTCTACTACTACCAAACTAACACAAGTTTCTATGATAGTTACATGTTTTATCAATAGTTGCCATGATAGTTCAGGTTTTTTTTCACCGTGTCTTACTACCGGTTTAAGGTTATACAAATATATGATAATTACTCTAGGGATGCGTAAGGAAGCATTTTAGAGGTAATCTACATGCATTTACGTGAAAGGAGAGTGGAAAACCATTTAGGAAAAACCACCCTCAGTATACGTGACTAGGATTCGAACCCTGATATTCCCGTCTTCAGCAGCACGCAGTAATAGTTGACTTGTACAAAAACATTGCTAGTGTGTATGGGGAATTTTACGTGGAAGAAGATAACAGAAAGCGAAATAAAGAAAAACAAAAACACAATCTTTTATAACCTATGTTGAGGGATTGGAGGGTGGTAACAACCAATGATTTTCTTCAAGAGGCAGACATGAATTCTTTGTTCTTTGCAGCAATATAAGGTGTGTTCTTATTTTTATTTTAAAAGCCATATTGTATTTAATCATTTTATTTGTTCCAGTTAAATATTGTTATCTACTTATATTTGTTAACTTTGGTTATAGATCTCTTCTATCTTTTTGTAATGCTATGTATAGGTCTATGAGCAAATAAATGAATAAGTTATGGACTCACTGGTTGAGCCAACTGCAAGTTACCAATGTGTGTGCTAACTTCCGATGTCCTCAAGAGACCAATCTGTTGGGACCAAACAAAACATATTACACTGAATTGAATAAAAATATACAAAACTAATCAAAAAAAAAAATTATTGCTATGGATATTAGTTGAGTCCAAAAATTTAATTTATTAATAATTTATCAATAAATATTATAAAACCATTGATGGTCTAATCTTAGGAAAACATAAAATGAAGGGTGAGAGGAACTGCTCCCCAATTTATCCAACAAGAGAGAGAGAGAGAGAGAAAGAGAGAGAGAAAGAGAGAGAGAAAGAGAGAGGAGGTGGAAAATCACTTTGTGAAAAACACATCTTCTCAATGCAACAAATTTGTAAGCCAAATTTATTAATAACTTAAGCCATTTATTCAGTCCAAGTGTTTTTATAGAGTCCTTTGTGATATCCTGATAACATTTAAACAAGACTCGCACATTCAGGACCTTGCCTACTAAGGATCAGAATGAATGTTCCTCCAATGAAACAAACCCTTTAGGAATTTTTGAGGGTAGAAAGGAAGTGTGTTAGTGCTACCAAACTCGGGCAGAAGAAAGAAAAAATAAAATTGAGTGAGAGAGTAAGGTGGGAGCAGAGCTGGCCACTCACATCAAACTCGACGTTTTGTTGCTCTGACTTGCACTCGACTTTCTTCTCAGCCTCTAGGATGCGCTCTACAGGCATGTCAGCGTGGAGGCTGCTGGTGGACTCGACTTCGTTCTGGTCACGCTCCTTAGTGCGCTGACGCTCCTCCTGGTGACACACAGTCAACACAGTCTCGTTACTCTACCGGACAAACCAACAACAAGCAGCATGACACACACCGCGCACACATTCTCACCAAACATTTGTATAGCAATGCTATTTTTATTAACTAATACAACCAACAAAAGCTTGTTAGCAGCTTAAATTAAGAATAAATGGCAGGGTTGCGAGTGATTAGGAAGCCTGACTCCATTTGAGGCTGTTTTGGTAAAAGAATGGTTTTGAATTGCTTCAAACTAAATACTTTTAAAATTTGATTAAAGTTAGTGTTCTGTTAGTTTAAATAGTAGAAGTGTACGAAAGTTCAAATACTTTGACTTAGAATGCAAAAAACTTCGGCTTCGACCATTACTATAAAGCTTTGGGGGGAAAAAAATTTGTGCTAATAACATATTGTAAAAATAATAAAGACTATATCAATTTTGGAAGAAATTTGTTTGATTTTGCAATATATATATATTTTTTGCTATTTTGCAAAATATATATATGAAATACTTTACTTAAAATTTCTAAAGTTATGTAAGTATTCACAGTATATATTTTTTTAATTATAAAACTATTTTCATATTATATTAAAACTTTGATTTGGCCTCAGAAATATTTCATGTTTGATGTGACTTAGCTACAAATTTAAAAAATGGACCTCGCATACTCCTATTAAGTAGTTTGAGGAGCTGATAGTCAATACTTGTATTGTATTCACCTTGAAGGGATTTGAAAACTATTAGAGGAACAAACCCATTTTCAGTCTTAACAGACCATGAGTAAATGTTGATCCCTCAGTTCTGAATCAGGCACCCTTGCCATACTAGCAATACCATTTAATAATGTTATGAGTAAACAACATACTGGGTTTAAAACAAATGTGAGTTATTTTGCGATTAGGGGGCGTTCAAGTGTTAAATAAGCATATTTTTGGCTATTTTGGACAACCCCCTTTGTAAGCAAAGATAAGCAACCATTCGACCAACCCCCCTCGACCTCCTCTAGCTTATGTTATATTTGTTGATTATTTCTTGTAATTTGTTCACAAGAATAACCATTATTTTTCATGCGATTCATAAATTGCTGATAGTTATTAACTAAGAAGTGAAAATTAATGGTGGGAAATAGTTCACAATAAACATTATTGTAAAATAAATTTGAATGCACTATACTAAACAGGTAAAATTAAAAAAGTTATGAAATTATTAAAATTTTAAATTTTAATTTACACTTGGTTGAAATATAGAAAAGGTATTATTAGGGAATTCATGAATTATTATAGTTATAGAAAAATCTTAACTAATTCTAATCTGATGACCAAGGTGCTTGAAGCCATGTCTTGACACTTTTAATTATTATGTGCCCGACTGGGGTGGCTGGCTCACTGCGCCGTTCTTACCCAACTCTCTCTGTCTTCTGTAAGCATTGTTCTGAACTCCCCTTCTCTCTGGTCAGCAAAAATAAGCAAAGGTCGACCCCCTTCATCCCCACTTAGGTGCTTATGTAATACTTAAAAAAAACCTCACAGCCAAAGTAGAAGGCAAGAAAGACAGCTCCTGCCAAGTTTTAAATTTGAGATGGTGCCATCTAAATGTTGTCTTTGAATGTACCTGTACGGCCTCCCTCTTCATGCCCATGGCGAGACACTTCTGGTAGCGACAATACTGACATCTGTTTCGCTGTCTCTTGTCAATGATACAGTTACGGTCCTCACGACAGGCGTATGTCAGATCCTTTCGCACTGTTCGTTTGAAGAAACCTTTGCAGCCTTCACAGCTTGGAACATACGCACACAAGACACACAGTAATGAAAGAGCCCTTTAATTGAATCACTATATAAGTTTATACAATTCCTGATATTTGACAATATATAATAATATAAAACATCGAATAAACAGTTTTAATCACTTTTACATTAGTAAATAAATTTAGTAACTATTAGATAACATGCTTCAGTAAACAAATGATCTAAGGTGTCACTTTCATGTTAGACTGGCCTGCTGATGATGGGGAGATCGAGATTTGAATCTCAGTCGAGTCTACTGAGGGTGTTTTTTTTTTAAAGTTTCCCACTCTCCTTCCATGCAAATGCGAGTAAATTACTTCAAAAGTGCTTCCTTCCTCATTCCTACTCCATTAGAGTAATTATTATAATATGTGTATAACCCGATTAGGTAATAAGATGCAGAGATAAAGAAAGAGAAGAGTAAGTATTATATTCAGGAGTAGCGCCCGGATTTTTTATGTAATTACATATTCAAACACTGCCAGTTAAAAAAGTGAAATGTAGGCAAATCAGATTGTTTGTGAGTGTATTTTCAGTTTTAATAACACATATTATTAACATATTTTACTGAATTCTACATATTATTTTCAAAATTTTACATAGAATTCAATATTGTGTGTGTTTTTTATTTTGGTATTATTTTTACATCTTTCTTAGGGAAAATACTTTTAAATGGTGTAGGAGCACCAATTTTCAGGCAATCTGTACTTTCATAAAGGAATGTATCCAGTGAAGGGAGGGCAGTAAACAAAATCCAAGTCAGGTATGCTGGCTCAGCAGAGATGATTACAATTGCTGTAACCAGTATGATGTATCTTGGGCTGTGAAAGGGAGATAATGTGGTGTTGATAGATAGTGGCTTCAGTAGCATATCTCTCATGAAGGCGTGTCATTTTGTAAACACAAGGTGACAAGTAACAATATTTCTTTTATCTGATTAGCTCATACAGGCTAGTATGTCGAGATCAAACATTTAACCTCAGATCTAAAATAGTTCCTGGAATCTGACTTTAAATCTAGAGGGGTAAGACATTCACTTGTTTTCAAAGAGCCAGCAACAGTGGAGGTTTCAGTGAAAGTTTGTGGTGTTTGTATAGTTGCTAAAATCAGTTATATAATTCCATTTATTTGAAGTGTTAAATAAATAGGAAATGTGAGTGGTGTAAAACAAACTAATAATGCAATCACACCTCATTAATTAAGTAATTGCACATGTGTATATTTAAAATTTGTTTCAATAATATAAGTATATATTGTTAACAGAGGGAAAGAAGGTTTATTCAATGTTACATATTTTCACATTATGACATATTTTACTATGTATTTTAAATGATTTTGCAACATATTTATGCATAATGTTTTAGGTTAATACCACATACAAATCTGGGTTTTTGGTCATGAGAAACTTAAATTGTTTAAAATGATAAAAGTTGAAGTTAACAAAACAGGTCTAGGTTAAAATTACCTACAGAGCAATGTTATTATTTACTTAAACACTGTTGCAGTTCACAATAATATTAATGAAAAAAAAAAATATATATATGTTTTGGATTAAGGGAATTTAAAAGTTAAGTCATAGTGTTATGATTGATTGAAATTATTGTTGAAGTGTAAACATATGAAACTTGCTTGTTGACAAAAGTTTTGTACTGTTAAATCCACCATTATGGAATACTAAGATTAAGGGAAATATTTTAATAAAATACAGTTATATTTAAATAAACATTAGATAATGTATAAATATTAAAGTGCAGCTATTACTTAGAAGTAATATCCGTTTTATATGTTGGCTTAAACACTTTGAAGGAAAATCTAAAAATGGAATTTCTAAGAATGTTGTGAGGGGTGAGTAAAAAAAATAATATTTGATAAATTTGCTAAATTTCTAATTTAATAAGTTTAACCATCATGGTCAAATCAGCTATATTGTGTATTGACTCGGTTTGATCCCCAACATGGCTTACTGTGGATGGTACATTCTTTATTATCGTTTACCATTCTCTTTACAGGCAGATGTTGATTATTTTATTAAAACCCACCAGGTAAAATTAGGGTTATCCACATATTAATGCTCAGAGATTAAGGATGAGGAGGGTAGAATTTTAAAGGAAGAGTAAATACATTAGAGTGGAAAAAACTTTAAGAAAAACACCTCAATAAACCAAGATGGAATTCAAACCCCAACCTCTCTGTCACCGGCAAACCGGATTAGACAAGACTTGTGCCTTTATAATGCATGACCACATAGTAAGGAATAGTAGAGTTAAAATGATTATGTTTGGTGGGAGTAAAGTGTGGGAGATGTTGCCTGATTCACACATGTGTGCATTTGTTTACATAGTGCACCATCATAGAACCACCTTCTGCAGACATGTGTGCCATTCACACTAGCTTACAGCGCCAGTGTTATGAAGCGCAAGTGGGCAACTGTGGGGTCTGTCAGTCTATGTTAGTGCTTCTCTCCTCTCCCTCCCTCCCTTATTCTCCAGAACAAATTTACAGAATTGGATATCAGCCATCTCATATTATAGATGCCACTGTTAAGTGTTTTATTTTATTATATACAATCATTATTTTCAGGCATTTAAAAACCCATGTGAAATCCCTTAGTTTATATATAAAATTTAGAAACACTTGCATCATATCCACCATAGCTTCATTAAACGTGCATTACTTGGCCTGGATTCACTAAAGATTACAAATAGATGCACTGGTGCAACTTTGAAACATGTGTCTAGACACGAATTAACTAAAAAGAGCAGGTGCAGTTTTTAGAGCAAATGTGTGTCGTTTATTTGTATCCACTCAAAGAGTAGACGAAAACTATAAATGTCATTTGCTCAAACTCTGATTCAAGGGAAAAAATTGAAATTAAATTAGATAAATGATCAAGTTACTCGCTTCATTGGTCAAGTAGACTGGACTGTCGATGACAGGAAGATCAGGGTTTGAATCTTGATCGAGAGTATGGGGGTGGTTTTTCCTAATTGGTTTCCCAGTTTTTCTCTAGACAAATAATGGCACATTTTCTAAAAATTATATTTTTCTCATCGCTGCCCCATTAACATAACTAATATGTATGTGTTTAACCTAAACAGGTAGTAAAACACAGTGGAAAAAAACAATAAAAAATTATCAACCTTGGTAGTAAATGAAACATGGCATTGTTAAAATTGTCTAATTATAATGCTTTGTTATTGATATTGTTAACCTGTTGATTAAGTTTTTACTGTTCATAATATTATAGTAAAATATAATTTTTTTTCATTTGACTAAACACAAATTGTTGACCAAGATAGGAATTAAAATAACCAACATCTAGCAAGAACATAATTTGCTGTAGTGTGATGATAACAAATCTCAGGCTTACTTGGTATTGTTGCATTTTACTATAAATATTATTATTATTATTATTATTATTATTATTATTATTATTATTATTATTATTATTAGCATCGCGTCTTACTACCCATTCGGGTTGTACGCACTTATGCTAATGTGTAATGGCTGGGTGATTGTGAGATGAAATGGAGGATCTACAGTTTAACATAGGATCCGAACCACGGTGGAGGCCTGGCATTCCTCACATTCACAAGTTGTGATTAATAAACATCTTGTCAGAGGTGAAGGAAGGGTTTGGCAATCAGATAAATCTATGCCGGGACCAAGGATTGAACCCCGGACCCTCAGCACAGAAGTCTGACACCTTACCCCTAGACCACCAGGTCACAACTACTATAAAAAGAGAAGAATAAATAAAATTACCAACTGTGGAATATTTATCAAGATCAAAAGAAGGTTTTTTTTTCACTTGATATGGCTTGTTTACTTGTTTTCTAATATTTTAGTATTGCAAAGAAAACTTTGTGTTAATATTTTATTTTCATTTACTTGGGGTATTTAACGCGCACTTTCTGAACCAACTGATTATATTGGCACATGACTTCTAAACTAATTTAAATCTAGAACAGACACAACATCCAGCCCCTCGTTAATTCATCACTGTGAAAGGGGAAACCCACATTTCACCAATGATAAATTTTTCAGCTTCGCCAGGAATCAAACCTGGGACCCTTAACTCGGTAAACATACACACTACCAAATGAGCTAAGGTGTCAAACTAATAATATAGTTATATACTTAATAATGTTATTGTTTCAATAATACCTACACCATGTATGGTACAAGGAACTAGAAAGTTAATTTCCACACTTAAAAAAGTATGCCACCTATCCTTATCTTGAGCTAGTTCTATCCAGTCCACCTCTTTTACACCCTATTTCTATTTCCATTCTAAGGTTATCCTACTATCTGCCATTTTCAGTAGATATTTGAAATAAAGTAGCATCAGCTTTGAAAGTAAGAATTGACGATGATATAATCAAATCAATAATCATTCATTTGCAACTTGGCAAAGAAAGAAATGTCAATAGCACAGTGAATGTGTTATGTATTTAATTTAGTCTTATTTCTGAAAATATACCATCCCTTAAACTGTCGATACCCTTAGCAGTTTACTAAGTTTGTTTATGTTTAAATTCAGCCCAAGGTATTTACAATAGAGTTAAAACTGGCTGTAATAAGAATCAACGATGAAATAATTATTCTATCTCTTTGAAATTACATTTACCTGTATGTGAAGCTTTCCAACCACAATCAGAATGGTCTAAATTGTGAGAAATAGATCAAACCTTTTTACAATCCTGAAAATTTTGATGTGCCATTTGGTTTGGGGGGAAAAAAAAGAAAAAATGTTTAAGTCTTCACTGAGTTTTCTAATGGGATTATAATTGGTTTAGTTTAGTTCTAGTTCAAACAATATGGATAGTATAATAAAGTCACTATGTGCTAAAGCAGTACAGTAGAGTCACTTCAGTGCTAATGGACTTTACTTTAAAGCACAAGGCCAGGGTTTGAGTCTAGGATGGGTATACCAAGGGTGGGTTTACGTCCTCTCTGCAAGAAAACTGTGGTGCCGTTCCTCTTAGTGTGTAAAAAAAATCTACATAATAAAATGTAATATTTGCATGAGCCACAACTTAACACTAACTTTAATTATATCTTAATACATCTTATCTCAGTCGGTAGCACATCTAATTTAATGAACTTAAGGGTCTCGGGTTCAATTCCTGGCATGGCCGAAAAATGTATCATTGGTGAGATCGAGATGTGATGAATTGATTGCTGGGGTTCTGAGTGTTGTGTATTAATATTAGATGGTTTAGTGTATATTAATATTTAAAAATAAATAAAATAAAAATATACATAAATTCACATTTAAAATAAGTATTTAAAAACCTAAGCGATAACATGCTCTGTGCTCTATTTTTATTATTAATGTTAAAAGTACTTAAGTGGCCTCTTAGGTAAGCATTTGAGTGTTATTCAAATGTTTCACTTGGACTAGGTATTGAAAACAAAAATAATCACAATATGAAATATCGATTCTAGCTGGATTAAACACAAAACTATTAGATCACTTTTTTGACTTGGAGAAAAGTTCTCATTGGAATATAATACTAATCAATTTGGTGTAAATGTGCACATATATTTTTATCTTTCAGAACCAGAAATGAATAATGTATTTATGACATTCATATTACATGAAGGTCAAGAAAGCGGAGATGAAAACAAGTTTCTGTAGAGACAGCCCAACTGGGTGTATTAGTAGGCACCAACGGGACAAAAACAATCTTCAGTTGGCGCAGTAGGTAAAGCACCTTCCTCCACTTTCAGCAGAACATATTCATGATTCCCATAGACCACTTTTTCATTACTAACCCATTTTACAAACCAATTTCCCTGCCATCACAGTACACAAAGAGACAACAGGAAAATAAGGTTCACAATCAAGCTAGGTGAGCTGTCAGCATGTCTGACTGACCTTGTAAACTGGAATTTAATTCTGACCGGATAATGTTCTGGTATGTTTTACAAGATGATCAAAACAAGACACAAGTCAACAAGGTTAGATGAACTGTTGGAAAGTCTGACTCTGAAATTGCCAACTAGAGTTTGATTTTGATCGGACATCCTGTAGATTGTTTAACACTGTGGTTTTCTAGTTTTTCTACAGGAGAATGGTGGTGAATTTTTTTAAATTGCCCTGCCTCTTCCTGTTCTCTAAGATTGGATATTTAAAACGGGAGATTTGCAGCTATGATATGTGTGTTATTTTCAGAACAGTTTGACCAGTAGAGACAGAATTTTGACTATCTTTTCCTTGATTATAAAACATAGGCAGTTGATAGATACATATGTGATTGTGTCTTTTAGAGTCAACTTGTTTCTTAACAGTTCCTTTGCTGAAAATTCAATACTGAGGCCCAAGGATAAACCAAGAAAAGGTGCTTTATTTATTCAATGGATACTGATTTCACGAAAAATAGAGAAATTATCTTCTGCCAATTGTGTGCCAATGAAGTTGAGTTTAATTAATTAAATCATTTAAATTTAATAATAGGGTTCAAAATTTGTTTACAATATTAAAAATAAATCCATCTCTTAGTAATATTATGCTTTGTAAAATAAACAGCATATAAGACATTACAAATTGGCTATTCATGTTGGTTTTTTTCAATAGACATTCTACAAAACTACTTTTCAACTCTTTCGAGGTTATTGGGATTTATTACTTTCCACTATCATTTTAGAAGCTGTAGTGTACTAATATTTATTTGTACTATATTATAGTTTGAAGCAATCATATTAATTTCTTCTTCATATCTTTCCTATACCAAATATTACACTACTAAACATACCTATTAAAACGAATAAAAAAATTAATGTGAACCAATTTAGTGAATAAAATAAATTGTGTTTTCTACTCTAGTTTATATAGTTTATTCAATATTTAAATAATTATTCTTAGTTTTAGGTAATAAAGACATATGATGAAGAGGATACTACTTCATTGAGGGAGGCAAAAGCTGTTATATCTTCTAACATTGTTGCGGGCGATCTGACCTAGGGGAAATTTCATTTTGTCAACCTGACTGGGGCCCTCACAGCACTAGAAGCCAGGATCTCTCTTTAACAAAATCAGTGAAGATTATGTGTCAAATATAGGAAGGCTTGAAGCAAGCCCCCAGAGCTCAGTAATCACAACAAAACTTGAATTAGTATCGCAATGAAATCCAGGGTGGAGGATATGGGAGCAGTGTAACACATTTTGGTAGGAAACAGTATGCCATTTCAGGGGAAAAGTTGAACATCTTTTGAAATGTCAGATTTGAAATTTTTGTCCCTGACATTGTGTGAAGTAGAATAAAACTTTTTAAATTATAAAAACATTCTATCTGACAACTTAACCAATTTCACTACAGAAAATTTAGAAAAGTGTCTAGTGATTAACATCTATGTGAATTGCCTGTAAATTGTAGGTAAAGCTTGCAGTAGGGGTGTGCAAAGCTTTGAATCGGCTTTGGAACTTTGAAACAAATGTCAGCTTCGACTTCGCTTCGAAAATAATTCCGGCCTCAAAACTTCGCCAATAAAATATTGACAGCTAAAATACTCGATTTATGGTCTATTTTTGCCATTTGTATCTGATATAAAAAATATTTATTCGTAAAAAATCTTTAGTTAAATTGTAAGTTGTAATATAGCTTGATTTATTAGATTAAAATGAAATATTAGTAACAATGACTAAAATAAAACATTTTATAAGTAATTTAAATTCATCAAGTTTAATAACCAACAATATTATATATTTTTCTAGTGTAAAAAAACTAACAAAAATCTTTCGAACTTTGATTCGCATTGAATTGAAAAATTGGACTTCTCACACCCCTAGATTGCAGTAAAATCAATTTTACATATGCTCATTGTGTACCAATTTTTTTTCCTTAAGCACCTATTTTGATGACTGATCCTATATTTTTAATGCCTATTTGCCTGTCTATTTTAAACATTTTTGGTGCCTAAGTATCTGCCTACTAGTGATCAGCCCCTGCACTTAGTAGAGAAGAAGAAGTAGGGTACACCAACTCCTTTTGGTTCATAGAGGGGCTTCTAGTGTGTTAAAGTGATCTATATTCCATTATAACAGAATGTACATCAACGTGCATGACCGAGTCTTGAGGATCCAATTACCAAGTAATAAAATAAAAGCCATCTCAACATGTAAATCTGAAAAAAAAGAAGAAAAAGATCTTTGAAATAATTGTCTCATTAAATCCAGCTAGGTCTGTCCTTTACATTTTACTGTCAAGAGTTCAGAGAAGGAAGTTGTGACATAAGTAGAGAAAATAAGACGAGACGTAATTAGCTGTCAACAACAGCCGATACAACAATTTTGTTAATCATTTTCAGTAGACCACGTGGCATGAGACAGAAATTATTTCACAAAAACACTCTTTATTATTTTATTGTGAAAACAATTACAAATCTAATAATTGCCAATTCAATATTAATTATTTAAGGAAATACATTTTAAAGCCTGTTAAAATTTTAAAGAGTGGAATAACCAAAATGAACAGAGGCTACCCTCCCCCTCATTCGCTTCGCCAAAATCCAAAATAAAGCTTTTTTTGCTGTCATACATGAGTTTATTGACAAAATGTGAGTGTTATTAGAATACACATACTAAAAATAATTATCAATATTTTATAACTTAAATTTAGATAAGGGTTAAAATATAAATAGCTCCTCTGCCCTAACACCACTCTTTCCCGGACACCAAAAACAAGGTTTATTTATAGACAAATGTTTTAGAGCCACTTTAATATAAATTGAAAGAAGTGTAGAGTCACTAGTACAACCAATTATCGAAGCTTAACTTTTGTCAAGTTTTTAACACAAGTTGAGGGACACAGTTAAGAGTGAGCTCCTAATCACTTGTACTAAACCTACTTTTAAATCTTGCTAGGACTTGAAGGAAAGAAGAAAATTCTGAGAGCTGAAGGAGGAGACAGAGGACAGGGTGCATTGGCGGTCTAAGTTTCAATGACAAAAGGAATGGACCTGTCGTAAGACAGAAAGAACACCTAATAATAATGAAGAAAATTCAACCTGACTGGGACCCATTACTCCAGTTTCCAGAGGAAAAGGGGCAATTTATTATTAAGGTAGCGTGTTCCCAAACCATGTTACACATATCCCAATGGGTATTTGAAGGATATCAGAGGATATGCAAACATACCCTTGAGTTTAATTAGTAATAAAAAAAATTATTTGCTAATAGTAAGCCTGATAAACAAATTAACACACAATGTGATGAGATGTCACAGGACTTTTGTAAGCATTTATTTCCCTTTGTCACAGCTTTGTTTAACTTACCACTAAAGCTTTATTAAATTTTGGAGCAGCCATCTATAATTTAATAAAAAAATATGAAAAAGGTGCGTTGGTTAGGCCATAGCCCATAGCCCATAAAAGGATGTGTGACTGGTGAAATGTTGGGAAATAATGCATTAGGATGAAATGCCATAAAGTTTTACCCATAGCATCGGGCCTATCTGATGGTTATAAGCCTTACTAGGTCTACGTTAATAAATTCATAGGCCAATGGTTGTGTACTGAATCTGTTGTTTCGATATAAATATAGTGATATTTTACCAATGTCGGTGAGTCTACATTTGTTTCTATACCTTTCTTAGTGCCAATAGAGTATTATTCTGGACTCTTTCAAAATAAAAAGGCAAAATCTGGCCCCAAACATTGTGGAGCCCTGTCCAAATGACAAAGAACTATCCGAAAGCTCTCAATTAGCATCCACATGCTTAACCCAATATCCACATATTTGGATGTTGTAATATTTTATACAAATCAATTAATTTATAACATAATAATGAGAAGATAAATATTATCCATACAATTAATGATTGTATGATATTATTCAATTATTCAAATTTCTGAAAGGCACATTAGAACTAATATTGTTGGATGAACATAAACAAGTTTTTGATTAATTATTTTGTTTAAGGGCACTCAATCATTAGAATTTTACTGCACAATTTTAACAAGTGTTTAAATTATAAGCTATGAATAGTGATTCAATGATTTCAAATCAGTACAGTTCACGAGTAATACAATAAGGGGTCAAACTTGCTATTTTATGCTTTTTGCGTACTTTTATTAAGGGAAAATTATTAATGTATGGGGCTGTAATTTAGTATAACTAGACATGCATATGAGATGTACACAATGAAATATTTATAATATGTTAAAGAATAATTATTTTTAATGCATGTGCCATTTGAAAGTGATAAGATTATGCAATTTTTCATCTTTTTTAAAAAAAATACTGTTCTTTTTATACCCCAATAATTTGATTTCATCTTATTTTGTAGAACACGATGTCATTATTTAGAATCAATTTTTTTTAACTTGACTTCACTTGCTTATTTTGTTAATGTGTCTGAATTAATTAACACAGACTAGCAGAACATATTATGCCCAACCGAGGCAAAGGGACATATAATACTAGCTATATTTTCCAAGATAGCTCCCCTACCTCCAACTAGGTTAAATTACTTGCCAAAATGTTTTAAACTCAAAAATTCCTAGTAATTCTCATTATCAAATTACCCTAGCATTCATTTGGCAGCCATTGTGTGCACTCAGTTACATGCAAAATACATTTAATATTTTGCCACCATAATTTTTTTTTGGCCAAATGCTTGAATGATATAAAAGTTTTTAGTTTTTAACTATATCTAGAGTTTTCTTTTTTTGATCCACCTTGATGATAGCATTCCAATAATCTGCAATGATATAGGGCTCTACTCATTCATGGCACATAAAATATAGTCAACAAATACTGTATTGCATTAGTGTTGATACTAAAGATTTAGTATTAATCTTCTGGTACACGACTCATAAAATAGAACCTATAATTGCATAATTTTATACACGGAAAAAAGTAAAAGAATCAGTGATAAGAGTTAAAACATACAACACCTTAGCTCAGTAAGTAGTGTGTCTGTCTACAGAGCTAGGGGTCGAGGGTTCAGTTCCTGCGTGACCAAAAAAGGCATCATTCGTGAAAGGTGTGGTTTCCCGTTCACAGTGAATAGTTAATGGCCGGGGGCTAAGTGCTGTATCTGTCCTAGATTTAAGTTAGTTGATAAGTTGTATGCTGATATAATAAGTCGGTTCAGAAAGTGCACATTAAATACCTCGAAAATAAATTAAAATTATAGGAGTTAACAGGAGAGACAAGTCTTTCACAACGAAAAGATGAGCACGGTTTGCACATCAAAATGTTGCCACCGGACAAAGGAGTAATGGGTGGCGCCTTAAAAAATTGTTTGTTAATGCTCAATGCTTAGACCTAAATTTGGTTGTATTAAACTCTTAACAATGGAGTGCTATATGCACAAAAGGTATAAAAAAGAAAATTATGAAAAAGGAGAGAATTTATAAAAGGACTCAAATTAACATGCAGCCTATGAAAAAAACAGTAAATTTGGTATAAATCTTTAATTTTGGTTTCTTTTTCAACTGAAGTGCATAATTTTATATATGGTAGACTGTACAAGAAGGAGTAGTAATAAATTGTCCTAGAGAGAGAGCTGGAGTCGAACAAGCTCTTCATGACTCTGTGATCACCATTAATTTCTCTACCGTGGCGTGTACAAGGAGTGTAAAAGCAAGGAGGTGGAGAGTGGGAGAAAGGAATCATGCCTGGATAATTCCACTGAATGTACAGGTTGTCACGTGTCTCCCTCACTTCACTCCCACCATTTCTTCGCCGAGATTCAAGGGCACTACTGAGCTGATGGCAGGGTCATGGGTTCGTCTAATTTCCCTCCCCTTTTCAAACAGGGATATCAGGAGCGTTCCAGTTCCGAGAAGACCTTAAGATTTTACAGTGATGTACAGCATTATCTATCCTTTTCTTGTTTTCTTTTAGGTTTATGTTTTAGATTTATTTCACCACATCATTGTACCCCTTCAGGTTATACACATCCATTAATTAGGCCAATTGGATATGGATGATGAAATTAGAATTATAGAGGATATGTAACCACATTTGTGTAAATTATTAGTGGAAAACCACTTAGGAAATATCCACTTTCAGTAAATCTAACAAGAATTTGAACCCTGATCTTCCCATGATCGGCAATATAGTCCAACACAAGAGTGATGCGTTAAACCATAAGACCACCGAAGCAGGTTAGGCGCACATTGTAATGTGCATATCCTTGTTATTGGTACATAGGTTAAACTATCAATACTATAAAAACATGATGTGGAGGGTGATTTTTATTTCTTTAAATGCACTTAAATTCGCCTGAAGAGAGGATGCTAATATCACTAACAAAAGCTAAACTGACAGTTATTGACACCAATATCAAAGTGAAACAAATCACAAAGAACAAAAGTTTAGGTTAAATAATAACATAGGAATGCAAGGAACAAATAATTGTAGTGTTCTATTATTATATTAATTGTTCATTTTATGAAAAACAATTTCCTAGATTTAGTAATTAATGAATTCCTGAGATTTAGTTAAAAGGATATAGTAGGTGATACATCAGCTCATGAGATAACAACCAAAGCCCATTAATGAAGTAAAACTAACGTTGTGATCATTGGTCCGAGAGATAAAGGAGTAAATATATATATTATATATTTTAATTTGACCGACCTTTTGGTCTAGTGGTCAGCATTCCTGGCTACTAATCTAGATGTCCTGGCTTCGATTACTGGCGATACCACTGGTATAATTAAGATTAAGTTAGGTTTAAAACTTCTACTGGCACCATATAATCATAATCACAATCAAAACACACCACCTATTCGGGGTGCCCCAGCCTCAGAAATCAGTTACATATCAGCTAACGCTAGTAGAAGGCAAGAAATGTCATGCCAACAAACCTTGGTGGCACTAGAAAAATCAAAATTATTTGAGGTATTTGTGTGCACTTTATAAACTGACTTATTATATCGACACATGACTTATAAACTAACTTAAATCTAGAGCAGACATAACACTCAGCCCCAGGCCATTAATTCATCACTGTGAAAGGGGAAAACCCACATTTCACCAATGATGAATTTTTCAGCCATGCTGAGAATAGAACTGCAGACCCTTAGCTCATTCACCAGGTATGCTACCAACTGAGCTAAGACGTTGAGTGATAAAGATAATAAACATGTTCAAATATGTCTTAGTAAGAATTATTTAAGAACCATATTACAACGAAATATTACATGAAAAAAACAAGTGAAAGCAATCTCATTATCATATTACTGATGGAGTGATATCACCACGTCTTCAATAGTTGTTTAATGGTAGGCCAACAAACTAGGATTAAAAAAAAAATCTTTCCTCCACATCTTACTATTCATTCTGGCCATATGTAAACTATGATTATAAAATGGAAAATGTCAAAACTGATTCAATAACAATAGATTTTGTAAATGCAATACAAACCACCACCTTTATATGTCCATCATCTGTGACAATCTGCATTGCAACAAAACCCAAGGTTACATTAACTCGTACAAGTGGATATGACCTCAACTGAAATAACATTTCAATTATTCTTTCAATTGGCTATTAACAAATACCAGAAAAACTACTGGATATGTAATTTTAAATCTATAGAATAGAGTAGTGTGAATGTTAGTAAAAATCTCAAGAAAAGAATCTCGAATTAATTATGAAGACCTTGACCCAAAATAATAATAATAATAATAATAATAATAATAATAATAATAATAATAATAATAATAATAATAATAGATTTATATAATAAAATTACCGAAAAAAATTGTTTTTGTTGTTTATAACGTAGTAGACATATCAAACGAAATGTAATTTTTCAGCAGTATCAAGACTTGAAACAACTTCCTTTTTATATTTGATTTTAAATTTTTTCCCTTTTACTAAAATTGTGCATTTTTAAATATTTAAGGCTTCAAATTTGAGAAATATAGGATTCAACCCATCTATAAATTCTGAAAATTGAAAAATGACACCTGGACACGGGAATCGAACCCGGGACCTCTGGCTTAGTACGCCAATGCTCTGCCACTGAGCTATCCAGGATTCGTCTCGTGCCCTGGGTCATTCTTCACTCATATTTTAAGGCAGAGTCTATGATGGACTTAGCATTGGCGTACTAAGCCAGAGGTCCTGGGTTCGATTCCCGTGTCCAGGTGTCATTTTTCAATTTTCAGAATATGATATCTAGGTGGAGTTATCCCCACTAATAAGCATAAATAATAGCTCTGGCTATTAATTCTTACCATCTATAAATGTTACTAACCAAAAATGTGCCCGCATCAATGGGCACACAGACTAAACATCATGTTTGTTTAGTCTGGTATTTCAGTGACAAGGAGGTTTAGGCTTTAATTCTTGTAAGGTGTTTTGAGAGGTTTTTTTAAAAAATTTTTCAACTAAACAGTTTCCCACTCACCTTTCACACAAATGTGAATGTGTTTCCTCTTAATTCTAATTTCCTCATTCCAGGCACATAAAAGTATATATGTGGATAGCTTGAATGAGTTGAGAGATGTGATAAAATATATATATACATATATATATTTAAAAAAACACATCAAAAATGTTAAATAAAGCTAATTTTACATTCATCAACTCCTTTTTCAGAGTTTGCCAGAACAAATATTAATTTTTTGAGATTGATGCCCCACCAACACTCAGGGGCGCCCATGTGTTGTTTTTCCAAATGGGGGGCAGATTAGAGTCCCATATGCCGGGGGTGTGGCACTTCCCCTCCTCGAGAGAAATTTTCAGGAATTTAACCTTGTGGGTTGGGATTTTAGAGCAGCTAAACATAACTCTGAGCTAAGAGTTTAAGGAGCCAATTTTTTCACACAAAAAAAAAAAAAAANACAAAAAAAAAAAAAAAAAGTTTCTGGAAAATTAGTAAAAAATAAAATTTTGTTGTAGCTGAAACATTTAAAAAGAAGAAACATATTTTTCACAAGTTTATTGAACAAAACAAAATAAAAAGAAAGCTGTTTAAGAGGGGATGGGAGGAAATCTACATTTAATCATTTGTATCACTGTTAACCCGGATATTGATGATTTAAAGTTGTTAGTAGCAAATTGCAGCCAAATCTCAAATATTTAATTTTTAATTAAAAATATATTTATATTGCAGAGTGATGAGGGGGGACTATAGCCCCCCCCCCCTCCCCTTATTGTCCATTTATGGGCGCCCATGCAAATACAACAATAAGTTTGCATTCCTTGTTTTCAAACACTATCTGTTTTGAGTTTAGAAATACATAAGGGGTCTTTTCACAAACATCGTTTGTATATTTATGCATCTTCAAAGGAAATATGTAGAGATTAGAGGCTATAGTTTCTAGGAAATTACAACACAGTTATTTGAATTTTAGCAACAACAATAAGGCAAATTTATAGAGTGGATCTTGAACCAAGATATTTGGTGGGCATTAGATGATGACTACCACCACCTCAAAGAGGGTTTATTAAGAATAATTCCCGAGTTGAAAATTTAGTATTCAAGTGGTGTGAAAGCCAATGGACTACAAGTGATTTGCAGTTTTATACAACACTAACAATGCTGTTTGAGTGTTGTGCGACTTTAAAAACAAACAAACAAGAAGGCACACACACACGTTAAATATTTTTTGGAGCTGAAAACAACTAGTGAGATTCTCTAAAATCTTCCCTGAACTGTTAATTCCTTAGGATTTTGGTACAAAATAAGGCCTTAAAAAAATTAGGGTGTATTGTCTATCCAGTTAATTGACAGTAAACACTAATTTGTACGCAAAGGATGGGGGAAGTTGAGTCAGTAGTATTTATTTAGAGAAAAAATGTAAAAACCTCCGTCAGCACACTTGGCCGGAAATTGTATCGAAACATATCCTACAGTATCAGAGTCGAGAGTGCCAGGTGATCCCACCAACACTGAGCCAACCCCGCTGGTAAAACATGTTAAAGAAAGGGAATGCTTCCTCTCGGTCTTGCTCTGCAAATTGGCAGCGTAATTCGGTGTTAAAGTCACAGCAAGAAAGTGTGTGGAGTGGAAACAAATGAATGACCTTGAAAACCCAACATTACATGCAACAGAACTTGATTGGCAGAGTTGAACGCAGGCAACTATAACCTGTAGAGACGAAGAGAAAGAAGAACTTGCATGGACTCAAACCTAATAATTAAGTCGACTATCTCCACAATCTTAATTTACCTTCACTATTATAAACTAACATGTGTAATGAAAGACTTCATATTTAAAGAATACCATGAAGAAGGAAATACATATTTTTTAAATTAAAATATTCAAAATATCTTTTTAATGAATAGAGCTTAGTTTTTTTTATGAAATAATTATTTTAATAATTTGTATTTATAAAGGCATTTGTTTTTTATATATTAAAACAATTATCATGGTTTTGGGTTTATTTGAATCCTAGTAAAAAATGTAGAGGTCCATCCAACCTTCTGATTTCATATAATACTATAGGCTGTTCCACTCTTAAATTGCAGTTTAAGCCTTATGGAGAACGCAGTTGCCATATTTTATTTGCTTGCGAAATTAAAAATGTTTATACTAGAAACTTATCAAGTTATACAACGTGTATACATTTTTGGTAATGCATTTAAAGTCTAGTTTATGTCACTAATTGGGTGGTATGTTTTTTATTACTATCATTTATCACTCTATAACACTATCTCGCCGGCATCGTCGTCATTATAAGCCCACTTCATTAGACAACCCACAAAATCACATGTACTGAGTAGGTTAGGATTTGAATTCTGTCATATGTCAAACTGAAGGTGGTTTTCATAAATCAGTTAAAACAAATTGTTTCCTTTCCTCTATCCATGAAAATGTGTGTGCACTTTTTTAAATAATCATTCAACATAAGAGTTCATACAACCCAAATGAGCAGTAAGTCGTGGTGCTAGGAAAAAAAAACTAAGACTATGACACTGATTAAAACACTACCCTATCAAACTTTGCCCAGTGCAGTATCATAATATATTATATTACTAACTATAATAATGACACAATGACGGAGTTTTCAGAGACATTACAGGGTGTCTAATGTCCAACCGAACTGTATTTTAAGATTACTTGACTTTTCCAGAGCTAATTTCAAACTTATAAAGTCACTATTATTATATTACAAACATTATTTTATTAAGATCACAACTTAATGTTATAGTATTTTTTTAAGACACATATACACATTCTGATATTGTGCCACTCTTTGGAAGGTTTTAAGGATTTCAGCCTATTTCAATGTTAGATTTCAGTAAGATTATAGCGAGACATTAAGAGATCGCCTTACACCAGTACAGTTTAAAATTATTGCGAGAGACATTCTATTTAGTTTCTTCTCCCTATAACGCAATCAAATTCTCACACATGCACATAACCATGACTCAACTTTGGCTAAAGACACGCAATGGAGGGGTGAAAAGATGACATTAAAATCACATGGTGACTTTGAGAATTGAGATTATTATTTCAACGAGGGCAAATGTGCTAAAAGAGATTAGCGGCAAGTATTAGCTGGAAGAAAAATGTTATTTTAACTAAATTGTAAACGAAAGTTGTCCATTATTTTAATGAATGTGTGAAAATTCCAGAAATTTTATCAATTCCCTGACTTTTTCATTACTTTTCCTTGACCAAGCAAATTTTCTGACTTACTTGTTTTCCAGGCTGCTGGACAACCTGTAAATAATTATGAGACATATACTGTCTTTGTGTGTGTGTGTATTATTCAGCTAGTCGTTGGATTAGCAAGTGTAATTTACATTTGTTGAAAACTGCCATAGTCCAATTCCTTGTCTAGGACATATTTTAAAAGGTCCCAAAAATTTAGAGGAATTATACCCGGATTTGAGAGGAGGAAGAGTGAAAAACCAATATAAGAAAAACTGTCAGTACACCAGCCCTGGATTCAAACCCTGATCTCCTCACCATAAGCAGTCCAGTGTATTGCTATAAAGTGCATTATTATTGTGAAGTTACCTGTAGACGCCGTAGTGCTTTCCACTGGCGCGGTCCCCACATATGGAGCATAGGTGTTTGGAGTTACTGAGCGGGTGGTTAGGCGGGTATGGCGAAGAGGTGGAGCCCTTGGAGTTACTACCCGTCGAGTTGCCTAACAGGTTGCCATGCCCCATACTGAAACAAGCGAGACAATCTTTTGGTTTGTTCTTTGATATTGGATTTCATACAATGAAACTTTTTTTTTTGTATGTATCAAAGCTGTTACATAATTTACAAGATTATAATGGTCAAATCAAATAATGTGAATTTATCCTTTATAATTAAATTTAAATATGGTCTCATTAATAATATGAAATTTGAAGAAAGTGTTAGTTTTATACTGATAGCAAATTGATTCTAGTTTCTATAAAAAGTTAAACTATTTTAGGTTTTGACTTGTAACTCGAATTTTGAGTTACACTTCATCTAATTCTAATTTGGATTTTATTTGGATTTGAAAAGTGCTATTCAATTAGAATCTTTCAAATGTAAAATTTTGAAGTTTTGTACAGGATTAAGTATCATCTAAATTGTAAATTTGACTATAATACACACACATGATAAAAAAATTTTTTTTTGTAAAGTCCAAATAATTTTTCGCTAAATCAAAAATTAACATTTACCAATAATTATTGTACTGTTTCTCAACTCAAGGGGTCCCCAAGAAATATTATGCGTACCCTGGACTGTTGGGCCCTCCACCCCCGGTGGGGCTGAAGCTACCCGGGCTGAGAAGGCTGGCTGTGTCGGGCTTCATGTCGAGAGGGGACTGCGGCCCCAATGAGCTCACGGACAGGTTGTTCTCCAAGCTCAGCCCTGCAAACAAACACACACACAAGCATTAGGACCATCATAAGTAAATTGTTCTTTCACTTGAAACAAGGCTACTGCTTGACTCTGAAAGGTTTAGGCGAGTAGTAGACACTCCTGACTCTAACTAAGGAGGCTGGGGTTTGATCTCAATCAGATGCGTTGAATATGGACTTTTTAATCCTCATGCCAATTAATATTATTCATTTAACCTAATTTAGGGTTGACAAACTGTTTTGAGTTAGCTTGTCCAAAATGTTAGTAATGTTCAGATGAATTTCTTCGTATGCTCATCAATGGATTATTGAAGTCTTTCATTATTAATTATTGGTATGTATGCTAATTATTACATTATATACTTAATATTATTATGTGCTCTTGAATAACTACATATTCTTTTTACAGATGGAAAGACACAACCTATAAAGTCTGCCGCTATTACTTAAAATAGAATTACTACCCCAATTATTCATGTCTATATAAAGGTATAAGATCTGTGATATAGCCCTCGCCCAATATGCAAATAAATTGTAATGAAAAATAATGAGACCCCATTGACGTGTATTGTTCGTAGGAATCATCCAAAATTTACATCTTGGCAGATATGAACAATTCTATTAAATGCTGATTCGATTTGTGTTGTGTAATATAATGCTAGGAATAACCCAGAAATGATTTGTACAATCAAACATAACAGTGATCAAAAATTTAATTAGATTGAAAAATTAGATGGGATAGATAGATCTACAGTAGATGAATTTATAATTTTAAGTAGGAGATGATTAGTTCATAAAGGTTTGTTCATTAACTTTTATATCATAAAGGACCTATGTGAATATTAGTAATTTTATAAATTGCTATTATTGTTAAAAATAAATAAACACTAATATTTTTGTTACTAAGCTATTAGGTAAATTGTAGAATTGTATTGGTATTATATTTCTTGCATTTATATTTAGCATAATAGTAAAATGTTTTGGGAAACTTGTTAACACAATGTTTGTGTAAAGCGGTTGCTTATGAATAATAAGGTTTTAAAAATTACCTTCTATTTTTAATAATTATTTTTTAAGCTAGACAGAATTAATAATTTTGTGACATTAATAAGGGAGTTAGTTTGCTATCAATTAAAAAAAAAAAATTATAGTTTAATTGAAATCATTGTGTCGGGGGGAGGGGTGGGGGAAACTTTGAAAATCTTTATGCATGCCACAGGTTTGCCAGCCCTGGCCTAAATGGTTTAATATGATAATATCTTACTAGTAAAAATGTTCTGTTTAATAAAAGAAGAGACAAGTTGGTCCAAAAAACAAAAGTAGGTTGAAGGTTTTGCTTTAAGAAATCAAATCTAGGCTAACAATCTTTGGTGTACAACAATTGGGGGTTGGTCACTTGTACAGATGGTTTACCAGCTGAGACGCACTAGGGATGATACTCTGCACATTTCTTGGGCAATGTATATAAAGCATTTTTTTTTAATATATTAAGAATCCTTTATTTCTCAATGTGTGTGTCAATTACTACAAGGATGCAGTAGGTATTGTAAACATTATAAACATCGATGAATCAATCAAAAAAATTATTTAAAAAGTGATTAAAGTTAATTTGTGAATTATATTTTTCATATATTTGTGTATGCTCAAGTGTGATTGATGATTGTCAACATAGTTAATAAAAGGAGGCACACATGCTCGAATTTAATCTACCATTTAGTCCCCATGGAAGAAAAATTGTGTTTATTACTGAAAATTTAAATAAGCAACTTGACTAAAAATCAAAACTAACACGAGCTGGTACCTACAACAGTAGGTGGAAGGACAAAGGCACCAGTCTCGTCTAGTTTGGTTCACCAGAGACAGGGAGATGGGGATTGAAATCTTGGCAAGATGTACGCTCAGATTTTTTTTCTCCATAAATGGTTTTCCTCTCTCCCTTCATACAAGTACAAATGACGATATATTTCTTCTAAATGCTACCTACATCTCTCATTGCCACCCTATTAGTGTATATGTGTGTATAGCCCATATAGGTTGAAAAACACACATGCACAAAAAATGAAAATAAATTTAAAAAAAACCTGGTCTGCCAAAGCATAAATAATTATCAGCAGGCCAAAGCAAAGGTGAGAAGATGGCCAAGTGGATTTAGGATTTAGGCCAGAGCATGTCCCTCGGTATAATTCACCTGGCACGATACTACAAGGACACCCGCCACAGGGAGGGTGAGAGGGGACACATATTGGCACAGCACATAATGAGGAGACCACCATCAGAGTTTAGTCATGTGGTAGGACCGCCTAATTCTGGTCCAAAAATAACAGTGCTGTATCTTGATTAACAGCAAAGGTGTGGAAGGAGGGTTGTGGAGGGAGAGTTTTGAATTATTTTTAACATTCAATTTTCTGATCAGGATACCATTTGTAATTGATTAATAAACTTCTGTCCCGAAATAAAATGTTGTTGGAGATATTATCTAGTATTTTTATTGCTATATAAAAAATAGTGTATTTATTGGAGTTTTAAAAATTGATAATATATATATGATAAATTTGTTTCTATAGCAATGAAAATGTAAGGATCCCCAGAAATATTTGGTCTACAACAAATGTTTGTTACTCAAATAAAAATATAATCTCTCGTCCNCCCCCCCCCACCCCCCTATCAAAAAAAAATATCTAAGAATAATTAACATCTCACTCGAGCATCCTTAGGCCTATGCTCATTATTTCCATAAGTAAAGTAAATTAATGCATTGAGGTCAATAATTACCAAAGTTTGGTATTTTATTTAACTTGTGTATAGTCAAAATGTTAATAGAAAATTCAAAACATATTTGTTTGTAGCCAAATTTGATAGCATTTTATTAGTTTACTATTGTTAATTTTTTGGTATTGACCTGACGTATGAATGCATGCAATTAGTTCTAGTAGCTTTTCTAGTTGTCAGATAAAGGTCCTTCCTATGAAAATTAGACTTAATTTATTTTATCTGGGTATTTTAAGTTCCAGTTTCCAAATTCAGGGATATATCAGAACACACATTGCAAATTAACTTAATACAAGGGAGTACACAAACACTAGAGACCCTTGCATATTAAATTTCAAAGTTTGATAAACATAACAAACCCAAACACATAGTAGCATTATTTTAAATAACACCCGGATTTTAACATAATATGTCACTATTAATTAATGGAATAAATCAAACTAACAGCATTAGTAGTTTTATATGAACGTAATTAACCATATTATACATTAAATGCATCTCTTTAACACATAAAAATTAATATTAGAGTCCTATTTTGAGAGTAAACAACTTTTTTTCAGACAGTTTTAAAAATTACTAATAGAGTTTTTGTTTAGTTATGTCCTTAATCGTGTGATCTGAAACTATAACTTTTGGTAGATAGTACCAATACTTATGAAATTATACTAATAATAAAGTCGTGCAAAAAAATATACTTACATTTCATAAAGGTTCCTTCCTACAAAAATTATTATATGTTTATATTTAGGTATACTGTAGATATTAGGTATTCATGGGTATCGATAATATCTACTAATAATAACTACACCAACATTAATAATTATATATCTCAATTTATGAAAAATGTTTAAATACATTTTATAATTGTCAAAATAGTCCCTCCTTATAAAAAAAAATATGTATATTTGCACAATAATCAGCTGTTTTGTAAACACGATATTTACCTAAACAAAATGGGCAAACACTTACTTTTAGTGGTACCCGACCAGCCGTTGTTTAGACATTTTATATTCAAGCAATATGGACACCAGTTTCCAAACATGCTTGAAATGGTCCCGGATAAAACACAATCAACCAAATAAGAGAATTTAAATAATAAGTTTTTGGTATCAACAAATACTACTTATAAAATATATTTTTGGTATAATTTGGCATTTGTCTTATAGAAAACTCAACACCACCAGGATAAAGAAGAAAGAGTAAATAAGAACGCACAGTGATAATGTGACTCAATGGTGGTCTCATGTTAGATCATGGCTGTTCTATAAAAAATAAAGCTTAAAATTTGAATCTTGATACTAAAAGTTTAGTATTATTGGCACATTAAAAGGCAATACAGCTGTTCCATAGCACGTATTAACAAGCCATAAAATGTGATTGCTTGTTCTACATAAAATTTTAACACCAACAATCTTTAAACTTATTTAAGTGATTCATACTCTACTAACAAAGGGAAAGTCACAGGCATAAACAATAATAGTAACAACTACTTGGTAGGTTTATGACTTGCACCATTAATGAATCAATAAATTATCTACAATTGGTAAACATTCAATTAAACTTTTAATCACCTTTTTTTTTAATAAATCAGAACTACTTTTATTTAATTGTTTTTTATTAATTAGTGCATTACAGTTGGTGTTGTAACAAGTCAGTTTTGAAAGGAGAAAAGTTCAAAATGATTCAAAATTGGTGAGTACTTGTGGCTATATTTAAATGCCAGTGTGAAAATAATAACAATCTATATAATTTATTTGTGTTAATTTGATGCATGTAAATACAACCTTAGGGACATGCTGTAGGTTGTGCTTATATTTATTCTGGAATAGTAAGCATTGTGGTATTTGTATACTCATTGTTAGTTTAGAGAGTGTGCATTAGCATTAGCGTGGAGAGGACGGTAAATACCGCAGGGAAACTAACACGTGGACCACTACCCTACACAGTACCTAGTCAAGATGTAAGCCTCGGTAACATACAACTTATAAACCAGATCCTCAGCCAACCGAAGTTTTCACTGCACTCCTTGAGCCAGGTTTGAGTTCATCAACATTTGGGTTCGCTGATGTCAATGCTCAGTGATAAAAACTACTTCCAAATGTGTAGATATTAAACAACTCCCTTTTAACATGTTCATCGAAAAGGGACCATTGTCATTGTAATGTGCAGTCTAAGTTAAGCTCTTTGTGAGGTATGATTATGTGAAGAGTGAGGTTGGGTCACTACCTGAACCTAGCTCTGTGTAAGCAGATTGATTAACTTGATAATACTATTTGTCTTTTATCTCTAGTGAAACCATGTTCAAAATGAGTTTTTTTAATGCCCCTTGATGGCACTTGGCGATACCCGTGTTGAAGGACTCGAGCTTCCCCACAGAGCACAGCCATTTTAACCCAGAGGCTGTGGGTCTAGTATATACCTTGTCTGCGGCCTCTGTCAATGGTGATTAAGTACAATATGAGGCTAATGCCTTAGACTGCACAGCCACTGGTCCAGGCAAATAACATTGAAAAACTCTACTTGTGCTACAAGGGGGAAAAAATAATTGAGAATTCCTTCAAAGACCTTGTACTACATTCAAATTCAAATGCGTCCAACACCGCTAATGAGCTGCAATTCTAGTGGGCTTAGAGATTAATTTGCTGGAGGTCGCAATGAAAGCTGGAAATGTGTGGAGGGAGATAAAATTTGGCCCACATCACCTACCTCACTCCCTTTGCTCTGTCAACGTGCTAAATTTGGTACATGTGATGTTCGCCCTTGAGGGGCCCACCTTGTCTTTACCTGGTGCAGTGCCAGACAACAACAAATTGGCACACACTGTTACGTTTTTATTTAGCTGTTGTTGCTACTCAATGATACATCAAACAGATTCTTTGACTTTAATGAAAATGATATAACATTTCTAAGTCATGAATATATCAATATAAGATATGAGAGTTATTAATGTACCTATTTTGCTAATAAATTTGCCAGAGTTGTGTTTTAATAATATTTTTATTTGTTTGTTCAACCAAAGGGTTAGAATTGACTTAATCCAGGGGAAAAAGATTAAGAGGGTACCTTTGAAGCAATGCATTTGTATCAGCGAGAAAATAGGATGGAAAAACTACTGGGAGTTCATCTGGCTATGATTCGGACACTGGTTTTATCTTCAACAAAGACCATTCATGATGCCAAATTTTCTTTAATGTGCATTTTCTAAACATACAACTCTTTAAGCACATGACATTAAAATAACTAACTTAAAACAGTATTCATAATACACACCCCACCATAAAATGTTGCTAAATGCATTTTTATTAGGGATGTCAAACTCTATTCTTCGATACCTTAATACCCTCGATTCTTACTAGTATCGAAAGAATCGAAAGTCGATCTTAATATTATGATTCTCTGTAATTCGATTCTTAACTCTCAATGAAAGTAAAGGCAACTAAGAAAATGGCAAAATTCAGAATGAGTAGTAATCAAATATCTATGATATTATTTTATTTGTCATTATTTGCTGTTATATTTTGGTTCAGTTAACATCCCTATTGGGTGAATTTATAAGACTTGTGTATTCGACAATTGTTTGTCAAACATTTTTTAATTATTTGATTCGGTAAGGCTTTACTTGAAGGTAAAAATACATGCTTTCTGATGTAGTTCCTAGTTATTTTATTAATTATGGTAAAATATGCTTTAATACTTGGTAAATGGATCTTTTTCTTTGTTAAAAAAACTTTTGTAATATTTACTTTTTCTTTCTTTCTATTCTATGAAGGTTAATAAATATGTTTTTAATGAGGTCCGATGCTTGGAAAAATAATAAAATATGAAATGTTCAAGAATCGAAATCGAGAATAGAAGAATCGGGGTTGAACTTAATAACCGGAATCGAGAAAGAAGGTATTGTGACATCTCTAATTTTTATTTTAGTTTTTTGACCATTAAGGCACAAGATACATTTTATAAATAGTAATTGACATGTTAAATTAATCACACAATATTGACTATATTATATAACACCCTTACATTTTATGTGGTTTATATCCACACACAATACTGACAAATTAAAGTAAAGCATTCGTTCATCACGCATGATAAACCAACAAGAAATACATATTTTGCTAAAAGTAATAGAAACAAAATCTTGATTTACAAAACTATAATTTTTTTCAGCTTTAATTTATTTCCAAGTGGTAGAGTGCAGTATTAAACCAAGTGACCCTAATTTACTAACTAGTCCGTTATGTGTCAGCTTCAAGCTACATAATTAAGATTGCTTTGCCAAGGCCACTGTAGAATTAAGTCCCCTCAACACACTTTAGTGTTATATTTCACTGCACCCAGGAACGTACCGGTTGGTTGTAGGGACAAGGTATCAGGGCCATTACTTAGGGAGTTATTTTGGATGTTCAACTCCCTCCATTGAAGTTTTATAAATATTTTTATTAATTAGTATTCTTGCCTAAAACCTTTAAATTACTTCAAGAGGGATTCAACGTTTGAAAATATTAATTGCCGTCTACTGTTGGGGGACTTTACCATGAGTCAACACTATAAATTTTTGTGCAAGGCCCTGATTAAGTAGAGTGGAATTGTATAGGTAGAATTAGTATAGATTTACCTTTTCTATAGTGAGCCTATTTGAATGGTAAAGATTATGTTTTATTCATGAGTTAAATATATGTACAAATCAACAGACTATTATAGTTTAAATTTTGGACAAACACCCTATCTAGATTTCATAACATTTATTTGCTACTTAGTAAAATGGAACAAACTTAGTTTTATAATAATACATGTTCAATCCTTAGTCGCTATATTGGTTTAAATTGTTAGAGTCTTGTGTAAATGTTTTGAAATAGTTTAGTTCAAAACTTAGTGGGGTCGAAATATCGCCTTGGGCTGGAGAACATCCATTTGCAACTGGCTCGTGCAAAACTAATACATACTTAAAATTAAATTAAATTAAAACTATCCTCTACACAAAATGAGGCCCAAATTTAGACCAGAGGCTTAAATCATAAGCATCAATCTTTTCTAGTTACTAAGTTTTCAAATTATTTTTTGTTTGAATGAATAAAAATAATAGTGTTTTAGATCATGATATTAGGCTATGACTTTCTCAATTAAAGATCAAACAAGTTAAGGTTTGCATAAAAATTGCATATGTACATTTAAGTAGGAAGTACAAAAAAAATGTATTTTTTTAATGAAAAATATGCCCCAATAAACAAAAATACTATGCTTATCAAATTAATATCCAATCATAGTAATTAATGATCCTTTTGTTCAACTTAACACAAACTAAATAGTGGTCTAATTTATACATTTAAATATCAATGCCAAGAATATATATTACTTGGCATTCAAAGTTAAATGTATTCCCATAAAATGATAACCAAACAATATGAATCATTGTAAAAAAAATACACACTTTAATGGCAGAGTAAGTATAAAATACAGGAACCACATAAATAACAAAAAACTCAATAGGCTCATTAAATCATTTAATTTTAATTAACCTTCTCACAGAAACACAATAAAGAAGAATGGAAAAGGTACTTTAAATTGTTTGGTGAAATTTCTGAAGAGCATAATAAGTTTATGGTTTGTTGAGTGTCAAGTTATTAAATGGAATTATGTGATCAAATATTTTATTTTTATTTCAATACAAGACAAAGAATACGTTATGTGTTGGTGTTGTATGTATAGTGATCAAACTTCATAGTAACAAAGTTGATCGGTAAGATGGGAAAAATTCAAAATGTTGACCATTACATTTTTCATTTATTTGAGGTATTCAACTGTCTGATTATATTATCAACACACGACTTATAAACTAACTTAAATCCGGTACAGACGCAACATTCAGCCCCTGGCTTTTAATTCATAAAAGTGAAAGAGTAAACCCGAATTTCACCAGTGATACATTTTTGGGTCATGATGGGAATCGAACCCAGGACCCTAAGCTCAGTAGAAATACATGCTACCGAGTGAGCCAAGGTGACATAAACCATTATAATATTTTTATACTTTTAATGCTATTTCAATTTAATATTTAAGGTTAGAGCAGTATATTTAAAAAAATGTAATAGCTCATTACTGTTTAAGAAAAAACGTAACCTGTTTTGACCATAGGATTTTATTAAGGATAGTTAAATAGTTAGTTTAAATCACATGAAATTATCTCTAATAAAAATATTTTATCATATATAACAGTATCTTTTTTTTATTTGCATTTTGGTGAACTGTGATGATATTTTTTCCCATTATATTTCTGTAACAATGTATATTATTTCATTGATCTTATAATTGATCTTAGGCAAATATTGAATTGACTAGGAAATGTGCATTCAGTTCGATGCTATACACACCAACACATAGGCTGGGTAATCTTATGTTTCAAATCATTTATTTAAGTTACCGATTGCTAAAAATCATTGTTTTGGAATTGTCAGAGTTTTTCTTTGTAAACTTAAAGGTTTTTTCCCCCCACCAATTGAATTATTTGAGCTATTTCATGCTTAACTCAAATTCCAAAGCTGATTCCGAGCGTTTTAATCTTTGAACAAGGATATTAATTCTTCCACCCCCACCCCCCTCCTCTCCTCCCGGGCTTACCCCTTCTCACACCCCAATCCACCCCAACCCCTACCGACACTATGATGAAGATAAAGATAGCGTGTGAAAATCTCAAATTCGTGCTGCAGTCGTAATCAAAATATACCCAAAAGGATTATTAATAAGACCAAAATAACCCTGACCTTTCATCAGTTGCTTTTTATCGAGCAAAAGTAAGAGTAGAAGAAGAGAGGAGGAGGAGAAGAGGAGTGAGGAAGTATAGTGAGATAAAAGAGCCGACCTCGGCTCACACACAAAATAACACTACCTTAATAATAACCATAAATAACAACTGTCAAGCTCCATTCTCCTGACCCGTGACTTTATCCTAGGTACAGGTTCCAAGACTGGAAGCATCCACAAGATTCAAGGGCGAATGGAGAGTACACTCTGTCACAAAGCGCGAGGGAAGTGCGAGCCTTTGGAAGGAAAAAAACTTCGTGGCGTTAGTCCGCGATCGAACCATACCAACCGAGCTGCCTCCGTCTACAGGGTGGCTACAAAACAAACAAAATTCCATGACTTTTCCAGGTTTTCCAGGCAACAGTTTTAAATTTTCTCTCACTACTTTTTTCCAGTTTGAATGGTGGATGATGACTTTTGTTTGATTTATTATTGATCATATATTAAAAAAGTTTGTATCCACTAAACATACACAGTTTTATCAGTTATTTTAAAAATTAAAATGTTATTTTATTTAGGTATTAACTTTTGTTTTAGTGTTTGGTTGCGAAATTAATGGGATATTTTAGACATATTTTTTAATTTCCTGACTTTTCCTTATTTTTAGTTAAATTCCCTGACATTTCCCTGTTTTCCTTGTCATCCAAAAATTCCCTGTCTTTTCCAGGGTTTCCCTGTTTTCCATATCTGTAGCCACCATGGTTGGTGAATATAGTGACAACTTCTGCGGATAGGTGTCTTTTGGTCAGCACAAAGAACCCTCCGACCGTTAATCCCGGTTTTCTAGATCAAAGCCACCACTTTTTTCCATTCAAGTAGATCCTCGTCTGTCCTCACAAGGTAAAGTTGACCCCGTTCCAGACCCACTGATGTGAATAAAATCTGGAAGCACCAGGCATATCTGGAACTGTAGCTCTGACCGCTAGATCACAGTGGCGTTCCGAGGTTTGGAAAGAAGAGGGTGATAGCGTCGCCATTTGCATGTATTCGTGAGTTCTGTCTTTCATTTAGACATGCTAGATGGATCATTTTACACATAAAATTTTCCTTTGAGTTTTTTTCTGGGAAAAATGTCCAGCTATTTAAATGGTTTCAATTAAGCAATAACCGCGTTTCTAGTGTTCTTCTAACTCTCACGTGTAGACTATAGCGCTTGGTGGTTGCATGTGTCACTAACGCCGCGTCTACTGTAGACCAGATATGTTAAGAATATGCTTAGATATTATAATCAAATCCTTAACCAATACATCGCCTTCTCCAGGGGCGTCAAATACGGACGAACGAGTTAATGTAAGCCTAATGAAAATGGCATGTTTATAAAATTTCAAAACCAACATGAGGTTATTGTGTTCAAACAGTGGTGGGTAGTATATCAGTCAAAGCTAGAAATGTGAGACAGAAAATTTACCCTATTTTTTTTTCCTGAAAATCTTGATTTATTATTTCTGCAAAATAATTTAAACTGATTAAATGTATAGTGATAATAATAATACCAGTCGTAATAATTAGTGGTAGTGATAGTAGTAGTATTAGTAAAGAAACACCTGCTTCGCTAGACACGGTCTAACGCAATACTCTAGCAATAGACTAGATTACCGATAACAAGGAGATAGGAGTTCGATCCCGGTCGGGTGCATTGAGGCCGGTTTTGTCCTAAATTGTTTTACACTCTCACTCCACGTAAGTGCGGATGCGATTCCTCTAAATTCAACCTTACTCATCCCTAACACATTGGCGTAATTAGTACATAGGCGTATAAGCCGAACGGGTAGTAAGACGCGGTGCTAAAAAATGTAGTAAAGAAACAAATGAATGTGAGCCTTTGTAGACACTTTATGTTCATAAATCATACTTAAAATTTTTGTCATCAATAAGTTAATTAAATTAATTCTAAGGTTGGCCCGACATTTGTCTCCCCCCTATCCACCGTGCTTCCTATCTACCCCTCCCCCCCTTTTTATATCCCACTTGTCTCTTAGCTATTAAATTTTGAAGTATAATAGTCTCAAAGTGTCACCTCTACAATTTAACTCCTCAACCACAGCCACCACCTAAGAAAATTTTCATCCCTAGTCAAGGACAGACATACCAGTGTGGCAGGAAATCTTTAGACTAGGAAATTTTTAGGTAGTGGCTCTTTGTTAATGCCGCACTTGGAAGTGTGTGTGCGTGTGTGTGTGTCAGAACAAATCAAAACTCATTTGTTAGTGTATCTTTTCGGACGTTTATTAATTTGATTGCATGTATTTAGTTTATTGTTATTATGGATAAATACTGCCTATTCAGGCCTTGGGAAGAGCAGCCAACATCAAAAAGTCAAGATTCTCTTTTACACGAAGATAGCAGCAGGGATGAAGGTACAAATTCTTAAAACTATGCCAATATTTACTGTTAATTTATATCAAAATAAGACAATACTGTCGTTAATGGGTAGATTGAGTTTCCAAAGGGTTTTTAGGGGCATCCATTTTTTTTAAAGTTAAAGACTACTTTAAATAAATTCTTAAGCCTTACGGCATTAGATTTTAAAAAGATTTCAGAGGAAGGTCTTTCTAGATAACTTATAGGGGCGTGTGACTCAACTCTATAATTATTATAATATAACTTAAAATGTTATATATCTGTATGTGTGTTTAAATTTAAATCATATTTATGGGGGTTGTCAGAGTAAGAATATTGTGTCAAATATTCAAAGGCTTTTGACATAATATGCTAATTAATTGTCTTTATTTTTTCATTTTTAAGATAGGATTAAAAAAACACTGGTGTTGATGCGGTGAAGGTGGTAAATAACTTAGGTGTGAGTGAGAGGTTTAATAAAGTAGCATTAATATCGACACGAATTTCCTAGTCAACATTGAGATTATTAGACCACTGTTCGGTGTCAAAGAGATGCCGTTCTTTTGAGTGCATGCCGATGCTGTACTAGAGTCCTTCTTGCATTCAGACTAATAATATCCTGGACTAATGTTTTCCGCTTACACCGGCACGAAATTATTGTGTTCGGAGAGAGGCTGCTAATGTAGCAGTCAAGGTTAAACATACCGGCATGAGGTTGTGTTCGGAGAGAGGCTGCTAATGTAACAGTCAAGGTTAAACATACCGGCATGAGGTTGTGTTCGGAGAGAGGCTGTTAATGTAGCAGTCAAGGTTAAACATACCGGCATGAGGTTGTGTTCGGAGAGAGGCTGTTAATGTAACAGTCAAGGTTAAACATACCGGCATGAGGTTGTGTTCGGAGAGAGGCTGTTAATGTAACAGTCAAGGTTAAACATACCGGCATGAGGTTGTGTTCGGAGAGAGGCTGTTAATGTAACAGTCAAGGTTAAACATACCGGCATGAGGTTGTGTTCGGAGAGAGGCTGTTAATGTAACAGTCAAGGTTAAACATACCGGCATGAGGTTGTGTTCGGAGAGAGGCTGTTAATGTAACAGTCAAGGTTAAACATACCGGCATGAGGTTGTGTTCGGAGAGAGGCTGTTAATGTAACAGTCAAGGTTAAACATACCGGCATGAGGTTGTGTTCGGAGAGAGGCTGTTAATGTAACAGTCAAGGTTAAACATACCGGCATGAGGTTGTGTTCGGAGAGAGGCTGTTAATGTAACAGTCAAGGTTAAACATACCGGCATGAGGTTGTGTTCGGAGAGAGGCTGTTAATGTAACAGTCAAGGTTAAACATACCGGCATGAGGTTGTGTTCGGAGAGAGGCTGTTAATGTAACAGTCAAGGTTAAACATACCGGCATGAGGTTGTGTTCGGAGAGAGGCTGTTAATGTAACAGTCAAGGTTAAACATACCGGCATGAGGTTGTGTTCGGAGAGAGGCTGTTAATGTAACAGTCAAGGTTAAACATACCGGCATGAGGTTGTGTTCGGAGAGAGGCTGTTAATGTAACAGTCAAGGTTAAACATACCGGCATGAGGTTGTGTTCGGAGAGAGGCTGTTAATGTAACAGTCAAGGTTAAACATACCGGCATGAGGTTGTGTTCGGAGAGAGGCTGTTAATGTAACAGTCAAGGTTAAACATACCGGCATGAGGTTGTGTTCGGAGAGAGGCTGTTAATGTAACAGTCAAGGTTAAACATACCGGCATGAGGTTGTGTTCGGAGAGAGGCTGTTAATGTAACAGTCAAGGTTAAACATACCGGCATGAGGTTGTGTTCGGAGAGAGGCTGTTAATGTAACAGTCAAGGTTAAACATACCGGCATGAGGTTGTGTTCGGAGAGAGGCTGTTAATGTAACAGTCAAGGTTAAACATACCGGCATGAGGTTGTGTTCGGAGAGAGGCTGTTAATGTAACAGTCAAGGTTAAACATACCGGCATGAGGTTGTGTTCGGAGAGAGGCTGTTAATGTAACAGTCAAGGTTAAACATACCGGCATGAGGTTGTGTTCGGAGAGAGGCTGCTAATGTAGCAGTCAAGGACAGACATACCAGCATGGGGTATAGGGGTGGGTGAAGAACAGAAGCCGCAAACAACATAGATCTACACATTGTAATCTTGAGCCATAATAGCGCCACGAGCGCCCCTGGTGCGAACGGGACTCATCACGTGCCGTAATAATACACGCCTTTATTTATTGTTCGGACGGCTGTCATAACACATGGCCTATAAACATTCAGCTAGACAAAATACAAATAAGATTAGAGCCAGTAAACAAGGTATAAAATAAATAGCTGTATTCTATAAGCACACGATTTAAAAAAAAATCTACAGAGTGGCCATAAAGCCTGGACATATTGGCAAAGTCCAAAAAAGCACACCAAAAAACGCTACACAACACATTGATCAAACAATGTAATGTCATTTAATACGCTAACATTGTTTCTGATGTGTTTTTATGGTTTAAAAGCACGTATAAACTCCTATCTTGGCCCATATTTGTGTATATGCCCATTTGCCCAGACTTTATGGCCACCCTGTAGAAAACACACAACATCCAGCCACCCCACGGCAATTCAATAGTGTGTAAGAGGAAAGCCTCAATTTTATCAATGATACATTCTTTAGCAATGCCGGGAATTTAACCTGGGACCTTCTACCCGATAGATAGACAAGCTATCTTGAGAGTTAAGGCGATGGATTCCATTGTTTTTCTTTTGGCGCAACAAAGTAGTAGTTCGCTATTTGGTTTTATGGTTTTTACTTTTCATCACTATTCTCTCCTCTCTCCAGTGTTCATTCATTATTTACTATCCCAATGTCACACCGTCTAAATTTATTTAATCGTCCAGTAATTCATTAGTTTTGAGTACCTTGCAATTCATTAGTTTTGAGTATCTTAGACTTCACCCACACGGGCGATATTTCCTTACCTAATTCAGTAGGTAAACTTACATTCAAACAACGATGGGCAATATCACGAAATAGCCCGCCAGGTAGCAACTCCAAAAAATATGGCGTAAATTAATTCTTTCCAAAAAATTGTTCTACGCTAAAAAGTGAGATATATTTTAGAAAATTTTCTAGGTTAAAGTAGTAAGGATCATTATAAAAATGGATAAGGAACTTTAAGAATGTGAGAAGTAAATCTGGAAAAATTCAATTTACAAAATAATCCTTTAAACTATCTAACATTCTGGCTTCAGCAATTCTATTAAAACACCTTATAATGGTCTTATTTTACCCGCTTCAGTGGCCGAACGGTCAAGTGGGGTCACTCTCGTGTTATGACTGGCCTGATGATGACAGGTAGATCGGGGGTTCGAATCCCGGTCGGATCTACTGAGGGTAGTTTATCCTAAATGGTTTCTCACTCTTCTTCCAAGAAAATGCAGGTATATTACCTCTAAAATTATTCCTTCCTCATCCTTAACCCCTTAGGGTAGGTGCCATGATAGTCGGTCGTTCACACGGTGATAGTTGACTTTTACTGAATTATGTATAAGGCATTATAATTGCGGTCAACCACTCTTACCACTGAAGCAAGAGGGCGGATTTAATGCTCGTTACAACTGAAACCAGTTCAAAGTTGCGGATTCCCCAAAAGGGCAGTTGGACCTTGTAAGGTCACCCCCCTCCTACACCCCAACACCTCCTAAATACGTGCTCCGCATCTTACTACCCATCCAGGTAATACTTAGCACCACGTCTTACTAACCGTTCGGGTTTTACGCTTAAGTACTAACTACACTAATGGGTTAAGAATTAGGAAGGTTGAATATAGAGAAAGTGAACCCGCAGTTGCATGGCGGGAGAGTGTAAAACCATTTAGGACTCTCCCCCCACCCCCAGTTATCCCGAGAGGGATTCGAACCTCAATCCCCCCGTCCTCGGCAGTCTATCCCATCCAGGTAATTCACATATTGTCGACAACTGGTTGATCGAGGCAATTTACAGTCGATCACGTAAGAAAACTAAATCGCCAATAAAAATCAATCTTTGAGTCTTAAAAACTCGCGAACCGAGTGATGAGTGAAGAAACGATGGGTGATCGTGGGATCTTTAATAAGATAATCAGTCGATCAGGGACGTAAAAGGTTACTGCTCCCAATCTACACTAATTGAGGATTCAATTATTTGAAAAAAGTTATCACAAAAATTGCCATTATTTGATTGTATTTAGTATTTGAAAATAACTTTTGCCTACATACCCCCCCCCAACAATAACGGCCTTGTCGTCTCTGAGGTTAGGGTACAAAACGGTGCAAAATAAGTGTCAAACGTTTGTATATCTATATTTTAAATTTGAGATGGTTAGAGAAAGGGGGGGGGGGAGGGGAACTTAAGTGATTTCTATGTATTGTACGAAGAGTTGAACGTTGGGTCTCTGAATGACAGTGTGACCTTGAAACCGCCCATGAGATGTGTGTTTGTTGTTGGGAAGACTTGCCTCTAGTTCGCTCGCACCCAGGAAGCGTCAGGGTCGTTTTACATACTGACACACAACACACACACACACACACACGAGTATCCTCATAACAAGATACATCTTACACATTGTATTCGAATGTTTCGGAAAAATAAATAGTTCAATAGGGTCAATTCTCATTTTCATTCATTTGAAGTATTTAACGTGGACTTTGCGAATCGACTGATTATATCAGCACATGACTTATAAACTAACTTAAATCCAGAAAAGACACAACACCCAACCCCCGGCTGTTAACTCATCACTACGAAAGGGTAAACCCACATTTCACTAATGATAAATTTTTCGGCCATGATAGTAATCAGGGGCGGCCTCAGGGCAGAGGGGGCAATTGCTCCCCTTGATGTCCTGGGGTTGCATAAATATTAGAAATAGGCTAATCCCACCCAACATTGTTCCTAACTAGTGCTCAAACAATGCCCTCAGCCAACAGCCTGCTAACTTTAGGGTTGATTGTTTCTCGCATGAGTGAGCAATTCCAACAGCATTCGCCATTCAAATCGTCGAGGTGAAATGTCCACCCACCAATTTGGATAGAATTGAAAAAAAATAATCTTATTTTGTCTTATTTTCAGGAGACAAGGATTGCCTTAAAAGTGTCTTTTGAGGCTTCGATTTAATCATTTTTCCCGTGGGAGGACCTCTGGACACCCGACCGTACTAAGGGGTATTCCATACCCCCTCGGTTTGCTCCCCCTGGACAAAAACCCTGCGGGCGCCCTTGTCAGGATTCTAACCCGGGACCCTTAGCTCAGTAGACAGACCGACTGAGCTAAGGTGTAAGACTAATGTCCATTCTAGAGGCTCTGAGGCTAGTGTGGTCGGCCATAAGTAGTGACGGTGGAATCTTATTTGTGTGTGTGTGTGTGTGTGTGTGTGTGT